>OY740797.1:23438895-23905284 GCA_963514005.1 Raja brachyura | reverse complement strand
TACAGTGCGAAAACAAGCCCTTCGGCCCACCGCGCCGACCAGCGATCCCCGCATAACATACTACACCCACTAGGGACAATTTTTACAATTACCAAGCCAATTAACCTACAAACCTGTACGCCTTTGGAGTGTGGGAAGAAACCGAAGATCTCTGAGAAAACCCACGCAGATCACAAGGAGAACGTACAAAAACTCCATACAGACAGCACCGGTAGTCAGGATCGAACCCGGGTCTCCGGCGCTGCATTCGCTGTAAGGCAGCAACTCTACCGCTGCACCACCGTGACTGCGGGTCCTTCGGCTCACTCGTTGCGTTCACTTGTTGGATTCACTCGGCTTATGAGGTGCGGCAACTTCACGCCAAATAACAAAGAATCTTGCCCTTAGTTATATTCTATTTCTGGCTGTATAAGCAGCTTAGACAGAATAGAGCATTAATACAAATTTCCACCCGGCAGAGACTTAACAAACATCTAACAGCCTTTGAACCCCCTCATTCATTATTTCCCTCCTCTCCATCTCTTTTTCTCTCCCTCTTCACCCCCCCCCCCCCCCCCCCTTTCTTCACCCTCCTCAGAGGGCTTAGCTTCAGAATAATAGGATGTACCATTAGAAAAGAGATGAAGAGGAATTTCTTTAGTCAGAGGGTGATGAAACTGTGGAATTCGTTGCCACAGACGGCTGTGGAAGCCAAGCCATTGGGTATTTTTAAGGCGGAGATTGACAAATTCTTGATGAGTCAGGGGGTCAGCATTAATTTTTCCCTGTAAAGGAGTGCATGAATGAGTATGTTTTAATATGCTGGTGTATTTGTCGAGGGTGTGTGCTTCCTCTCTACAAAACCAGCCAGAATAATTGCACTGACTGGGTTTTGGAGTCATCGCCCTTTGTCAATAAGTACAGAAATAACCTCAAACTCCAACTGGTATGTCAGGTGCACGGTGGATACAATAGAAAGATAATCTAACGACACAATGAGTAGAATGAACGTTGCCAGTAAATCCATCAAAGAAATGAAGCAACTTTAACTGTAAGAACACGGAGCTGAGACTTGATAATCCTGGAGTGGCTGCATTTGCAGGGAGGATCAGAAACATCTGGGCCAATTCAATTCTCCTTTCAATGGTATTTTGGAACCGTGGGTACCTGTATTTTTATCTCACAATCAATCGGTTTCCTTTTACAGAACCAATCTCCCCTCATAGACCCAGCTTAAATTTTGGTTTGGTTCCTGTGTTTTCTTGATTTATACACCAAGAATCCTTTTCTTTTTATTGTAACAATAACCTGCCTTTGAAAAGTAGAAAGATATCCTACCTTTTGAGGTAGGAAGATATCCTGAGGCACTTCAGAGGAGGTTTACCAACCAAGAGCTTGGTAATCCTTGGTTTGCCACAAGAAGGTGTAGGTAGCAAGCCAAGTAATGGTTGGAGGCGCCAAAAAGTGTGTGTGAGCGTATCAGCAGCCGCAGATCTGGTCCTAGCCGGGTCAGTGGGGGGGCTGTCTTGACAATGAAATAGGTATATGGCAACATCTCACTGACGGGTAAGGATGGAGTACAGCTGGCAGTGAGAAGGTGGGAGTTGTGTCCAAGGACATGACATGACCACCGAGGGTCCCAAGGACCATGGCTTTTTGTCACTTGGTTGGAGGACATGCTGTTGTCGCAAGACTGAGTGTTGGGCAGGTTCTGTGGGCAGTGGAAGTACATCAAACCGATGCAGCAGCCACCAGATGAACCTCTCAAATAACCCTAGACCCCTCAAACCTCCCTCCTTAAGTGTAGCCAAATGTCCCAATAGCCACAAACATCCCCATCCCCCAAATATCTCCACTCCCCAAATATCACCACCCCCAAATGCTATGCATATTTTTAATAGTATTCGACAGTTCCACCTTAAAAACGATTCTGACTGCCAATCCTATTTACGCCTCTCATAATGACCTGAACTCCTCCAGTAACTCCTTCAGCCTCCAACACTCCAGAGATAGCAATTCAAGTTTATTGACCTCTCTTTGTACCTAATACTTTCAAATTTTGGCAGCATTCTCGAAAATCTCTTTTGCACCTATCCCCAAAGCCTCCACATCCTTCCTGTAATGCAGTGTAAACCTCCCAGCACACCTCATGCATGTGTGCATATATTTGCAGGTCTAAACATGCGCATGTCATATGTGTTGATTACTGATGTGTGTATGGTGTGCACATGTATGTATTTTTGTGAATGTGCATGTGTTTTGTATGTGCATTTATGCATCTATGTGCATATATGTGTGCATTTGTATCTGTGTGCGTGAATAAACTATCTGACTCTTAACATTTAGAGATCTTTTTACCGATGAAGCAGAAACCTTCCAATTAATGTTCCCTGTTGACATTGAGCATAGGATGTTACTTTACCAGTATAAATATTTCAATGCTCCAGCAGCTTAATCTGGAAACCTCTCCTCACAAAGGCTGCTCATCAACTCTCACACAATTCCCCTACTGATCCACAATCCCACCACTGAACATCAGTCTCTGTCTCGCAGATTGCTGTGGCCCTCATTTCCTCAGCAGAACCTCCCTCCACAATTTCCAGCCTCAGTCTCCTGCCCACGACTGTACGTCTGGAGAGAAGTTACTGAGGGCTCTAACTGCGCTGCTGCCTGTAACTTGGATAGAGTCCCTGACCTGTCACGCATGGCACGGTGAGAGAGTTATACTACTCATTCGCATGGAACAGTGCATTTAACACACGGTGGGAAACCTATTGTTACCAGCTGCCATAAAATATTCGGCTGTTTTAATCTGTAGCCCCAGTCTCACCTTATAAATGTCGAACTTTAGAAACAAGTGACGTGACCCTGATACTCCTGTCCCTCAGCACAATGTCACTGTCAGCCAACTGATTGGGAATGAGAACCAAATTGTCCATTAACACTTCCCGCTCACTCCCTAAATACCTCCGCTTCACCTGGCCTCCTCACTCCATACTCTCCCTCCACCTTCTTCCTCCCTCACCCCTCTCATCCTATCCCACATGTCACAGAAACCCTGCCCAACTCTCTCCCACTCAGACCACCTCACCTCACAATCCTGCAATCCTACCCCATGCCCCTGCCCCATCTCACACTTCTGTCATCACCCTACCACAGCTTTTGTAGCATACGAGCCAGTCAAAGGCAAATGGGGCTGACAAGATTGGGCAACTTGGTCAGCATAGACGCATTGGGCAAAATGGCCTGTTTCCTTGCTGCGTGACACTATGATTCTATTCCCTACCCAGATCCCACTGCAAACACCTCAACCCACCCCTCAACCCACTTCTTCCCAACTCCACCCCTCTCCTTTCCCAGCACAGACCAGCCAAATACTGCACTCATTGTCTCCGGTGCACCTCCACCTGTTATCCTCCACACTCAACCCCTGTCGCTCCCCTTTTGCAAATAAATACTTCTCATCGATGTTCACGAAGGTGAAGGGCATTGTAATTGGAGAATTCTGGGTGGGCATTGGTAAAATTCAGGATCATATTTTTTTTTAAAAGATGTTAGATGTGATGATGGGGATAACAGTATGAATCACCAGGACCTGATGATATCTATCCCAGATTGCTATGGATGACAAGGGAGGAGATTTCTGGGCCCTGACAGGGATTTTTAAATCTTTGCTGATTTGGCAGGGATTGATAAGGTATTTAAAGCACTGATTTGTTGGTGAAAGATCCTGTCCGATTAATTTCATTGAATCTTCCAAAATAATGCGATTTAGCTAGAGACGGTGCAGAAGTTTTGCACATGGATATTGCTAGCTCTGCAAGGCTTGAATCATAAGGAGAGACTGAATAGGCTGGCACTGTTTTCTCTGGAGCAAGCGATGCTGAGGTGTGATCTTATAAAGATATGTGAAATCATGGGTGGCGTTGACCGGGTAGATAGTCAGAGGATTGTAAAACTAGAGGCCGTAGATTTAAGGCGAGGGGAGAAAGACTTTGTTTCAGAGGTTGAGGGGTATGTGGAATGAGCTGCCAGAGGAAGTAATAGAAGTGAGCACAATTAACACATTTAAAAGGCATTTGGATTGATACATGGATAGGAAGGGTTTAGAGTATGGTGGACCAAATCCAGGCAAATGGGATTAATATAGATTGGCATCCTGGTGTGCATGGAGAGATTGGGCCAGAGGGCCTGTCTCTGTGCAGCATAACTCGATGACTCCAATAAAATATGTGGATGAGGGCAGTGCAGTTGACTTCAGTAAGGACGTTGACAAGGTTCCATCTGGTAAGTTGACTCAAAAGGTCAGAGCCCTTGGGATCCAAGGCAGATTGTATACAAAATTGTATTGGTAATGGGAGGAGGATAGTGATGGAGGAAGGTTGCTTTTGTGTTTGGAAACCTGTGACCTCTGGTGCACTAAAGGGATCAGTGCTGGGACCCATAGTATTGATAACATACATGAACAATTTCAATATGAAATAATCAGTAAGTTTGCTGATGGTATGGAAATTAGTGATGTCGTAAACAGTGCAAAGGGAAGTTTGAGGTCACAGGAAGATATGGATGAGTTATTAAGAGGAACAGAGCAATACCAGATGGAATTTAATTCTAGCAAGTGCATGGTGATGCACTTTGGCAGAACTAATAAGGTAAGAACATACACACTGAGTGGAGGCCCAAGGACCATTGAAGATGGTGGAATAAGTAGACAAGGTGGTGAAGAAGGCACATACTTACCTTCATTAGTCAGGGGCAAAAGGTATAGAAGCCAGGATATCATGGTATAATTTCATAAAATGTTGTTCAGTCCATTGCTGGAATACTGTGTGCAGTTCTGATTGCTGCACTTTAGGAAGGACACGATAACAGACAGAGGTGAGTCATTGGGATTCTGCCTGTGATGAAATGTCACACGAGGAGAGATTGAAAAGGCTGGGTCTGTTTTCCTTGGAGCAGAGGAGACTGAGGGAGGACCTGATCCAGGTGTATAAAATGGTGGGAGGCATTGATTGGGTAAATATTTAAAGATTTTTCCGAGAAAAGAGATGTAAAAAACCAGAAGAAGTCGGGTTAGGGTAAAGGGGATCAGAGGAAGCATTGTTTCCCACTTGGGTGGCTAGAATCTGGAATGTTGGCTAGAATCTGGAATGTAGTGCGTTAGGCAGTGGTGCAGGTAGAGACACTCAGAGCACTTGTGAAATATCTGGACGAACACTTGAAGCATTGAGGCAGAGAAGGTTGTGGACCAAGAGCTGAATGAGTGAAGATTAGTGTTTGATGGCCAGCATGAATTTGTAGGCAGAAGGACCCATTTTGTTGCTGTGTGACTATGCTTCCACCTCCCGTGCTACCCTTACCCCCACCCCATCCTCCCCACAGCTATCGGCACACTGTCACCCTCTCTCCTCTCTCACCATTGCAGTGTCCCATATGATGACTGTAAGGAGACTGCTGATTGGCTGTTGGCTCAGACCAGCACACGGCCCTGTCTGGCTGTCATCTGTGGGTCAGGCCTCGGGGGACTCGCCGAGCTGCTGAGCAACAAGACCGAGATCCCGTACATGAAGATCCCAGGATTCCCTCAGAGCACAGGTTAGTAGGCTCGCTGTCCGCACCGATAACACACTGCTGTCCCCAGTACAGCACGATAATACAGTCCAGCAGTACGCCCGGACAACAGACTCTGCTGGCCCCAGTACAGCACAACAACACACTGCAGTCCCCCAGTATACTAGACTACAGCCCACACTGCAGTCCCCCAGTATACTAGACTACAGCCCACACTGCAGTCCCCCAGTATACTAGACTACAGCCCACATTACAGTCCCCCAGTATACTAGACTACAGCCCACATTACAGTACCCCAGTATACTAGACTACAGCCCACACTGCAGTTCCCCAGCATACTAGACTACAGCACACATTATAGTTCCCCAGTATACTGGACTACAGCCCACATTACAGTCCCCCAGTATACTAGACTACAGCCCACACTGCAGTTCCCCAGCATACTAGACTACAGCACACATTACAGTTCCCCAGTATACTGGACTACAGCCCACATTACAGTTCCCCAGTATACTAGACTACAGCCCCCACTGCAGTCCCCCAGTATACTAGACTACAGCCCACATTACATTCCCCCAGTATACTAGACTACAGCCCACATTACAGTCCCCCAGTATACTAGACTACAGCCCACACTGCAGTCCCCCAGTATACTAGACTACAGCCCACACTGCAGTTCCCCAATATACTAGACTACAGCACACCTACAGTTCCCCAGTATACTAGACTACAGCCCACACTGCAGTTCCCCAGCATACTAGACTACAGCACACATTACAGTTCCCCAGTATACTGGACTACAGCCCACATTACAGTCCCCCAGTATACTAGACTACAGCCCACACTGCAGTTCCCCAGCATACTAGACTACAGCACACATTACAGTTCCCCAGTATACTGGACTACAGCCCACATTACAGTTCCCCAGTATACTAGACTACAGCACACATTACAGTTCCCCAGTATACTGGACTACAGCCCACATTACAGTTCCCCAGTATACTAGACTACAGCCCACACTGCAGTCCCCCAGTATACTAGACTACAGCCCACACTGCAATCCCCCAGGATACTAGACTACATCCCACATTACAGTTCCCCAGTATACTAAACCAACAGCACACGCTACAGTTCCCCAGTATACTAGAATAACGCACACACTACAGTCCCCCAGTACACCCCATCCTAGTCCCCACTGTCCCCCAGTATACCTGACTTTCCTACATATTAATGTCTCCCAGCTCATTCTATAGTACCCCAGTATACCAGACCAACATCACATGCTACAGTCCCCCAGTATACCAGACATTGGCGCACACTAATTCCCCAGTACATCCCAACCTAGTCCCCACATGCCTCAATAGAGCTGACAAATCCACATACTACCCAGACTACAGCACACACTATAGTCTCCCAGTAGACCCTATCAAAAGCAAACACTATGTTCCCCCAGTACACCCGGCCAACAGCACACACTTCATAACCAGGCCCGGTCAAATCTGCCTTGTGTTCAGCAGAATATAGCTGAAGGCTATTTTAAGGGTTAAAGAAGGAACTGAAGATGCTGGAGAATCGAGGGTTACACAAAAAGCTGGAGAAACTCAGCGGGTGCAGCAGCATCTAAGGAGCGACTTAGATGCTGCTGCACCCGCTGAGTTTCTCCATCTTTTTGTGTAACCCGCTATTTTAAGGGTCATGGCTGGAGGTAAATCTATTAAATATTGTCCTATGTCTTTAAGTTCCAGGGCACGAGGGAAAACTGGTCTTCGGGGAACTGGGTGGCAAACAGTGCGTCTTCATGAAGGGCCGCTTCCACTTTTACGAAGGCTACTGTATCAACAAGGTGTGTATGTGAGTTTGTATGTGGGTGCGTGCTTGTGCTAGGTGTTACTGTGTAGGCATGGTCGGTGTTTGTGTGTACCTGTGCATGTCTTGTGCTTCTACGTGTGCTAAGCGTGAGAGTGTGTTGAGTGTGTGTGTCATGTGTGCTTCTTTGTGCTTCTTTTCGTGTCCATCTTGTTAGCAATGTTGACCGCGCTGTTATCGTCCGTCCTGAAAAGGACGCAAGCTTCCGGCACCAATCAGTGGAAGCCATCACTTGTCACAATAGACGATGATGGTAGCAGAATTAGTGCAGGATACTTCCAGTTTCCAGCCCCACGATGTGGACGCTTCTGCTATCTTTGTGCTGTGTGTAGCCCTCTAAAGGAGAACAAATTCACCTCATTTCTGCTTTAAATGGATGACCACTTATTTTCAGGATTCTCCCACAAGAGGATTCATCCTCCCCATCAAGATTCTCCAAATTTGTTTCAATCACACACTCTTGTGCTTCTAATCTCCCGTTTATAATGGCTGTGCATCCATTCCTCAAGACAACCTGCCTCACCCTCTTGCTTATCAAAAATGTACCTACATGAGTCTTATACACACAGTCTCTGTTTCCACTGCCCTTCGAGGAAGGGAGATCAAAAGACTTGTGACCCTCTGAGATAAATAAATTCACTTAATGTTTGCCTCAATCAAGTGATCTTTCTCCGAACTGCTCCAGATACAGAAATTATTCTCAGAAATTATCCTGCAAATGATCTCTGAACTCCCCACCCTGACTATCTTCCCCTATCTGATTTTTCCAGTGGGTTAATATCCAGTCCCAGCCCATTGCCTATCACCATCAGGAAAGGCCCCATTATTTATTTCCTCATACTCTGTCCTATCGTGTGGTAATTTCCTAATCATGATACCATGTATGATTTCCTATTCCCACATGGACCGCTGCTGTGTCCTGGTTTCCGGAACTTTGATCGACTCTCTTGAATACAGATACTCACATTCATTGACACCCCTCTACCTTCCTGACATTCCCAAATATTGTGGCCCCCTCAGTACTCAGTCCATCGTCCTGCAAACATGTCTCTGTAAAGGATATCAGATCAAATTTTCTTCTATTTGACTTCCTCAACCCGTCAGGTTGAGAGCCTGGCTTCACACTGAACGTTTGAGGTGAAAGTGACAAAAAGACATGAGAAGGACAACAAGAATGTGGAGTTGACTAAGAGCCAGCATAGAAGAAATGTCAAGTGTCGGAAGGAACTGCAGATCCTGGTTTAAACCGAATAGACTCAGAAAGCTGGAATAACTCAGCGAGGACAGGCAGCATCTCTGGAGAGAAGGAATGGGTGACGATTTGGGTCAAGAAGGGTCTCGACCCGAAACGTCACCCATTCCTCTCTTTAGATATGCTGCCTGTTCAATGAGTTACTCCAGCTTTTTTTTGTCTATCTTTAGAAGAAAAGGCAAAATTGGTTAATAGTAAGTGAGTGATAAGGGTGAGGTGGGGTGGGGAGAGTGGTTGAGCAATGAGAGTGGTGACCGGTTGGGTCCCAGAGTCAAGAGAGTTTATTGTCATGTGTCCCAGATAGGACAATGAAATTCTTGCATGCAGAGATCCTATCCCCAAACTGTCCCGACAGTCACTGACAGATAGCTAAAATGGCAGATCTTTCCCTTCTGTCAAAGGTGTCAAGGCTGTTAAATGTATTTGCTATTTCTGGCATCTATGGACCTGTGAGTCACAAGTGGATTTGTAATTGTGAGGTGGAGCAGCTGAGTAGAGGTACTGGCTGCACCAGGGAGTCTGGTTCCTCCAGGAGCAACACATTGATGTGCTGTGCCGCTCCTCCACAGGTGGTCTTTCCAGTCCGTGTCTTCCATTTAATGGGAGTCCAGGCCCTGATCGTCACCAACGCTGCTGGAGGGCTGGGCGACAAGTTCCAAGTGGGTGATCTGATGGTCATCAAGGACCACATCAACATACCGGGTTTCGCGGGGATAAACCCCCTCCTCGGCACCAACGATGAGAGGTGAGTCCACAGCAAAAGGCAAAGCCTCGCAGAGTCCTCACCTTCCCAACTCTTTCTTCTCCACCCCCCCCCCCCCCCGTCCAGTCCAGGTGGGTGGGCTGTTCAGCAAACGTGGATACAGTATGTTATCCAATCATTGGTATGGATGGTGATCCGTGCACTCCACCCACTCCCTTCCATTCATGCATGAGCAGCACTACCTTCTAGTTGCAGCAGTGTGGAGCGTCCCTTTAAGAACTGGCAGCAGAGACTGCGCTGCTAGGCCAGAGAAGTCACTGCACAACTGTGGGGACGGTTGCACTGGAAGCAACAGCCTCAGTTTACACCGTTCAAAACCCAATAGTTTTGGCTGAGCAGCCAATGCACTGTTGCAGCACCCTGACGCATTCTGCAGCTTCTTGCATTCCTGCAGTTGAATTTTCGATATCGGGTCATGATGCAACCAGTCCAGATGCTTTCTACAGTGCATCTGTAGATGTTTGTTAGCGTATTCGGTGATGTGCCGAATATCTTTAAACTTCTAAAACAGCAGTTGTGCTAGTGCACCTTTGTTGCAAGTGTTTGATGTCATTGCAAATCATTGATCCCTTCTGCACATGAAGTCTTTTAATATATCTACAGTTTGAGGGTGAGATGGGGAGGGTACTGTTTTTCAAGCTGACGTGATATTATGGTGTGTTTTAAACTGTTGGATGTCAATATGTAATTGGGAGATTTGTGTATTTTGAGGTAATGTTGCAGTCTATTTTGGCTGGGAGTCAAATTCATTACAAGATACTGTTTATCATAAAGTATTTTGGGGTGGGAGATTGCAACCTTCACATGCTGCCCTGTTTCGACGAATGCAATGAAACTAGCGTGCACAATCAAATAAGATCAAATAGAACAAGTTGTTCTACAACTTTAGGCTGTGTACGCAAGTAGAAGAAGATAGAGTATTTTGAGGAAGGCGCCAGGCAGTTTGGGGAATAATGCTGTACATTTTGAAAGATATTGCACATTTTAATTGTTAATGGTGGAATATTAGATTTAGTTTATTTGACATGGCAGCATATTAAGGAGGATTTGTGATTCAATTTGAGGCAATTATGCTCCTTGGTGTCTGCCTTGTGAGAGGGTGGTGGAGGTATTGTGGAAGTGCTTATACAGATACCAGGAAGTACAAGCACTTGAAGCACCAGACATACAGACCAAATGCTGGTAAATGCGATTCGAATACATGAGTAATTGATGGTCAGCAGGGATGTGTGTAAGAAGAAACTCCAGATGCTGGTTTAAACCGAAAATAGACACAAAAAGCTGGAATAACTCCTTCTTAGTCTGAAGAAGGGTCTCGACCTGATAAGTCACCAATTCCTTCTCTCCAGAGATGCTGCCTGTCCCGCTGTGTTACTCCAGCTTTTTGTGCATATCGTCAGCATGGAATGGCGGGCTAAGGACCTATTTCTGTGCACTGTCCAGCTATTACCCCTTCATATTCAATGGCACTATCACCTTTGAATTCCTCGCTATACAGATCCTAGGGTTTACCAGTGAGCAGAAACTGAATTGGAATATCCATGTTTAGTTTAGTTTAGAGATACAGCGATGAGGCAAGCCTTTCCATCCGATCAGCGATCCCCGCACATTAACACTATCCTACACACACTACGGACAACTTATATTTATAGTAAGCCAATTACCCTACAAACCTGTATGTTTTTGGAGCATGGGAGGAAACGGAAAATCTCAGAGAAAACCCACGCAGGTCACAGGGAGAACGTACAAACTCCTTACAGACAGCACCCATAGTCAGGATCGAACCCGAGTCTCTGGCGCTGAAAGTGCTGTTAGGCAGCGACTCTACCGCTGCACCACCATGCCGCCACATGTGCACAATGAAGCTACAGAAGCAGGTCGGCGGAGAGGGGTCCAGTGGCTAGTAACTCACCTCCCAACTCCCCACATCCATCTACAAGGCTCGAGTCAGGAATTTGATGGCATACTTACTACCTGCCTGGATGAGTGCAGCACCAAAGAAGCTCAACATCATTCAGGACATAGCAGCCCTATTGACAGGAACGCTATCCACAACTATTCACGCACTCCACCACCACTGATACACAGTAGAGCAGTTTGTACCGTCTACAGGATGCACTGCAGCAACTCGCCAAGATACCTTCAGTCGCATTTTCCAAATCCATCACCTCTACCACCCAGAAGGACAAGGGCAGCTAAACCATGGTGACGCCACCACCTGGAGGTTCCCCTCCAAGCCACACACCATCCTGAGTTGAGAATATATCACCCATTCCTTCACCATCGTTGGGTCAAAATCCTGGAAATACCTCCCTAACAGCATGTTGATCGACCCAAGGACTGTGGCTGTTCACGAAGACAGCTCACTACCACATACTGAAGGGCAATTAGAGATGGGCAATTAAACGCTGTCTCAGCCCGAGACACCCACATCCCTTGAATGATGAATATAAAGAATAGCTCTACAACCCTGTCAGAGTTCCAGTTAGGGATGTTGCATCTGCGCAATATCAAGATGCATTTTGAGGAATCTTAGACCAAATGGCACAGTGCTTTTGGGGGGAAATTACATACTTTGTGAAATAATCTGTATGCTACTTTGATCTATATTGGAGGTTTTGGGATGTTTTATAAATGTCTGCCAACCCTGTTCCTCAGATTTGGTCCACGATTCCCCTGCATGTCGGATGCCTATGATCGGAACTATTGCCGGCTTGCTTTGGACAGCGCCTTGGAGCTGGGATACCAAGACTTTGTCCGCGAGGGGGTATACTGCATGCTTACCGGACCAACGTATGAGACAGTGTCAGAATCTCGCATGCTTAAGGCTTTAGGAGTAGATGCAGTGGGTAAGTTCACACACTACCCGCACAAACGACAATACATTTCGACAGTGCATTAGCATTGGCCTGTAACCCCCTCACCCCAACCTCCCCTTCTCTCCCTACGGGAGATGTCCATGAGGACAGTGCTGCACTTCCACAGATGAGGTGGCTGTTGGGGGGCAGGTGGTTAGTGAGGTGCTGTCTTCCTACCAATGTTTCCATGCGGTTCCAACATGTGGATTCCAGCTTCTTAATACCCATCCCAACCGCTGTTTGAAAGGTTGAAAAACTGAGGGTTATGCGGAACTTGTGCAAAAGAGGAGTTGATCAGATTGAATGCTGGAGCAGGCTTGAGGGCAGAGTGACCTTCTCCTGCGCCTGTTTTCTTGTCACAGAATAATTGAGTCATACAGCCCTGTTTGATCAAAATGCAGATAACCTTATAGGCTGGTCCCAACTGTGCATTTTACCAATATCCCTCTAAACCTTTCCTATCCTTGTACCTGTCCAAATGTCCTTTAAATGTAGTTATTGTGCCTGCCTCAACCACTTTTTCTGGCAACTCGTTCCATATACCCACTACCCATCTGTGTGAAAAATCTGTCCCTCGGGTCCGTGTTACATCTTTCCCCTCTCATTTTATATCTATGCCCTCTCATTCTTGATTCCCAAAACCTGGGGGGGAAAACTGAGCATTCCCCATATCTATGCCTCATGATTTTATATACCTCTATAAGATCACTCCTTCAGCCTCCTGACCTCCAGGAAACAACCTGCCCAACCCTTTCCTCTGTAGACAAAAGTGCTGGAGAAACTCAGCGGGTGCAGCAGCATCTATGGAGCGAAGGAAATAAGCAGAAGGAAATAGAATTGGTTGTCTATTTCCTTCGCTCCATAGATGCTGCTACACCCGCTGAGTTTCTCCAGCACTTTTGTCTACCTTCAATGTTCCAGCATCTGCAGTTACTTCTTAAACAACCCTTTCCCCTGTCAGTCCCTGAAGTCCTGACAGCATCCTTGTAAATCTTTTCTGTACTCTTTACAGCTAATGGCATCTTTCCTCTAACAGGATAACCAAACCTGTGTTCTTGTTCTTCAAATGGCCATGGTCCAGAGATTCCCAGGAGACTGTTCTCATTTTTAAGCGTTGAGAAACATCCCTGAACCTTTTCCTTCCTCTGCCTGGCAATCTCTCGTGACCGGTCAGATACCTGCAGAAAGTGGCATGGCCTGTCCAGTGTGGATGCCCGAATGTAACGAGGGCTCGATACTCGGGATGTTGGCCTGCGAGAGGACGCTGAGGTTGCTTCACTTGTCCTTTGTGGGGCTGAATTGGCACTTGGATTACAATCACCATGACAACTGGTGAAGGAATTCTTAATTTTATTCAAACGCTTAATTGCAAAGACCAAGTGTAAGCGCTCAAAGCTGGCACAATGTACAACCTGTCAAGACATGAGAAAATAGACTTGGTCAGACTTGGTGCTTCACTCTGTTTTATGGGTCCCGGATTTGATCTCTCTGTGAGTGCCAGTCTTTATGATCCCAGGTTCTCTTGTTGGTCCAGAATTTGATACGGAGTTGTACCCTTTATCCAGGACCCATCTCCCGCCTGCTTTTTCCCTTGTCCTCCAATGAGACGGCACCAAATCCAGGTCCAACCCATTTCCTCGGTCCTAGTGCCATTGCGAGGCTATCTGCTGCCACAGTGTCACTTCTTCCTCTACCAATTGCACAGTATCTTCATGCCTGCTATTGAACCAATCGGGTGCAGAGGAGTGTGGAACTGACAGTCGTGCAAGGACCCATTTCTCCACAAGAGTCATGTGACCAGTTAACATAATTTGGATGGCTTAACCTAAGCCTTGAGTTGCCTCCTGTTACCATGGTAACAACCAGCCCTTCTACCTGGTGCCTGAGGGCTCGGGTGCCATTGGAGATCATAGAGAGGACCCATTGCTTCTTAGCTCTCCATAGCCAGATGGCCGGCTGCTTCCGTTTAATTAGTCCTCTGAGACCTTGGGTCTCAGTGAAGAGTGCGAACTTCCTAATATATGGTTGCTTCTGAAGCTGAAAGAATTGGAATACTGTCCCAAATCACATGCTAGTCCGGTTCATTCTGTGATCAACCCATTCTGGAAAGTCATTCCTTAGACTAATTTGTTCTCAATCTCTATACTTGAGGGCAGACACTCAGAGATTGGTACAGCTCTGAAACGGGCCCTTCAGTCCACCCGATCCATGCTGATTATGAGGCCTCTCTGCAGTAATCTAATTTACCTGCACTACCCACTTTCCTATCCAAGTACCTGTCCAAACCCATTTTAAACATTGTAATTGTATCTGCAAACCACCTCCTCTGACAGCTTATTCCAGATACCCACCGTATTTTGCTAACAATCTCAGAGAATTTCACAGACCATCACATCAACCAACCCTTGAATGTAGCAACCTCTATATGTGTGTTAAGGCTGTGCACACTATCCATTCTTCCATTCAGTGATAGCTGTTCCAAGCCCCTGACTATCACCAGCCTCCAGGGGATGCCAATGAGAGAATGCAGGTGATCTCCCTCCGGTGTCTTGCGATGTCCCGCTGTCGGTAGTCTGGGCCGCATAAGCGACATAGAAACATAGAAAATAGGTGCAGGAGTAGGCCATTTGGCCCTTCAAGCCTGCACCGCCATTCAATATGATCATGGCTGACCCCAACATCCAACTGAGTATCCCGTACCTGCCTTCTCTCCATACCCCCTGATCCCTTTAGCCACAAGGGCCACATCTAACTCCCTCTTAAATATAGCCAATAAACTGGCCTCAACTACTTTCTGTGGCAGAGAATTCCAGAGATTCACCACTCTCTGTGTGAATTTTTTTTTTTCTCATCTTAGTCCTAAAGGACTTCCCCCTTATCCTTAAACTGTGACCCCTTGTTCTGGACTTCCCCAACATCGGGAACAATCTTCCTGCATCTAGCCTGTCCAGCCCCTTAAGAATTTTGTAAGTTTCTATAAGATCCCCCCTCAATCTTCTAAATTCTAACGAGTACAAGCCAAGTCTATCCAATCTTTCTTCATATGAAAGTCCTGCCATCCCAGGAATCAGTCTGGTGAACCTTCTCTGTACTCCCTCTATGGCAAGAACGTCTTTCCTCAGATTAGGAGACCAAAACTGTACGCTATACTCCAGGTTTCGTCTCACCAAGACCCTGTACAACTGCAGTAGAACCTCCCTGCACCTATACTCACATCCTTTTGCTATGAAAGCTAACATACCATTCGCTTTCTTCACTGCCTGATGCACCTGCATGCCTACTTTCAATGACTGGTGTACCATGACACCCAGGTCTCGTTGCATCTCCCCTTTTCCTAATCGGCCACCATTCAGATAATAGTCTACTTTCCTGTTCTTGCTACCAAAGTGGATAACCTCACATTTATCCACATTATACTGCATCTGCCATACATTTGCCCACTCACCCAGCCTATCCAAGTCACCTTGCAGCCTCCTAGCATCCTCCTCACAGCTAACACTGCCCCCCAGCTTTGTGTCATCCGCAAACTTGGAGATGTTGCATTCAATTCCCTCGTCCAAATCATTAATATATATTGTAAATAGCTGGGGTCCCAGCACTGAGCCTTGCGGTACCCCACTAGTCACTGCCTGCCATTCTGAAAAGGACCCGTTTACTTCTACTCTTTGCTTCCTGTCTGCCGCTAGTTCTCTATCCAAATCAATACTGAACCCCCAATACCATGTGCTTTAAGTTTGCATACTAATCTCTTATGTGGGACAGGATAATCTCTTATAAGGAACAGGAGTAGACCACAAGATTTGTGCCAGATCTCCAAACTGCCATTATATATAAAGTTATGTAGACCCAACACCAGGTCACCTTGGGTGACTCAGCAGGGCAAATGCCAGTTCCTCCGGTGACCTTCGGCCTGTGGAACAGGTGGATGATGGGCTACAACTTCTGCCTTGAGTAAATCCATGGTATTACACTGTAAAGGGGAAAGGCCTGCGTGGAGAAAGCACACCATATTGTCCTGGATACTTCAACCACCTATGTCTGCACTGTCATTTGTACGCAGCTCCAGTCATCCAACTGCAGCAGCAAGCAAGGCCGCACAGTCTAGGGTCATGGAGATGGTAAAGATGGTAAAGACACTCCACAGCTGCCTCACATTCTTTAGTGCGGGACCTCAGGATCAGATCTTTCACACCACCTCCTCTCTGGGATACTCCTCTTGATGGCAGTACAGGGACCCCTGCTGGGAGGTTAGAGTGCTGACAGTGTTTCCCATTGCAGGTATGAGCACAGTGCCGGAGGTAATCGTGGCCCGGCATTCTGGTATGCGAGTCTTCGGCATCTCCCTCATCACCAACCAGGTAGTGGTGGACTACGACAGCCGAGTGAAGGCTGAGCACCAGGAGGTGCTGCAGGTAGCTCACGACCGGGCTCAGGCCCTGCAAGGACTGGTGGCCAAGGTGGTGGAGAAGATGGAGTGAGGGCACCGCTCACTACCTGCACAGAAAGATCAACAGCAGCAGGCCAGGCTCCCCACCCTCCTCCGAGCGCACAATGTCCACCTTCCCCAGCACCACACTTCCCTCCGCAGAGCCTGCTGCCCACCCACCCTCCCCAGCCACCCCACCCCCTGCCCTAGACAAATCCCACCCACCCCAGACATCCCCCCCGCGCCAGACACATCCCACCCACCCCCCTGCCCTGTACACGTTCCACCCACCTAATACACGTCCCACCCAACCCCAGACACATTCCCCCACCCACCCCCTGGCCTATATATGTCCCACCCACCTAATACACATCCCACCCACCCCAGATATGTCCCCTCCACCCTATACATGACCCCCACCCTAAACATGTCCCACCCAACCCAGACACGTACTCCCCCCAGCCTAGACATTTCCACCCTATACACTATCATATTTACTCTTTTTCTCCCTCCCACTCACCATTCCCCTCTATTCTCTCATACTATCTCTCTTCTCCCACACTTTCTCCCTCTGGGCCACAGAGGTAACAATGGATTGCTTAGCAGAGTATAGGAGAGAAGTTTGCAGAGTATTTCCAAGTTAATATTTGCGCAGTAGAACCATAGATAGAATCATAACACCATATAGTACAGAAACAGATCCTTCGGCTGACCTCGTCCACTCTGACCATGATACGTATCTACACTAATCTCATTTGCTGACATTAGATCAATACACTTTACACCTTTCCTAATGCCCAATGTCCAAATGCCGTTTAAAAGTACTTGTATCTGCCTCCACCACCGCCTCTGGCAGCACATTCCAGATATTCACCATCCACTATGTGAAAAACATACTCCTCAAATTGCTGCCTTCTCACCTTAAACATGTCCTGAGAGGAATTCTGACTATCTATCCTATCTATGGCCCTCATGATTTTATAAGCCTCTGTCAGGTCACTCCTCAGCCTCCTACGTTCCAATGAGATTAAACTCAGCTTGTGCAACCTGATAGCTACAGTCCTCCAATCAAGGCTATGTCCTGATGAATCTCTTCTACACTCTATTGCTACCACATCCTTCCTAATCACACTAACAAATGGCTTATGTCTGAGTAATAGCTTGTTTATTTTAAAAGCATTGTCCTTCAGATCCACTTAATTTATTTCATGCTGATTTCTGTAAAGGGAGTGAGAGCTCTTCTGATACCAATTGCCTGTAGCTCTGTAACTTTTCCCTAGACCAGACAGTGTAGCTTGGTCAGTGCAAGGTCAGTGCTATTGGCACCATCCCCCACATCGAAGAGTCCTTGTTCCAAACATAGACTGACACCATTCCCCTTCAAGTTAAAGGTGTAGCCATGAGCACTCATGGCGTGGGCCTCAGCTATGCTTGCTGGTTACATCGAACAGTCCTTGTTCCAAACACTGGCACTGACCCCTTCTTTGAAGAAGTGCTGCTTGGTTCTCTGCTGCATTAGTTGTTCTCAAACCACTCCCAAACTGTGAGTGGTGCGAAATCCATCTGGGTTCCTCAGTCCCCTTGAGCCCCGGGTGAATGCTGGCCTGAGGGTGTCATCTTCTCTCATGTAGGTCTCCCAGGATCGACATGACTTGCTTCCATCCTGGTTTGTGGGCTCTGGAGGTGGATGTTGAGGCCAATATGAGAACTACAGCTGTGGCACAGATGGGACAGGAGGTGGTTGATGGGTGGGTGGGTAGTTTGGTAATATCTTCCTGTGACAGAGTATGGAATAGAATGTCCAACTCATAGTCTTGTGCTATGTATATGAATGATATGGGTTGCCCATCTTTCTTGACTATCTTTAATCAGACTTTACTGGACTTTATCTTCACGTTATTCACGTTATTCCCATTATCACGTATCTGCACACTGTGAATGGCTCGGTTGTAATCATGTATTGACTAGATAGCTTGCAACAAAAGCTTTTCACTGTACCTCAGTTCACGTGACACTAAGCTAAACTGAACTAAAAAAAAGGAGCTAAGTTAGGCCCTTGCTACTGGTGGTGTTTGTCTGAGAGAGGATGCTGACATTGGCTCACTTATCCTGCCAGAAGATCTGGAGGGTTTTGCAGATACCACATTGGTGGCATCTCACCGGGTTTGCTGCTGTAGGTAGAATTAAACAGGAGGACAGGGGTCACTGCAGTCTGATTGACCATGTATTTGGTGCTGGGTTTGAACCCTTCATCTTTCAACCCTCTCTTACTCGGTCAGCCGAATGGTGAATTTCACCATCGAGGTCAGCCATGATTGAGAGGTTGCTCCCATGGTGTTCCCCATTTAGTAGATGTTGATTATGGGGATGTGATGAGTGAGGGTGCCTGTGATTATTTCAGGAAAAGTGAGTTATCAGCCTCACAGCAAAAAAGTTAAATGTTTGTATGAACTCAATGGGTCAGGGCGATTTTGTCAAGTCAGAGGGATGGTCAATAGTATGGGCTGAGACACTGCATCAGGGTCAGAAGACTACAGCATCTTCAGTCTCTGGTGTATTCATTTTACTCTCTCAGTTGCCTCTGATTTGCGATTTCATTTGGCTGTCCATTTGGGGCAGTGCTTAAAATGGCTGGATGATACTGGGAACATTGTGTACAGACTTCTCTACATCCCACACACTCCTTCTCAAGAGGGGATGTTACAGTAAGATTCCAAATGACCAGAGAAACCTCCAGTTCAAGTCCTATCCTGCTCAACCTATCCCTATAGCTCAGGCCCTTGAGTTCTGGCAACATCCTCATAAATCTTCTCTGCACCCTTTCCAGCTTGACAGCATCTTTTCTATAACATGGTGACCAAAACTGAACACAATACTTGAAATGTGGACTCACCAATGTCTTATACAACTGTAACATGACCTCCCAATATCTCTTCTCAATACTCTGACTGATGGGACCAACTGATGAAAGCCTTTTCAACCACCCCATCTGCCTGTGACTCCACTTTCAAGGAACTATGGACCTGCACTCCTAGATCATTCTGCTCCACAACCTTCCCCAGAGCCCTACCATTCACTGTGTAGATCTTGCCCTTGTCAGACTTCCCAAAATGCAACACCTCACATTTCTCTGTTTAATTTCTATCAACCATTCCTCAGCCCACCTTCCCAACTGGTCACGGTCCTCCTGTAATTTTTGATAACCATCTTAACTATCTACAATTTAATCCACTTCTCTGTCATCTGCAAACTTGCTAATCATGCCAGTATATTCTTATCCAAATCATTGATATGGGTGACAGACAGCAATGGGACCAGCATCAAACCCTGAGACACGCCACAAGTCACAGGCCTCCAGTCCGAAATACAACCTTCCACCACCCTTCCTTCCATCAAGCCAATTTTCTATCCATTCAGCTATCTCTCCTTTGATCCCATGCAATCTACCCTTCCAGAGCAGCCTGCCATGTGGAACTTTTTCAAATGCCTTGCTAAAGGTGTATTTTTGCATGAACTGAGGTACAATGCAATGCTTTGTTTTGCCGGCTAGATCGGGTAAATAAAATAGATAAATATAATCAAGTCAAACATACATACAATTGTAGAGCAAAAGGCATGAAGCAGAGAGCAGAATATAGTTACTTGCATGGTAGCACATTCAGATTCAGATTCAGATTCAATTTTAATTGTCATTGTCAGTGTACAGTACAGAGACAACGAAATGCATTGTCAGTTTCATAGACAAATTCCAATGTCCGCAATGAGGTAGAGGTGAATTGGACGGTCATTAATTGTATATTTTCTCCTTACTTTCAACCTCCCAAAGGGCAACATCTCACACTTGCTTGGATTAAACTCCATCTGCCATTTCTCCACCTATTTCAATAGATGACCTATATCCCACTGTATACTTTGGCAGCCTTCCTCACAGTCTGCAACTCCAGCAATATGGTGTCATCTGGAAACGTACTAACCCATCTACATTTTCATCCGTCATTTATATATATACATCACAAACAAAAGAGGTTCAAGCACGGACCTTTGCGGATCTCCTAAAAAATCTCCTCAGCGCAGCCATGTCCTTTTGTAAGATGGCACATCAGGGCAAATTCCGAACTGAAGTTAATTTTGCCGATGCTGGCAGTTTACTAGGAGACTCACTGGGACAGATATCTGATGCTAAGTCACCTCATTTCACCTGCTCCCTGCCAGGCTTGTTAACATTCCTTTTTCATGAGAAGTAATCTGACTGCCTTTGTAAGAAGGTGCTGCTTCATCAACTGTTCCATGGCTGCTTACTGTAACACTGTTTACTGTAACACTGGCTGTTTACTGTAACTGGTTATTTACTATAATAATGTGCTTATTATAACACTGGTTACTGTAACACTGACCATTTGCTATAACATTGGCTGTAATACTTACTATAAGTATTGGACTTTGTCTTTGGAACTGATGTTTACTGTAATGCTGTTTACTGTAATACCATGTTCACTGTAACACTGTTCACTGCAACACTGCCTGTTTACTGTAACACTGTTCACAGTGACACTCGCTGTTTACTGTAACACTGTATACTGTAATACCATGCTCACTGTAACACTGGCTGTTTACTTTAACATTGTTCACTCGAACATTGTGTTTACTATAACACCGGCTGTGCACTGTGACACTGTTCACTTTTATACATTTAACCATAACAGTGGCAATTTACTGTAACACTGGCTGTTTACTGTAACACTGTACACTGTAATACCATGGTTACTGCAACACTGTTTAGTGTAGCACTTTACTGCAATGCCATGTTTACTGTAACACTGTTCGCTGTAACCCTGTGTTTATTGTAACACCTTGTTTTTAACAGTAACACTGGCTGACTGTCGTAACACTGTGTTTATCATAACTCTTTCTTTACTCTGAGCGGAAATAAGAATCCTAATGGTCACTCTGGCCATTCCACAAAACCAGGACGATGTTCCAGAGATAATAGAATGATTTGATACTAACATGTAAGCATGAGTGTATAGACGTATGTTGGCAGAATAAAATAGAAGTTCCTCAGATACATTTTGATGTGCTTTTTTTTTGGAGGTGGGGGGGGGGGGGGGAAGAAGCAATCTTCAAAAAATAAAGTAACAATGCTAGAAGCACCAGGCAGCTCAGGCTGCATCTGTGGAGTGAAGTGTTGCTGATCCAGTTCTGATGAAAGGTCATCAACCTGAAAGGTTGACTGATTACCTCTACTGATGTTTCTCTCTTCAGATTTCCAATACCTATAATATTTTTGGCTCTTTAAAAAAAAGTGCAGATAATATTACTGTAACACTATGGTTGTGTCCCTAAGAAACCTTGCATTATGTAAACAATTGTGCGAATGGGGGGGAAAAAGGGTTAGGTGCAGAATGTTTCAGACTCACAATAACACAGTTAATTTTCCCACAGGATATTTTAAAACAAGGGTATTTTTAATGGCTATAACTTTATTTCTCTTACTGCAAACCAAAAATATTAATGGCTGTACATTACATTATTAATAGAGTAGCATTGCACAAGGGTCAATAGATGCAATCTTGTCAATTTCACCGACCACCCACCATTCTATGTCTGATTGCTGCAGGAAGTTACATAGATAGTTTTTCGTCCCCAGAAAGCTTTTTTGCCTTCTTGTCAATTTCCAAAATAACCTTTAAGTGGATCTCTAGTTCCTGCTCAAAATTATGTTTTAACCAATTTGGCCCAAGTATTGCAAATAGTTTCCCTAATTCACCATTTGTATTATATGGAAAGTGTGTTATGGAAGCATGTGTTATCACAGAGCTACCTGTACTGAATATAAAATTGCAACAGAAAAGAAAATACTCATTCTAGAGCTCACCATCTCTTCTCAAACAGATGGCATGGAATGTGTGTCGGTAAAGATAGCCGCTAAAGTACACATGCAAACAACTTGGACATAATCCAGCAAATAATTTGCTCCAAGCTCTTTGTGTTCAAGGAACTGGGGAAATAATGTCATGTCGTCTTCAACATTCAATTAAACCACTGCACCAGTTAAAAAGGATCCCACTTTACTTCTAGAATGACATAATTTTTAAAAAGCTATTTCTAAGTGGGGGTTTTACTGGCCAGGCCAATGTTTACTACCCATCCTGAACTGTCCTCATGCAGGCAATGGTGTGCTGACGGGTGGCTGCTGAAGGTGCCCCCACAGCGTTGGTGGGGAGGGAATTCTATGATTTAGAACAGGCAAGGATGAACGACTGATGATATATACAGTAGTCAAAGGGTCATACTGCATGGAAACAGGCCCTTTGGCCCAACTTTCTCATGCCATCCAACATACCCTGTTCTACACTAGTCCCACCGGCCCGCGCTTGGCCCATATCCCTCTGAACATATCCTATCCATGTACCTGCCCAAATGTCTATTAAACGTTATGATAGCACCTGCCTCATCTACCTCCTTTGGCAGCTCATTCCATATACCCACCACCTTTTGTAAAGTTATGTAAAGAGGTAAGAAAGTTACCCTTCAGGTTCCTATTAAATATTTCCCGCCCACCTTGAACTGATGTTCTCTGGATCTTGATTCCCCTACTCTAGGTAAAAGATTCTGTGCATTTACCTGATCTATTCCTCTCATGATCTTGCTGCCTTTGTTCTTGGTGTTAACAACAGCCAATTTATAAGGTAGAGAGTCATGGAGCTGGACAGCATGGAAATAGGCCCTTCAGCACTCCTTGTCTATGTCACCCAAGTTGGCATTCTGAGCCAGTCCCACTTGCCTACATTTCGTCCATGGCCCTCTCAAACCTTCCTATCAATATATTTGTCCAAATATCTTTCAAAAATCATAGTTGCATCCATTTCTATAGCTTCCACTGGCAGTTCGTTCCAGATATGAACTATCCTCTGAGTGCCCCTGAGCTCCCGCTTAAATATCTCTGCTCTATGACACGTACAATAAAGACACGAGGGTAACCAGGGAGAAGGTAGGACTGCTGAAGGATAAAGGAGTGAATTTATGCTTGGAGTCAGGGGGTATAGGCAAGCTACTAAATGAGTACTTTGCATCTGTTTCCATCAAGAAGAAGGGCATGGAGGACAGTGAGATTAGTGTGGAGAATACTAATATGCAAGAACAGTTTGAGGATGAAGTGGTGTTGGGGCTCTTGAAGAGCATTAAGGTGTATAACTCCCCAGGGCCTCATACAATCTATCCCAGATTATTAAGAGAGGCAAGAGAGATTACCATAGCCTTGATGAAGGTCTTGGTATCTTCTCAAGCCACAGGCAAAATCTGGAGAGCTAGGGAGCAGCTATGTTGTTCCTTTGTTTAAGAAGGGGAGTAGAGAGAAACCAGGGAAATTATAGGCCAATGAAATTCACGTCAGTGGTCAGAGAAAAGATTCTTCCGGATAGGGTCTCCGGAACCTATTTGGACAGTTAGCATGGCTTAGTAGGTAGCAGGGTCACCTCTTACAATGTGACCGCCGGCCTGCGGCCTACACCAACTTGAAGCCGCGGTCTCCCGTGGGGAGGCACCGATTCAGGACTTTCCTGGACTTTACCTTGTCTACACATCTGGACACCCGCAGTGGTGGCTGCGGAGGGTTGAGGTCCCAACCAATGGAGGAGGACTGGACAAATTTTGTGTCTTCCACCACAGGGATGGATGCTGTGGTGGATGTTTTTGTTAAATTTTTATTGTGTTTTTGTGTGTTCTTTTTTTATTGTACCATTGCTGGAAAATTCATTTCACTTGCACTTGATGGATAACTTGTCAACATGGATTTTATTTTGGCATTTGAAGTCCTCCATGGCTCCTTTAAAGATAGTGCAGACATCCTCGGAGAAAGCTCTGAGGTTTCATCTGAACTTTCTCCTCTGTGATGACTGGTGTTGGGATATTTCCATGTAGATATTACCATCCATTGTCATCCGGAGCACCTATTGTCACCTACATCGTACTCCTCTTCATAGACTACAGCTGTGACTCTGCACCATTCTACCATCCAAGCTCATCACCAAACACTTGTGAGTTGGAGTCAGCACTCACCTCTACAACTAGATCCTCAACTTCCTGATCAACAGTCCCCAATCAGTGGCGATCGGGGACAAATCATCCTCTACAATAAACCTCAACACTAGTGCACCGCAAGGGTGCGTGTTCAGCCCCCTTCTTTACTCTTTGTACAACCCCAACTGTGCAGCCATGTACAAATCTAATTCAACTTACAACACCACCATTGTGGGAAGGATATCAAATAATGATGTTGGACTACAGGAAGGAGATTGAGAAACTCATGTACTGGTTTCTTTCAATGTCAGCAAGCCAAAGGAGATAGTGATCGACTGCAGGAAGTGAGGTGTTACATATACCCCAGTTTTCATTGATGGCGTAATCATGTATTGTCTTTTCGCTGACTGATTAGCATGCAATAAAAACTTGTCGCAGTACATCAGTACACTTGACAATAAACTAAAACTGAACGGAACTGAACTGATCTGAATTTCACCCCAATGACAGCATTACAGACAAGTCGGCACCCTCTATGTCATGCTCTGAAGTGTAAACTTGGACAATGTGCTTTAAACCCTATGAAATCCACGAAATCCATATGGACACAAAATAAAACTGCAATACATGATCTGAATGTCAGAGCAGCAGAAATACAGCTCAATGAACAGGACGTATCAATATGCTGCACATCTTAAATAGAAATAGAAAATCCTACCAAGATTTTCTTTACATCTGCACCTCTCCGTGCTTGTGCATATAACAACAAACTCGACTCAAGTTGAAAATGTGAGACATACAACAGGTCAGGATGCCTCTGTGGGAAGAGAATCAGAGTTAATGTTTCAGGTCAAACACCTTTCATCAGAACTAAGAAGGAGACAAATGAAGTGAAGGATGGGAGATGGGGAGATGGGGAGATGTTTCTGAAGGGGTAACACCAGAGGAACTATGGGGGTAAGGTTCCAAAAACTTCCCATTCCCTCTTCCAACATAGAAGAAAGCCATCAGCCCATTGAGTCTCTACTGGTTCACAGGAAAATCCTGTCCCCACTTATTTCCTTGTAACCTGTTCTTCTTCACATGCCAAATAATCTCTCCTGTTCCTACCTCTCTCCTGCAGCAAGGAGCCAGTTACAGTGCACAATTCACCAACTAACACATCTTGAGATGTGGGAGGCAACCAAAGCACCCAGGGGAAATCCACACAGTCGCAGGGAGAACATGCAAACGCCTCACAGATTGTACGGGATGGAAGGAAATAACCCGGCTCTCTTGAACTGTGAGACAGCCGCACTACCTGTAGCTCCTCTGCGCTGCTAATTCTGGCCTGATGAAAGTATAATTTAGCAGCAGTGGAACAGGGGTAACGGTACACTGAGCAAGGCAGATTTGCATTTTCAAACTGTCTTCTGCCAGAAACTAATTGTCAGAAGACAGAAGGTTGTCAGAATCCCCATGGGATAAAGCTTGAAATGTGCGGGATAAAAAGGAAGATCAAAATCACTATTGACAGGAATCAACCAAACTGGCACTGCAACAAAATCCGTCTAGGATTTTAATACAAGGCTCTTCAAAGAAATAGATTCTGAAAAGTTCAAAGCTGAATATTTGAAGTGCTGTCTCAAATCTCCATTGTGCTTCTGTGAACAATGTGCAAAGTTGGGTGGGTCGGGAAATATCACTGGAAGGGACTCCACGGTGAAAGATTCAACTCATTGCACAAGGAGAGACTTCTGTTATAAGCCCAACTACTTAGATGGCTCATGGCAAATTAATTTGGGACATTCAATTACACACAGCAAGACCCCACAGACAGTTAATGAGATGCAAGCGGCTGTTTTGTATTTTACTTAGGACGAGTCGGTTCAAAGATAGCAACGGCAGCTACATGTGGATTAAGTGCAGGAAAAGATCCCTAGGAGCTGCACAAGTAAAACTTGGCACCACACCATGCAAGGAATATGAAGTTGTATATATTATATACAAATCATACACCACAGAAATTGATTATTCAGCCCACAGAGTCCATGACAACTATCGAACTGCCATTTTGCACCAACCTCTCTACATTTTCATCAGCTCTACCCCAATGCTACCCCTCACTCCTCAGGGGAGACAAAGGAGAAATCCCAGTAGGGTGGGTTCAGGGTGGGGATGGTTCTTGGTTACTTGGTCCTCCAAAATATTCCAACTGGAATTTAAACTGGAGGTGGTGAAGGGAGGGGATAAGCCAGAGAGGGTTATTGGGAAGAAAGTGCCACTTTAAATTTAGTTGCATCTGGCTGGGCAACCGTGGCTTGGTGGAGATTATTCCATGCTTTAACAGTGCGTGGGAAGAACGAATTGCTGTACACATCTGTCTTTGTGGCTGGGACCACAAATTGGATCGAATGCCCTCGTCTGCTCCTAATTGGTTTGGGGTTGGTGTAGGTCTTGTGATCTATGTCTAGCTGACCATTTAACATTTTGTAAAAACAGGTCAAACGGTGAGCTTCACGTCTGTCTTGGAGAGGGTTCCACCCCAGAGAATTCAGAAGTTTGGTGACATTCACTTCTCTCTCGTAGGTGTTAGTAACAAATCGAGCGGCCTGTCTTTGGACACGTTCGATGGATGAAATGTTTCTATCTGGGCATGGGTCCCAAGCTGTAACTACGTAGCCCAGATGAGGTCTAACGAGAGTGAAATACAGCTTCTCCTTGACAGAAGCTGAACAATGATGGAAGTTGCGCCTCAGGAAGCTTAGGACACCTGTTGCTTTCACTGTTGCATGATGAATCTGACCATTCCAACGTAGATCATTCTGCAATTTGATGCCAAGATACTTGGTTTGTTTGGATTCTTCAAGGGTGACACCAAGTATGTTGTAAGATGTGATGCCTGGATTCCTGGATGGGAGGGAGTTTGGAAGAAATTTGGGCCAATGGATGAGGGAGAGGAAGGAAGACAGCTGCTTGGCCTGTCTCAATCTCGGCACTTGCTTTTGGAAGTCACAAAAAAAGTGATGGAGTGAAGACTAAGATGGTTTATGGTGAAGATATGCAGGGATTGATCGAATGTTCCGGGATGATCCAGGAAGGGCAAGTGGATAGTTGAGTAATCCACGGAATGTGACAGGATCTGCGGGTGACTGGCAGTCAGATCTGTTCAGGCTGGCGATCCTGGCAATGGAGGGCACAGATATGAGAGCCACACAGGTGAAGCAGGACTGGTTGAGAGAGGTCCCGGGCTCGGTGAGTAGAAGCCGGGTATGATCGGTCTGATGGTGCAGTGAATAGAGAACCAAGGTTGGAAGTTTGGCTGTTCGAAATATAGTGAAGGAAGTGGACTGAGTAGGAGAAGGAGAGGAATGGGGGAAGTGGTCAGAGATGGCACCAAGACAGTGACAGGAAGATGCCAAGTGACAAAGGATGAGAAGTAAAAAGAAGGACAAAGCTGCTGGAGACAGAGATGCATTGAGGCAATGCCTGGGGAACTGAGAATATAGGAAGAACGAACTGCAGGTGCTGGTTTATAGCAAAGATAAACACAAAGTGCTGGAGTGACTCAGTGGGTCATAGGATGGGCGATGTTTCAGATCGGGACCCTTCTTCAGACTTCAAACTGAGAATATATTCAGGTTGTGAGATTTATGGGACAAAATTGATTTTCCTGCATTCACAGACAAGAAGCCGAACTCTGAATGGATTTCTTCTGAACTGAACTGAAGTATGAACTGGAGTGGGATGGTTTGGAAGAACTTTCCCATTGTTATTCGGCATATGCACTGCTCCCATACGTCTGACACTCACACAGTAATTGACACTGAGCTCACCTCTACCTGCAGCATTGTGTAATTGCTGGGAGATCATTCACTGCTTAACACAATATCCTGCAGACAGTATCGCCAGGCTAAAGATGAAAGATTTTTTGTCAACAGAGGGTCAATTAGCAAAGTTAAAATGAAATCAGAGTGTCTGGATCGATCTGTGCTTCGTCTCATACCATGGAATCACAAGGAAACATTCTGCTCCATTTCATTATTATTCCTTTAAGCTCAGAATACTAAAAACTTCTATTAATGCTGTAGATTGGTTGCATTTATTTTTCTGAGAAGAAATGAGTTTCATCTTTTTTTTCCTTTGTGCAGGGGAAGATGAGGGACGTCAGTGATGGAGAATGGAACAATTTGTATTATAAACTCCAATGCCGGCACTGAATATCACTGACAGCTAGGGCCAGGGGACCAATCTTTTATTTGTCATTCTCCTTCTGGAGATGCAAAATGCCTATGGGGAGGTGGGGTGTCTGTGACAGGGTAAGACCAAGGTGATCGTGGGGAGAAATGGTAAACATGGTTACCTGATCATTGAGTGAAAGGGAACAATTAGGGAGAGACAGAGAGAGAACACAGATCAAAGACTGGGTAGTTGTAAAAACGCAGTGCAGGAAGAAGTGTCCGGCAGTTCAGCCTGGGCCAGTGCTCTACTCCCAGAGGGAAAAAAGAACAAACAAACTGAGCCAATGCCACAGATGGTTACATCATACCTGCTAATTTGATTAGGTGCTCATTATCCTTCCCATCCCCTGCTACTCATAACTTGTCTTCTATCCAATAACTAAGAGTCTCTAATGCAATGATAATCTTGAGGGCATTTCAAATCCCTACAAATGACATCTGTGGATATCCCTATCCCTTAGTCAGCTCTTTAAATAATTCACTCCCATTTGTTGGACATGAGCTATTCCCTGAGCAACACAGTTTCAAGGTGTTCTATTTTTATGTGCAGCCTCTGGTAATTTCCCACAACAGATGGTTGACTGATTCACTTGCTTCCCTCTCTCACCTTTTGCAAATTAATCTGAAGGAACAGTTCCCAAAAGGAGAGAAATTCAGACTATTTTATTATTCTCCAAACATCTTGCCTGCTTCATTTAAACCCCTTGAAGAAGGTCTGCTATTGATGAGTGAAACGGATTGAACTTATTCCAGACTAGCAGACAACTGCCAGTGACATCCTTCTTCCTTGTTACAGCACCTCTGCTTTCCACATTGAAATGGGAAGGCGGAGAGGACCTGGACATCCCTATCTGGTGCGGCAACTTCCCGTTCCACATTGGACTCTACACAGACTCCGGAAATGCAAAGCTGATTTACTAAGATAAGAGCTGTGAGAAAACGGCATTCTATCCCATGCTCTCATAACTCTCACTCCTTTATCTTTCAATGGTTTCTCCATCTCCTCTTTAAGTACCTCCACAATGTTGGAGAATTTCCAAAGGTTTATGACCGATGGAATCCAGGGCAAGTTAGCATAGTGGATCCAAAATGTGCTTGACTATGGGAGACAGAATGTGATGGCAGAGGACTGTTTTTGTGATTAGATGACTGTGACTGGTGGAGTTCCATAGAGATTCGCAGTGAGATCCTTGCTATTTATAATATAAGTGAATGATATGGATGTGGATGTAGGTGTGTGATCAGTGAGTTTAAAGATGACACTGAGATTGGTGGAGTTCTTGACACTGAAGTGGGTGGGTTTAAGCTATAGAATGATATTGATGTGCTGATGAAATGGGCGGTACTAATGAGCTCAGAACATTCACCGTGAATGGTAGATTTCTTCGAAGTATTGAGGAACACAGGGACCTTGATATTACAAGTCCAAAGGCCCTTGCAAGTGGCACCATACGAAGATATTTTTGGTTAAGAAGGCATATGCAATCCTGGCCTTCATTTGTTGGGGAATACAATGGAGGGAGGTTATACTCCAACTTTATAATATATTGATCAGATCTCAGCTGGAGGACTTTGTGCAGTTCTACTCACCACACTACAGGAATGATAGCAATGGAGAGCTGGAGAGGAGATCCGCTGGGATGTTGCCTGGGATGGAACATTTCAGTTATGAGGAGAAACTGTGGAAGCTGGGTCTCATTTCATGGAGCAGAGGAAATTAGGAGGGAACATGATTGAGGTATATAATATTAAGAGGGATATGGATAATATAGGTAGCAAGAAACATTGTCTCCATTTCAGAGGTCGGTAAAACTAGAAATCACAGATTTAGGGGAAGGAGTAAGAGATTTAGAGGCGATTTGAGGGAGACTTCTTTCATCCAGAGAGTGGTGAGTACCTGGAATACACTGCCAGAGAGAGTGGTGGGAGCAGAATCGTTGCTTTTAAATAATATCTAGATAGTAGGGGAATCATGAAACAAGGGGCATAGGTTTAAGGTGAGAGGGAAAAGATTTAATAGGAACCTGAGGGGCAACTTTTTCTCACATAGGGTTGTGGGTATATGGAATGAGCTGCCACAGGGGGTAGTCGAGGCAGCCACTATATCAATGTCTAAAAAATATTTGGACAGGTGCATGGATACGAAAGGTTTGGAGGGAAATTGGCCAAATGTGGCAGGTCAACTAGTGTAGATGTGGCATCTTGGTTGGCATGGGCAAGTCAGGCCAAAGGGCCTGGTTCCATGTTCTATGACTAGCACTTGAATCGCCAGGCATTGACGACTACAGGCCAATTGCTGGAAGATGGGGTTAACATGGATGGAAGCTCACTGATTGCTGTGCGAGAGGTGGGCCAGAGGACCTGTTTCCATGCCGCATTACCCTGTGACACTATCTATAGCCCTCTACAACAGAGAATTACTGAGACTCAAACCCCAATGCAGGAGAGGATTAACCATCTGAAACTATGTATACAGTCTATTTTAGCCAACTTTCCTCATATTGTTGTATTTAAGTTTAGGACACTTGTTTTTGTCCGGAGTTATTATCCTTTTATGTGCATTTGAGGTTCATCAGAGTAAGAGACAAAAGGATACTCTCAGAAAGGAATTGAAGGGTGTCCATGGTCTGAGTGATCCCAACACTGGAGCTCCCTGCACTCACTCTCCCACAGGCTACTGGTGGTCCCATGGCAACGACTGCACAGGTGGCACACAGACTGATCAGGATCTGAGGCTGAACTGAGGGTTAAAGGAGGAGGGAGCAGTTAGACCTGGCTTGGTACTGTGGAAGAAATATGACTGGAGCAGCAGACTCCCTCAATCCTTGGGACCCCCAGCATCTCCCCATGCCCGCACCACCTACTGGTCTCTGCTGAAGGAGAGGGAAATGGATGCCCCCCCACCCCCTCCCACCCCTCTCCCCAATAATCAGCTGCTACAGCTGGGAATTATCAGTGGTCATGCTCAAGATGACAGCAGCCATTGACTCTGCAAGAGGAGCAGTGAAGAGATCCATGTGTGGCTGGAGCTCTGTTATCCAACACCACTCCACGGACTCATCGAGATTCCCCAGGATTTTGCCTGGATTGAAGGACTATAGTTACAGGAGCTGCGGAGGAGGTGAAGGAATAATTAGATACAATCACTGCATTTAACAGGATTTTAGACAGACACAGCCGTGGGCATAGAAAGATACAGTCCTAATCTGGGATTAGTGTAGATGGATAAAACGTCGGCATGGACTAGGTGGGCCAATGTTTCTGTGCTGTATGACTCTGTGACGCTATAGCTCCGAAGCATATGGAAGGCAGGTTTCCCTGTTACACGGTGGACCAAGAGTTTAGTGTCAGGCTTGAAGTCTAGATCCTCAAACAGTTGGTTGAAAGCTGTGCTGGAGCTGTGAAGATCATTTTAAATTTCCTTACCAGCAGCGTTGGGAGCACCTTCATCCAAAGGGTTGCATCCGTTCACGATGACCGCCCAGCACCACAGAACACACTCTTCTCTCTGCTCCCACCACCCCTCCCCCCCAACCACCCCTCCCCCCCCCCACCACCCCTCTCCCCCCCACCACCCCTCCCCCCCCAACCAACCTCTGCTGCTCAGAGGCTTCGGGGTGAGTGACCTGGTTTCTGCAAAACTCGGCAGGAATCCTCCTCCCTTCAGCCTGCTATTTCACTAATAGGTCAGGTTGGGCAGGCCTGCCATTAGAAACCCAGCGTGTGGCCTGGTTAATGAGCCCTGTGCTCACGCCAGCTCTCTAATCCTCTGGCAATATCCTGCAAGCAAGTCCTCAACTAATGACAATAGTTGGTGATCTATTAAATAATTTAGCTAGAGCGTATGCGACTTTCTGAGTATTGACCACAAACCTGCTACTGTACATCTCTCAAGTCAAGTCGAGTCTATTTTCATATGCACAAAAACGGTGATGTACATCTACAATATACAATCAAATGCACAAAAAGCATGAATAATAGATTACGCATCAAACTGCCAAAAAAGGACAGTATAACAAACAAGATATTTGTGTTAAAACATAATGAAAAAAAGTGTGAATGGTCGTGCAAGAGGTGGTCCATAGCTAAGGTAGAATTAGGGCAGTGCAGATTGGTTCAAGAACCTGACAGTTGTAAAAACGTAGCGGTTCCTGAACATGGTGGTGTGGGACATGTGGACATCCTGCCCCATGGTAGCAGTGAGAAGACGGCATGGCCCCAACGGTGGGAATCCTTAATGATAGATGCTGCCTTCTTCAGGCAGGGCCTCGTGTGGATGCTTTCCATGCCTGAGCATGAGGACCATATAATGTCAAAGACAGAGGATTATGGCCATAGTAACAGGCCCTTCTGTTCACCACATCCATGCTGACCATCAAGTCCACATCTATACTAAACATAGGTGATCTTTCCCCAAACATAATGTTTGAAGAAATGCAAAGGAGATCTCCCAGTGTCCTGAATAATATTTAGTATCAGTCAAAAAAGAGGGTCATAGATTTATACAGCATGGCAACAGGCCATTCGGCCAAACCTAGATGTCTCTTGAAGCTAGTCCCATTTACCTGCATTTCATCCATTGACGTAGAGACATGTCCTATCCAAGAACCTGCCCTAATTTATTTAAAATGTTGTAATTATATATCTGCCTCTCCAGCTTCCTCTGGCAACTCATTTTACATACTCACCATCCTCTGTGCCTCAAGTCCCTTGTAAACATTTTGTTTTAGTTTACTTTAGAGATACAGCGCGGAAACAGGCCCTTTGACCCACCGGGTCAGCGCCGACCAGCGATCCCCGCACATTAACATTACCCTACACCCACTAGGGACAGTTTTTTTACATTTACCAAGCCAAGTAACCTACAAACCTGTCCGTCTTTGGAGTGTGGGCGGAAACTGAAGATCTTCGAGAAAACCCATGCAGGTCACGGGGTGAACGTACAAACTCCGTACAGACAGCACCTGTAGTCGGGATCGAACCCGGGTCTCCGGCGCAGCATTTGCTGGAAGGCAGCAACTCTACTGCTGTGCCACCATGACCGCCCATCTCACCTTTAACCTCTGCCCTCTAGTTTTAGGCTCCTCTGCCCTGGGAAAAGGACTATGACCAACCACCTTATTCATGCCCCTAATGATTTCATAAACATGTCCAAGGTCACCCCTCATCCTCCTATGCTCTCGTGAAGAAAACCCAGCCTTTCCCACCTCTCCATAAACTCAAATCTCATTGTTGTCTGTTGGATTGTGCTGTGCTCAGACTGGCTACAGGCGTGCAAAAATGGGAATGTGTAAAAATTGGGTAAGGTTTTTCTTCAGTTACAATTAAGTTAATATAAGGAAGTAAACTGACCGTAACATTTAATATTTTCATGTAAATTACCGTGAGTATATGTTCAATGGAGAAAATATAACCCGCTACTTCTAATGCCCCTGTCCCACTTAGGAAACCTGAACGGAAACCTCTGGAGACTTTGCACCCCACCCAAGATTTCTGTGCAGTTCCCGGAGGTTTTTGTTCTCCGGCAACCATCTTCAACTAGCATCGCAAGCGGCTTTGACTAAAAAATCACCGATTTTAAAAACGGAAACCACTTTCGACCATTAGGGAGACTGACAAAAACCTCCTGGAACCTTCGGGAACCGCACGGAAACCTTGGGTGGTGGCAAAGTCTCCAGAGGTTTCCGTTCAGGTTTCCTAAGTGGGACAGGGGCATAACTCTATCTATATAAAGAGAGTTGGCAAGAGTTTGGTGACACTTGTTCCAGTGAGGATGAAAGGGAAGGTGACAAGATTAGGGAACCTTTAAATGACAAAGAGAATTGAATGTTTGATCAGGACAAAAGGAAGCATATGACAGGTGTGGGTACCTACAATCCAGCGAGTCCCTTGAGGAATGTAGAGGGTTGGGAAAGTACTCAAGAAGAAAATAAGAGGTCTTAAAGAGGTCATAAAATCTTCTTGACAGCTAAAGTTAAGGAGAACTCTAAATCGTTGTATAACTAAATTAGAAGCACAAGGGCAGCTAGGGAAAGATTGGGTTCCCTTAAAGACCAGAGAAGTCATCCATGTCAAGTGGAACCAGGGAATGTGGGTCAGATCCTAAACGAATGCCTGTCATCTGCATTCACCAAGGAAAAGGATGTTGAAGATAGTGAGTTCGGGGAGGGGAACGCGATGGTCTGAAGCTTGTGAGTATTACGAAGGGTGAGGTGTTAAATGTCATGGAAAGCATGAGGGTTGATAAATCCGCAGGGGTGAGAAACAGGCAGAGAATATATTTCGGGCTTAATGTGCTGACTTTACAAGCATTGGCCAGGCCACATCTGGGGTATTATGTACAGTTCATGTCAGCAGACTGTAGGAAGGATGTGGTTGCATGGAGAGAGTGCAGAGGAGATTCCGCTGGATCTTGCCTGGAGAGAAGTGTTTTAATTCCGGGGTGAGATTGGATAGATTGGGCTTTTTTTCTTGGAGCGGAGGCTGAGGGGTGACCTGCTGGAAGTATGTAAGATTATGAGAGTAAGAGGCATCATGGAAAGACATTCAAAATATTTTCCTCATAGTCAGAGAAGAGAGCATGATTTTAAAGTGAGAGGAGGGTGATTAAAGGAGATCAGAGGTCATTTCTTTACAGAATGGTTGATATTTGGAACTTGCTGAAAGAGGAGTTGGAATCAGACACGATTACTATATTTAGGAGTTTAGATAGACACTTAAACATATAAGGCATAAAAAGTTACAGTGCTAATGTGGGCAAATGGGAATAGTATAGCCTGGATGCATTTGGATGAAAGTTCTGTAACTGTGCAATACAACTCTGAAACTCTACAAAATGCTCAATGGATTCTCCAGTGCTCTTTGCGTCCTTTTATATAAATGCAATTGTACTACCAATAGTGTTGATTAAAGCCCAGTGGAACAATCATCATTGAGATCTCTGACAAAACAAAATTCATCAAAATTAAGAGCAGCTGAGAAAAGTTTAAAAAACTACAGTTGCAGGAAATGTGAAATAAAACTAGAAACCTTTGACAGGTCAGGTAGCATATGTGAAGCATGTTTCTGGTTTCTAACCCTTGATAACAACCAGGCAAAGTGAGAAATCAAACACGTTTAATTTGCTGAAAAGTGGGTGAAACGAACAGAAGGTCCATGATAGTGCAGATGAAGAGAAACTGAATGACACAAGTGTGGTGGTGTTGGCTGAGACAGGGTGGTGAAGGCTTGTTAAACACTATCTGGAGAGATGTACATAGAGGGAGAGAAACAAGAACACATTGGAAAGAAATTGAGCTGTGAAAGAGCTGTGAGATTAAAGAAGAAAAAAGAAATAAAGGAGAACGGTGGTTGTACCCAATAGATTAGGTAGCATCTGTGAAGAGAGAGAGTAACAGAATTACTGCCCTTTGCCGCTTACACCATTCCAATGAAGCCAGTCTAAACTTGGGGAACAATCCTTCATCCAACTGGACATGCTGCTGCCCTCCAGATTCAACATTGAATTCAATAATTTAGATAACAGGCCTTTCCAGTTTGTGTCAGAACAGGCCACTTCAGGTGAAAGGTTATTATCAGGTGTTCATTAACTCAGCTCTTCTCACTGCACAGTTCCTGCTGGGTATTTCCATTAGATTCTGTCAGCTGAGAGATGTGGCTGACTTTAATGAAGGATAGTATCTAGGCTTAACAGCCAGATGTGTTCCAGCACTGATCAACAAGTGATGCAATGGTCTGTGATTACCCGAGTTCACCTGAACACCATCGCTGACTCTTAAGTGCTTTGCTTGATGCCTTTGTGGAAATTTCTGCAGTACTGGTTATTAATTTTAAATTAATTTTAAATGTGCTTTCTCTTCTATGATGTTAATTGTTCTGACTGCCGTTTGACCCTTGTTTAACGGCTGATCTGATGTGCCTTGGCAATATCTTCTGGGAACATAGACAAAATCTTTGTTATTCCCCATTGTAATTCCTGCATTCCAGACCCTAATGTTCCAAGTTCTTCTCTCTTTTTAAATTTTACAGTAAAATTCAGATAATCGGTTATCCAATCACTCATTGGCTATGAGGAATGAAGAGTTAACACTGTGATGATGTTGAATGGGTTGGGATCTTGCCTTGTCTCGGAGACTAGAATCCCTCTGCTGATCTATAGGGCAATTCTTCAATCCTCAAACATGTCCTTTAATTCTTCCTAAAAAAAACACTGATTGAATAAGAAGGCCTGCACAGCTTCAAAAGATCCAAGGTACATAATGTGCTTGACCATCATGTAATCACAGTGAGCCCCACAGCCTCAATACTGACCGCACAATATATCCCAATCTATCAGTCACAGTCACCTGCTGTGGCAGAAGGTTTTAAAGCAGAGATTCTTGACAAAAGCACCACCTCATACAATGGGTCTCAAGTGCAATTCCCAGCCAGAGCTGGTGGTCAATGCCATATATTTCCAATGAACAATCTCTCCACATGGCATCACAGATGCACATTGGAACAGATCAAAACTCCAAAGGAAAAAGGTTGCTTTAGCATGCACATCTAGAACCATTAGACACGTTCCTGGAGTTTACAAGAATAAGAGGTGACCTTATTCAAATGTGTTAGGTTTTAAATTGGTTTGACAAATTAGACGTTGAGATGTTTACATTAACGATTGATTAATTCACCAGGAGTGATTTAGGATAGTCAGCAAGGTTTTGTGCATGGAAATTGTGCCTCATGAATTTGAATGAGTATTTTTGAAGAGGTGACCAAGAAGATTGATGAGGCCAGAGTGGCAGATGATGTCTACATGGACTTCAGCAAGGCTTTTGTCTCGGTATCACATGGTAGGTTGGTCCAGAAGATTAGACCACATGGAATCAGGGTAAAATTGGCTTGAAGGTAGGAGAGAGAGCATAGTGGTAAAATATTGTTTTTTAAGAATGGAAGTCTGTAGTAAGTTGTGTGCCAGAGGGATCAGTGCTGGGTCCACGATTGTTCTTTATTTATATTAAAGATTTGGATCTGATTGTAGGTGGCGTGGTTGGTAAGTTTCCGAATGACACTAAAATTGGTGGTATAGTGGACAGTGAAGAAGGTTATCCAAGATTAAAAGGGATCTTGATCAACTGGGTCAACGGGCCATGGAATTGCAGATGGAATTTAATTCAGACAAATATGAGGTATTGTAATTTGGTCAGGCAAAGTAGGGCAGGACTCGCACAGTATTTGGTGGGACTCTGGGCTGTGTTGTAGACACAGCCACAGGTGAACCCGACCACAGGTGAACAAGAGGAAGAGGACTGAACTTTGTTGCCTTCCCTCACAGTGGGAAACGTTGATTCCGCTGTGTGGGGATGTTCATGTTAAATTCTATCGTGTTTTGTGTTTTTTTTATTTGTATGGCTGTATGGCAACTGAAATCTCGCTGTACCAATTGGTACAGTGACAATAAATGTAAACTTAAAGCAGAGACATAGTTAATGAAAGTGGCAAAATAGGTAGGGTAGTGAGTAAGGAGTTTTGTCAGGCTGTTGTTCGTAGATTGCAGCTCAACCTTTAACACCATCATCCCCACCAAACTTGTTACCAAGCTCAGGAAATGGCTTCTGCATACTGTATCTCTTTGCAACTGGGTTGCATTTAATATGAATTGGCAACATTTCCTCCTCGTTAACCATCCTCCTAATCATGCTCCATGCTGTTAAGTTTCAGTGCTGATTAAAGGTGTATTTGAATCACGTACTGAGTCTAGAGGTCATTAACATGGCGTCAGAAGCGATTGGATCCACTCCTTCTGTATAACGGTTTTTTGTTTTACCCTTTTGTGAGTTTTTATTTTGCTTTATGATGGCCTCTTCCTGTCGAAAGCCCGACCCTCTGGTCTTTGATGCGCATATCAGTGAACGCTGGGCCACGTTTGAAATTGATTACCGACACTACATGAACATTGCACACCGAAATGAACCTGATGCTGTCAAGGCCTCTCTCCTACTCAACCTTGCGGGCCCAGTTGCCCTTCAGCGATCCAGAACATTCCGCTATGCTCCGGCAGTCCGCAATGCCAACGATCAGGTAATAACCCCAGCTGAATCTCCTGATGACCCCAATGTTCTGATGCGTAAATGTAGCCAGATCTGTGACCTGCCTTCAACTCTCTGGTGAACGAGTAGACTAGTTTATCTCAGACTTAATGTATTTAGCCCAGCGCAGCCGATTCCCAAATATGCCGGTCGATCAGCTGACTGTTCAGTTAACAAGGGACATTTTAGTGAATGGCATTACTGACCTAAAGCTCAGATCAGAGCTTCTGAGACAGACAGATTTGACACTGGAGGAAGCAGCACACGCATGAAGGACAGCAGAATTCATCGACCCTATAGACAGTTCGCATGAAACCAAAACCATCAATCTGACGGGCCTCACTAGGCAGCAAGCCAACACAGATAACAGGCGATTTATGACCCAAGCTAGTCAGGTGGCTCTTGGTGATCCTCAGAAGAAATGCCCAAATTGCAACTACTCACACAGCAGACAACCAGCTTGCCCCGCTTTTGGTAAATCATGCAATTACTGTAAAAAGTTAAATCACTTTGCCTCTGCATGTCGGGCAGCAAGTCGGGCCCGTGGGAAGAATTCGCCTAGCTTCAGATCTAATCTCAACTTCTTGCTATGAGACAGCAACAATCTCACTCCCCAATTCCAGCTCGAACCTGCCCCCAAAAAGACTCCAATTAACTCACAAGAGGACCCGACTGTATACTCGTTACAGCTTGCTGCTGCTAAGAATTATGAACCGACCGTGACAGTAACTGTAAACAACGTCCACTTTGGCGCGAATTTAGACACGGGGGCGAAAGTAAATACTATGTCAATCAACCTCTTCAACAAGATAAGAACTAACGAGCCACTGATCAAGGACAAATCCACTCTACATGCTTTCAGGGGGAGGTGCTGGTGCCTCTGGGCAAAACCAACTTGAAATGTGTGCTGAAAAAAACCACGAGGAATTTGACCTTCTAAGTCTTGAACTTTAATTCAGTTACTCTGCTTGGCAACCGGGCCTGTCAGGAATTGGGGCTGATCCCCTTTGACAAAACGGTCGACAAGCTGCAAATTTCCCTGGACCCGCTGAGTGAATTCCCTGAACTTTTTGACAATAACCTGGGCAAGTTGCCCGTGATTTACAAGATTATTATTGACCCCAAAGTTACACCCGTCATCCGACCTCCACACTGATTGTCATTTGCCATGACTGACAGGGTTCACTCTGCGCTGAAGGACGTGGCCGCCACAGGCATAATTGAAGCAGTCAGCGACCCCACCGACTGGGTCTCAACCATGATTGCCACAGTCAAGAAGGGAAAAAATGAAATCCGTTTGTGCATCAACTTGAAAGAACTGAACACTGCCATTAAGCGCCCACACCATCCCATGAAGACTGTCGAGGATGTTGCGGCAAAGGTCGGAACGGCCACCCTATTTTCTGTCCTCAATTCAAAGAACTCTTTCTGGCAGATACCGCTGGACAAGGAGTCATCAAACCTCACCACATTTGCCACCCCATTCGGCAGATACAAGTTTCTGAGAATGCCATTCAGAATCAACTCTGCCAGTGAAGTCTTCCAAAGAAATATGGAGCTATTATTCGAGGGCCTACCTTGTGCCATCATTGTCGATGATATCCTAGTGTATGGCAAAGATGCAACGGAGCTCGACCACAATCTCAGGCTCATCTTGGATCACGCACACAAGATCAACCTCAAGCTTAATCCTGACAAGTGCAAGTTCCAGGTTCCAGAGGTTTCCTACGTCGGCCACATCTTCACTCCTAAGGGTCTCAAACCCGATCCAAAGAAGGCTACTGCCATCACAGAAATGCCTGCCCCCACAGACGTGAAAGGCCTGCAGCATTTTCTGGGCATGGTAAACTATCTCGGCAAGTTCATGCCGAACCTCAGCGAACTCAGCTCCACACTGCGGGGGCTGACAAAAAAAGACATGGCATGGTCATGGCTCCAGCAACATCAGATTGCTTTCGATGTCTTAAAGTCCAAACTGACCAGTGCACTAACCCTAATTTTTTTTAACCTGAAACGTCCGGTAATGATCACCTGCGATGCCTCAAAGTTCGGGCTCGGCGCAGCCTGCTTGCAACCATCTGCCGAGGGCACTCTACTACCTGTCTCGTATACCTCTCGCACCATGACCGACACGGAGCAGCACTACACACAAATCGAAAAGGAACTGTTGGCTGTCGTCTTTGCTTGCTCCAAATTCCATGACTTCATCTTTGGCGACACCTTCACGGTCAAGATGGACCACCAACCACAGGTGATAATCCTGAACAAGCCCATCCACACCGCGCCAGCTCGTTTGCAGCATATGATGATGCAGCAGCAGCGGTACGATTTCTCTATTACCTACACTAAGGGTAAGGACATGCACGTCGCTGATGCTCTCTCCCATGCACCTCGGGCATCTTGCAAACAACATCCCTATGAACAGGAAAATTTCACGGTCCTCTGTGTCGATTTCGTCTCCAGCAAGCAACAGTGCACCTTGGCCGCGCACACCGCCACGGATGATACGCTTCAAATCCTCTCCTCCATCATCAAAACAGGCTGGCCAGACAGACAATCCAACACGCCCACAGAGGTGCAGCCTTTCTTCCTGGTTTGTGATGAACTGGTAGTTCAGGATGGGGTTGTCGTCAAGGGTCACAATGTAGTGATACCCTCATCGCTACGAGACGTTTACTTCAAAGAGGCACACAGCAGTCACCCAGGAGCCGACGCCACACTGGCACATGCCCGTAGCGTGTTCTACTGGCCGGTAATGGCCAGCTACATCCGGGACCGCGCATCCTCCTGCCTCGCTTGCAACAGCCTTGCGCCTCATCAGCAGCGGCAGCCCCTTCTGCAACAACCTCCACCAGCTCTGCGCTGGACGTCGCTGGCGGCAGACATTTTCTAATGGTGCGGGAAGCACTACCTCATTCAAGTCGACTCCTTTTCTAATTGGTTTGAACTAGACCAACTGATCTCCCTCACATCTGAGAAGGTCATCCAGAAGCTGAAAAGACACTTCTCTACCTTTGGCGCTCCCGTCAGCCTGAGAACCGACAACGGTCGGCAGTTCACCAGCCACATGTTCAAGCTTTTCGCAGACTGATGGAACTTCTAGCACATCAGGAGCAGGCCTGAGTATCCACAGAGAAATAGACTCGCTGAATGCGCTTTCAGAAGCACCAATCACTTGCTGGAGCAAGCACAGATTTCAAAGTCAGACGTTTATCTCGATCTCCTGAATCTCAGAAACGTTGCCTGGGACGGAACCTTGGGATCGCCAGCACAGTGACTGATGTCGAGATTGACGAGGCCTCTGGTACCCATCGCACAACAGCAACTGGTTCCTCAGGTGCTGAAGCCTGCCACTATCCAGAAACGTTTACAAGAGAAGCACGATATCCAGAAACGGTCATACGACAGTTCCAGCAGACCACTCAAGTCTCTTCTTCCGGGTCAGTTCGTCCGCCTACGAACTTCAACTGGACATTCCCGTCTGGGCACTGTGGTCAACCCGACTGACGAGCCACGGTCTTACCTGGTAGACTGTGAGGGAGCGGTGTACCGGGGAAGTCGACAACACCTGCTTGCTGTGAGGGAGCCTCACCCACCGCCTGCTGGTCCCTATGCTCCACCACAGTTCCAGCCACCTTTTGCAATGTCTGTCACCCGTCCCCGCATGCCTTGCACCCCTCCACGTCCCGCGGTCTCCACTAACCGCGGGGCCTCACCCACCGCATGTTTCCCCTTTTGGTCACCACAAGCCTCCACCGCGTCATTATCGCCTCCAGGCTCTCCGTCTCATCTTCCGGTGAGGGGGGGGGGGGGGGTCCGCACGTGCTCGGGCCGTGTTAGTAGACCACCAGACAGATATGGCGAGTATGTTTAACCCCATGGCATGGGTGCTCTTCCACATTTAATCTTTAGGGGGAAGGATGTAGATTGATGTTGCATGTTAATCAATCACACACCAGCCAGCATCTCTAACTCCACCTCACTGTAATACTTATACTAACACTGGTTTCCCAGCACTGACAGTTGGAGCAGCCAGGATGTACTGACAACTAATCATCCTCCATGCTGTTAAGTTTCAGTGCTGATTAAAGATGTATTTGAATCACGTCCTGAGTCTAGAGGTCATTTACAGTGACCAAGAAGATTGATGAGGCAAGAGTGGCAGATGATGTCTTGATGGACTTCAGCAAGGCTTTTGTCTAGGTATCACATGGTAGGTTGGTCCAGAAGATTAGACCACATGGAAACAGAGTAAAATTGGCTTGAAGTTAGGAGACAGAGCATAGTGGTAAAATATTGTTTTTAAGAATGGAGGCCTGTAGTAAGTGGTGTGCCAGAGGGATCAGTGCTGGGTCCACGGTTGTTCTTTATTTATATTAAATATTTGTATCTGATTGTAGGTGGCGTGGTTGGTGAGTTTCCGAATGATACTAAAATTGGTGGTATAGTGGACAGTGAAGAAGGTTATCTAAGATTAAAAGGGATCTGGATCAACTGGGTCAATGGGCCATGGAATTGCAGATGGAATTTAATTCAGACAAATATGAGGCATTGTAATTTGGTCAGGCAAAGTAGGGCAGGACTCGCACAGTATTTGGTGGGACTCTGGGCTGTGTTGTAAACACAGCCACAGGTGAACCCGACCACAGGTGAACAAGAGGAAGATGACTAAACTTTGTTGCCTTCTCTCACAGTGGGAAACGTTGATTGCCTTCCCCCCCCCCCCCCCCCCCCCCACCACCCCCCACATAAAAAAGACTAGAACTCCAAAACAAAACACTAAAACTCACTAAAAATAAAAGAAAGAAGTTAAAAAACAGACAGCTGCAGGCTAGGCAGCCATACCAACTGGACGGCGCCCCCTTTTATAGGTAAATATTTGAAAGATGAGGGTTGTGGGGAACTGGTACAAAAGTGGAGTTGAGGCCAGCATAGATCACGCATGAACATATTGAGTGGTGGGGCTGGTTTCAGGGACCTGATGGCCCATTCCTGCTTGTCTTTTCCTGTTTTAAAAGGACTGTCATCCAACTTAGCTTTGAGCAGTCTGCTTTTCTCCCATCAACCCCCTTTTCTCCCTGCTAACCCAATAAAGACACACACAGTTTCTTCACATTAACACTCTGGGTGTTCAGTAGCAACGCCCAATGTCTGGCAAGCTGATTGACATCATTGCTCTGCCCAACCCCTCCAATGACACAAACATGGTAGCCATCTATTCAATACCATGTTGTCTGCACTAAAATGTCAATTGCATTTCATGACTGATTTTCTGTTTCATATCAACTGTTTAATGAATGAAAAAGACATGCGTTACAAATCTTAATTTCTAGGCTTGAATATTATAGTCTTACCTTGAATGCAAGCACCCTGTGAGTGGAACATCATTCGGGGAGTCTGGAATTGCAACCTTAAAACCAATAGTACAATAGAAATGTTCAGAGATGGGTGGAATCCAGTTTAACATTTCATCAGAAGATCTCCTGGCAATGCATTGTTGATTCAACAGTGCAGTGGAGTATTCTCTAATGTTATGTATTGAAACGTTGGTCTCCTGATTCAGAGATTGGATTCGTACATATGGAGCTGAGCTGATGCTGGACAAAATCACTCTATAACATGCAGTGGCGTGGCTGATCAAAGGATGGGGTTGCACAGTTATTGTAGAATGTGGCTTAAGTTTTGAGGAATAGCAACTTTGAACATAATAACATTAATTTAAAAGCTTTTTGATGAAATGAATGAATGAAGTTGGAAAAATTCCAGATTCCCAATACCTAAAGAATAATTGAAAAGTTTAATTGTCTTGGGCTTTGATACTACACTGCTAATGATGGGATGTGGTTTCCATTCAAATAAAGAGCAATGCCAGTAATGAAGAATAGTAAGATTAAACGAGAACTTACCAGTTCGAAGTTTGATCCTTATTTTATGAGGAGTTGTGTTGAGGGATTACGTGAAGAAGCCCCGCCAGGCGCATGCACATCATACTTCAAAGCAGCGGCGTGAAAACACAGAAAACAAATAGCCAAAGTAACATAGTAAGGCTTTAAAAAGACTAGAACTACCAGACGATCTCTTAGATTATGAGGGTGGGAGTGGAGGGCACGTAATCCCTCATAAAATAAGGATCAAACTTCGAACTGGTAAATTCTCGTTCAATCTTACTATTTTACTTCGGAGTCACGTGAGTGACTACGTGAAGATTTCAAAGCTCTGTGTTTTCATGCCGTAGATGCACTCCATACGACAAACTGCTTCGGTTAACACAGTAGTGAATAAATAATATATTGAACATTGCTTCAAATTATTCAATAACTGTTCTAAATAATAATAACAAAAACAGTAATAACCCCTCCGTCCCAGGGGAAAATTACAAACAATGATATAAAAACAAAGCAAATGAATTAAATGGAACCCAAAACAGTATGCCCAAACCGTGGCACTGTCTGTACAGGTTTGTCATAGAATTGTGAAAATGTTGATTCTCTAGACCATCCTGCGGCCGCCAGGATTTGGTCTAGCGGCACGTCCTGAGCCTTCGCCGCGGATGTTGATGCCGCCCTGGTGGAGTGAGATTTAAATACATGAGTGTCGACTCCAGCATGATTGAGAACCTGTTTCAACCATCTAGAAATAGTTTGTACTGACACTCTTTTATATGGCTTTTTGTGACTAATGAGCAGTCCTGTCTCAGAACCTCTGAGACTCCATGTTAACTCAAGATATTGGCTTAAGTGTTTAACTACACATAACATTTGGTCAACAGGATATGCTTTAAACGTCACCTTGGTTCCTGCCATACCTGACCTGCTTTGTTTGATTAAATCATAGACAAAAAATGTAATGTCATCTACAGACAAATGCACACAATCTATTCGTAACAATTGTAATGTTTGTACACGTTGTGCTGAAACCAGCGCCATTAGCATAACCACTTTAAGAGTTAATCTCTGCATAGATAATGACGTAATTGGAGCCCATTGCCGAAGCAGTGTAAGAACTATACTGATATCCCAGATTTTTGTATATCTAGGTTTAGGAGGGTTTTTGTTAAAAATTCCTCTCATAAATCGGGATACTAACGGATGAGACCCGATAGGTTGTTGTTCTGAAGACTGCCCTAAATAGGAGGACAAAGCACTCCGAGCACTGTTAATGGCACTATAACTCAAGTGCTCATCAAAATGCAACTTAGCAAGGAACTCCAACACATCACATATGCTTGCAATATGATAAGATATATTTGATTGTACACAGAAGATCTCCCATTTCTTTATGTGAACCACATATTGTTTTTTAGTGCAATACCTCCAGGCTGCAGTGATAACCTCCATGGTCCTGTTTGTAGATGATATGTGTGTACACCTTTACCAGTAGTGACATAGCCCCTCTTAACCACTCCCCTTATCATCCAGTATAACTGTGACCTTCCCACCCATAGCTCTCTCTCTAGTGCCCGTGACAGACCACATACAGCTAGGGCAGTGATGTGTGTGTTTAATTAATAAAGTAGTAGTAAAGATTCATCTGTGTATGCGCCAATTCTTTACATGGCATCAGAAGTTTTTTACCCTGCGCCTCCTGTTTTATCGGGTTTTGTTTCTGTAGTCCCAGTACCCCCCTCCCTGTGCCGCAATGGCTTCTACTTGTCGTAAACCTGACATCCTGATTTTTGATGCTGACATCGCTCACCGCTGGAACGTTTTCAGACGTGACTTTGAGCACTACGTTATCATCGCTCACCCCGCTGTTACCCCTGCGGTCAAAGCATCTCTCCTGCTCAACTTGGCCGGTCCCGAAGCCCTGGAACGCTCGGAGTCGTTCGTCTATGGGGACAATGAGAGTGGTCGGGACCCAGTATGTCTTCTTGAAAGGTTTACTGCGTTGTGTGACATCCCTACAAACTGTATTCTGGAGCATTTCAAACTTTTCGGCCGCCGCCAAAACCCTGGGGAATCGGTCGACAATTTTGTTGCCGCATTGCAGCACCTGGCTCTCCGCTGCAGCCTGGATGCCTTAACCCCTGAAACTTTAACCCGGGACGCTCTGGTCTATGGCCTCCGGGATGAGAAGCTGCGAGCTGAGCTCCTTCGAAAGCCTGATCTGACTTTTAACGAGGCGCTGCATGCCTCTCGCCTGGCGGAGGCTGTCTCCTCCGCCATGTCGCCGCCCAATCATGAGGTCCACGCGGCTAGTTTTGCCGGCCACCAGTACTCTGCTCCACAGCGACAAAGGGTAAGCCCTGCGCCCGGGTCCAGACCCCCTCAACGTTGCCCAAATTGCAACTTTGCTTCGCATCATTTTAATGTTTGTCCTGCGCTGGGCAAGACTTGTAATTTCTGCCACAAGCGAAACCATTTCTCAGCGGTGTGTCGTTACTGTGGGAAGCCTGCACAGCCACATCAGAAGCCCTCTAACTACCTGACATGTGCTGATACGGCATCTGGTTCCCATCACCAGCAAGAAGAACTCCCCCTGTCTGATTCGAGCTCTTCCCAGAGCGAGCTGAGTGTGTTTTCGCTGAGAAATGCACCTGCACCTTGATAACGGACCCGACCGTGCGAGTCATTGTGAATGGCACCACCTTCTCTGCCAAAGTCGACACGGGGGCTGCTGCCAACGTTATGTCAACAAGCTTGTTCAAGAAGATTAGAAATAATGAGCTCGTTACCACTGACCGCTCTGTTCTGCGTGCCTATGGGGGAGGCGTGCTTGTTCCTGTGGGGAAGGCCACTCTCCACTGCAAGGTACTGAAGGCCTCTTGGCCCCTCTCTTTCTTTCTGCTGGACAGGAAATGTGACCCCCTGCTAGGCATCCGGGCCTGCCAAGACCTCAGATTGGTGAACTTCCACCGTGACATTCGCTTGGTGTAGTCACCCCTGAACCCGCTGGCCGAATACCCGGACCGTTTCGACGCCAAGCTGGGAAAGCTTCCCTGCAGTTACCAAATCGCCCTCAATCCGGATATCGAACCCGTCATCCGCCCACCGCACTGGGTGTCCTTCGCAATGAAGGACAAAGTCGAGTCCACACTCCGTGAAATTGTGACCATGGGCATCCTGAAGGAGGTGAGCGAGCCCACCCGTCTCCACCATGGTCGTTGCTGCAAAGAGGGATAAGAGTGAACTACGAATCTGTATCAACCCAAAGGATCTGAACTTGGCCATCAAGCGCCCGCATTACCCCATGCGAACCGTTGAAGATGTTGCTGCACAAATCGGTCCAGCCACCGTGTTTTCGATTCTCGACGCCAAGAGCTCGTTCTGGCAGATACCACTTGACGAACAGTCTTCATACCTGACAACGTTCAGCACATCCTTTGGCAGGTTCCGCTTTCTCTGCATGCCATTCGGGATCAACTCTGCCAGTGAGGTATTCCAAAGGACAATGGAACAACTGTTTGCCGGGCTCCCGTGTGCCATCATTGTCGACGACATCCTAGTCTACGGGAAGGATGTCACTGAGCACGACTATAACCTCCGCCGGGTCCTGGAACGAGCTCGGGAAGTCAACCTGAAGCTGAACCCAAACAAATGCCGGTTTCGTGTCGCTGAGGTCACCTACGTGGGACACGTCTTCACAGCATCGGGGCTGAACCCCGACCCGCAGAAGACGGCCGCTATATCCGAGATGCCTGCGCCTACTGACGTGCCGGGCCTCCAGCGTTTCCTGGGCATGGTCAACTACCTGGGGAAGTTCATCCCTGATCTGAGCGAGCTGAGCGCACCCTTAAGAGACTTGGTCAAAAAAGGACACTGCCTGGGCCTGGTTCCCGCAACACCAGAAGGCTTTTGACATTCTCAAATCCAGGTTAGTCAGCACCCCAACGTTGAAGTATTTCGACCTCCAGCTGCTCCGTATGCCCCCCCCCTGTGCCGTCCTTGCCGCATCGTCCCATGCCCACCTTGCCTAGTTCTCCTCATTCTCGTCCCTCTCCGGTGCATCCTCCCTGTGTCACCCCGGGGTTCTCCTGTCAGGGGCTCCCCTCCTGCCCGGACGCCGGTCCCTCTCGTTCCCATTGGGGGGGGATGTGATGGCGAGGTTCGGACCCGGTCTGGTCGCCTTGTCAAGCCGCCAGATCGTTATGGTGATTACGTGTGATTTTGAGTTCCTGTATTACTGCTGTTTATTCTCCCTTAGCGCATGAGACGTGGTCGCCCTGTCACTGCTTGTTGTTTTGTTTTTATAGAGGAAGGATGTAGATGATATGTGTGTACACCTTTAACAGTAGTGACGTAGCCCCTCTTAACCACTCCCCTTATCATCCAGTATAACTGTGACCTTCCCACCCATAGCTCTCTCTCTAGTGCCCGTGACAGACCACGTACAGCTAGGGTAGTGATGTGTGTGTTTAATTAATAAAGTAGTAGTAAAGATTCATCTGTGTACCCGCCAATTCTTTACACTGTTCGACAATCCAAGACCTTGGAATGGTCTGTTCAGAACCTGCAGACCAACAAATTGATACGATCATGTAACGGGTGACTTTCTCCTGTAACCGGATGCACCAACAAATTACTGCAGCTAGGAATCATCATGAATGGCTGAGCCATCATTCTGAGTACTAACGGGAACCATGGTTGTGTTGGCCAATCTGGGACCACCAAAACGCCTGTGGCAGAGTCACGCTCTATTTTGGTGAGACATTTCGTGATCAGACAAAATGGAGGAAATGCATAAAAGAATGAGTGCCCCCAATGTAACTAGAATGCATCCACAGCTACTGCTCCTGCATCTGGCTCCCATGAAACATATTTAAGTAACTGGTGATTCAATCTGGATGCAAATAGATCAATATCTGGCAACCCAAATCGAGTGACAATTGTTTGAAAAATTTTAGAATACAACATCCATTCTATATTGTTATTAAACTTTCGTGACCTATGGTCTGCCACCACATTGTCTACACCTGGTAGATAGATGGCTGAAACCCAGATGTTCCTTGAAATACACCAATGCCACATGAGGCGAGCCAAGTTATCACATGATACTGATCTTGCTCCTCCCATATTATTAATATATGCCACTGCTGTGGTGTTATCAATCTGGAGTTGAACGTGTAGATTATTCATTGTGGAGCAATATGCCTTTAACCCATAAAATGCCCCCAATAATTCCAAATAATTAATCCCTTGTGTGTGGGGAATCAAACCTTCTTGTTCATTCCATCTACCCCCACAGCTAGACTCGGTGTCCATAGCCCCCCCCCCCCCCCCCCCCCATCCGAGAGCGCTTACATCAGTCTGTAAGATCACAGAAGGTTCTTGCACCAAAATATTATTGGTAGCTTGACTAACATTAACAATCCACCACTGCAATTCTGCTAGAGCTGTGGTTGGTAATTGCATAACCCGATCAAAATGGCCTGCATGCTCTTTTAGTGTTTGTTCTCTTGCTCTTTGCAAATGTTGATAATGCAAAGGTCCGAACTGTACTGCAGGGAAAACTGCTACCAATTTCCCAATGACCTTAGCGACTTCTCGGATGGAGGGATAAAGTTTTTGTGTGAGGCAAGTACAGACATTAGCAATATCCACAACCTTGGCTGTTGGAAATGTTACTGTCATATCAACTGAATCAATAAGAAATCCCAAATACTCAATATTTTGGGTTGGCTGTAACTTGGACTTAGTTGGTTGGACCCTAATGTTTCAAACACATTTTTGGTTACTGCAACCGACTCTTCAGCTGACTCTTTAGTGTTGCTGATAATTAAGATATCATCTAAATAAGCCATGACAATGTGATTATGGGCCCTCAATAGCCCCAGCCCAGGTTTTAACAATTTAGTAAATAGCCTAGGTGCTGAACTTAGTCCATTAGGCAATGCTTTGTATTGCCACAGCTGTCCCATCCAATTAAATTTCAAGCACCTGCGATAATGAGCATGAATTGGCACTGAATAATATGCATCTTGCAAATAAATAGTTGCCATATAACAACCCTGTGATACCAGCTGTTTAGCAGTAACAAAGGTGTCCATTTTTAAATGCCTATAGAGAACTGAAGAATTTAAGTGAGTGAGGTCCAGAATTATTCTACAACCCCCATCTTTTTTAGGTCTGGGGAATATATTAGACACAAATTGTTGAGGATGATTAATGGCTTTCTCAATCACTCCTTTTTGGCATAAATTCTTAATCTCATCATTAACCTGTTCAGTCTCTGGAGCAGAAAACACCAACATTTTATTTGGCTTGTGCTGTTTAGGTGGATCATATCCCTGAGATAAACTCAATGGTAGAACCTGACACAGTATTTAGTATAAACATATCAGATGTTATACAGCACCATTCATTATAAAACAATTGTAATCTACCTCCAATAGGAGGTTGTCCACCAGAAACTTTATCGTTAACAAAAAATCCCTGTACCTCTACAGTTGGCCTGTAAGTCTGTTGTCTGCCCATATTGGGGTTGTGGCCACTCTGTCTTGGTGGGTAACCTCGTTCCCCACTGGCCTCCCCCTGCTGGGCCCAGCACCTAGATCCGACCTTCGGTACATTAACCCAGGCTGTCGAATAGGTGGCAGTGATATGCTTGGCTTCATTAAATAAATTGTTTTGGCCTCATCATCAATTTCACGTATTTGCTTGACAAGATCCATTCCAAACAGGAAATCAGGCGTTTGTACATTAGTTGCCTTACATAGAGCAGCAAATCTTTGATTGAGAGTTGGCCTGATGGTGATTTTTCTGATGCAATATACCTCAAAAATTGCATTGCATAAGAGAGCCAACATATATTTTTGAATTTGAGTAATCATGGTCCCTTTGACCATTGTGCCAAATGCAGTAATTGCTGCAGCCACCAGTTGGAGGACGTGTTGATACCGAACCTCCTGTCCCCTCATAGAAGGACTCATGGGTGCCCAGATTGCTAGGTTCACCGTGGGCACTTTCAGTGATGCACAATTGACAGGTGTCTTATACTTGTTGGTAGTCTCTTGCATCATAGATTGCTGGAGCTGGTGAGACACTAAATAATTGATATTGTTGGCAAGGTACTCCTCCATTGCCTCACCAGTCCCCTCCGGAATAGCAAAATTCATTGCAATATCCGGGACACCCGGAGCGTGGCTCTTGTGCTCTGGTGTATGCACATGAGCAGGGACACCAGACTCAGGGTCAGCTTCATCCTGCCCTGCTTCTCCCAAGTCATACTGTAGGGAGGCATCCTCCATTCCTAAACGAGGCGCTGGAAGGAAATCCCCTTGCTGATACTCCACATATTCTTCTTGATATGGGCCTTCTTAAACAACTGTCTGGGGAATCACTGGGGCCTTTGACCCTTGATTTATCAAAGCTTGGAGCATCTTCTCCATATTTTGCATCCTCCCCCACATTCTTTTATTATCTGGAGGGGAGTCTCCTTCTTCTTCAGACTCATCTGACAAAACTGCTCTGATAGACTTTCTTTTTGCCTTCCTATGGCTATCAGTGGCCTCAGGCTCCTGAGTCCCTGGAGCTGGTGTAGAAGGTTCACTCTCTAGTATAACGGCTGTCGGTAGAACGGCACCCGGTATCGGAACCGGCGTTGCCGTGCTAATCTCCCGACCCGATCTAATTTGTGAATCCGCATCACTGGACCCACGCTACTACGAACTTTCCTATCTGACCGCTCCATACCACCGACTCCTACTGACTGCTCGAGCCAGCTTGACGGAGTTAAATATTCCCAGGCAAAGTTTTCAAAACCACTTACCTGCGAAGTTTCTACTTACCGCTGGTGGAGCTGCGCCCTCCAGCCCGTTCAGAGTGACATGCACGGACATAATGACGCGCATGCGCCCGTCGGGGCTTCTTCACGTAGTCACTCACGTGACTCTGAAGTAAAATACATCTCTGAATAGTGTAATAACAGACTGAAGCAAAACAGAGGCATACTCCTCCACACATCAACCATGCACAGTCCAAATCAAAGGGGTTAGCATTTCAGCAAGTTGCTCTTTCAGTAAATACCTGAATTGCAATGGGATTGAGAGTGATATGGATTATGAGATTCTGTGTTGAATGTGATAGTTTGTGAGTTATTTGTGATGCTAACCTGGTTTTATAACTCAGTTCATCCCATTTGCCTGTTTGACCCATATCACTCGAAACCTTTCCTATTCATGGACTTGCCTTATTGACTTTCCAATATCACCATTGTATCTCCCTCCACAATTTCCTCTGCAGTTCATTACATATACATAAGGCAAGGCAAGGCAAGGCAAGTTTATTTATATAGCACCATTCATACAAGCTGCAATTCATAGTGCTTTACAAAAGAAACAAGAGAATAACATAGTTTAAAAACATTGCAGAACCACAATACAACACAGGACAACAGAATAGCCAATACGCCAATTGCATGAATAGTAAAACAAAATCACTAAAATATTAAGGCGATTTTAAAAGCACATAAAAAGGTTAAAACAAGAAGATTAAAATTACCCGCATGTAGGGTCATGAAAAGGCTACATCAAACAATAGTGTCTTTAGGCCTGACTTAAATGTGGTTACAGACTGTGCACACCTCAGGTGTTCGGGGAGCCTGTTCCACAGGTGTGGAGCATAGAAACTGAATGCTGCTTCAGCCCTTTTTGTTCTCACCCTGGGAACATGGAGTAAACCTGTCCCCGAAGACCTGAGGAGTCTAGGTGCCTCATAAACAACAAGAAGGTCAGAGATGTATTTTGGACCCAGACCATTCAGAGCCTTGTATGCCAGTAGCAGAATTTTAAAATCTATTCTTTTACACACAGGGAGCCAGTGCAAAGATTTAAGTACAGGTGTAATGTGGTCCATTTTCTTGGTGTTGGTTAGGACTCTGGCAGCGGCATTCTGGATAAGCTGCAGTTGTTTAATTGATTTTTTACTGAGACCTATAAAGATACTATTACAATAATCTAACCTACTGAAGATATATGCATGAACAAGTTTTTCTGTGTCTTTTTTGGACAGAAATCCCTTGATTCTTGCAATGTTTTTTAGATGGTAGTAGGCAGATTTGGTAATGGTCTTTATATGGCTGTTAAAATTCAAATCCGAGTCTATAACTACACCAAGGTTTCTGGCTTTGTCTGTGGTTTTCAATGCAATTGAGTCAAGTTGAGCACTGATCTCTAGCCTTATTTTTTTGGGGCCAAGGACAATAATTTCTGTCTTATTTGCATTGAGCTGGAGGAAATTCTGGTTCATCCACTCATTAATTCGTATGACACACTGACTCAGTGAGTGTAGGGGGCTATGGTCATGCGGTGACACTGTGATATAAAGTTGTGTGTCATCGGCATAAGTATGGTAGGATATGTTAAAATACTCTATGATCTGAGCTAGGGGGAGCATGTAAATATTAAACAAGATGGGTCCAAGAATGGAGCCCAGGGGAATCCCGCATGTGAGTTTTGTATGTTCTAATTCATAGTTACCAAGGGAAACAAAATAATCCCGATCTTTCAAGTAGGATTTGAACCAGTCCAGCACAGAACCAGAGAGTCCTACCCATTTCTCCAGTCTGTCAGTAGTATGTTATGGTCATGCAACCCTCTATATGGATAAATTGGCCCATGCACCTCTTTTAAGTTGTTCTTCTCTCACCTTAACTCAATGCCCTCTATTTCGGGATTCCTACATCCTGGAGAATGACTGTGAGTATTCATCTTACCCATGCATCTCATGATCTTGTATTGATCATGATCCATCTCCTATGCTCCGGGGGGGGGAAAGGTCACAGCCTATCCAGCCGTGCCTTAAAACTGAAGTCCTTGAGGTTACATCTTGGTGAAAAATAATTGGAAAAGGAATGTCACACAGGAAATTAATTGGGATATTTACAGGACATGAAATGAGATGGTGGTATTGGGGAGTCAAGCCCAGCTCTCATTACGCAACTTGAAGAGTGTGCAAGGAAAGGTGAGAAGCCTTTACATTTCCCTCTTCAAGTTGAGGAACTCCAAGGTGGTCCAGGGTCCATGCTTGATGGTGAAATAGTTTTCTGTTATCCTTGAAGCCAAAACCCTCCGATTTGTTAATTTACCCTCTTCCTTCTTTAGTCAGAGTGTGGTGAATCTGTGGAATTCTTTGCCACAGAAAGCTGGATATTTTCAAGACAGAGATAAATAGATTCTTGATTAGTACAGGTGTCAGAGGTTATGGGGAGAAGGCAAGAGAATGGGGTTAGAAGGGAGAGAGAGACCAGTGATGATTGAATGACAGGGTAGAATTGATGGGCCGAGTGGCCTAATTCTACTCCTATCACCTAAGACCTTGCTCGCTCTCTCTCACTCACTTGACTCGGCATTCCCGGAATCAATTGACGTTTTGTAAAAGACAACTGTATCTGCAGTTCCTTCCTATTGAAGAAGAACCCTTGCCTGAAACAACTCCTAATCCATTCCCTCCACAGATGCCGCCTAGTCCACCAAGTTCCTCCAGCACTCTGTGTTTTTTTAATTTAACTCAGAAATTGAAGATAGACACAAAAAGCTGGAGTAACTCACCGGGACAGGCAGCATCTCTGGAGAGAAGGAATGGGTGACATTTCGTGTCGCGACCCTTATGCGTCGCCCGTGCATAAAATCCGATCGCTCCTGTGTATGTGTGAGTAATAGTGTGAATCGGCGTGAGTTAGTGCCAGCGTGCACGCCCGAGAGACGGGAAGTGTCCGCGCTGCGCTGCCTCGGGTCTTTATTCCCAGTAAGCAGAATTCTTCCAACTTCCGTGGACCCCCAGCGGAACCCAGCTCCAAAATAAAATCCAAATGCTAAACCTGAAACGATGCAACTTGAAAACATTAAAAACTTGAGGGAATCCCGCAAGCAACGTACAACTCATTTATCTTCAACGAAAGACACTTAAAAAAAAAATAAATGTACGCCCCTCTCTTTCTGACCTGCTGATGTATAAATGTCTACATTAATTTGTACGCTGGACGTTAGTTGTTTGGTCTCATTATCAGGGGTATTACAAAATGGACTCAAAACGCGATGAAACACTAGCCATTGGCTGACGGAAGCCTGCTTTAGTAATTATGAAATGTACTGCCGATATGTATCCAATATTCATATTCATGAAATAAACGGCTCTTCTGAAGAAACGGTCCTGGAGCACCCGATTGTGTATTCGGACAGTAATTTATCACGAGACTCAAATTGTAAAGTAGCCAGATATTCAGCTACAAGTCACAAGTACTCTTGTGTGGCAAGGAACTTCAGGTGCTGGTTTACACCAAAGATAGACACGAAATGCTGGAGTAACTCAGCGGGACAGGCAGCATCTCTGGATAGAAGGAATGGGTGACGTTTCGGGTAGAGACCCTTCTTCAGACAATCACAAGTACTCCCGCCAACGAGAGTTCAGTTCAGTCTGAAGAAAGGTTTCGACCCAAAACTTCACGCATTGCTTCTCTCCAGAGTCGCTGTCTGTCCCGCTGAGTTACTCCAGCAATTTGTGTCTATTCACAAGTACTCTTTGTATCTCTGTGGAATATAGACACCGTGGTGGGATTGTATGGAATTACATAACTGGTTTGGACTGATGGTGGGATGTGAGAGGTGGAGTGTCTGCTGTCCATATGCTTTCTGTAAGAGCAGTCAATATACTGCCATTGTTTATGTATCTCCCGTAACCTGTTTCAGATCAGATGCTTACCAAAACATAAATCATACATAAATTGTACAAGACAGTGAAGAGAAAAATACTGTGCAATGAAATCAAAACATTAGATCAAACTCCGGTGTAACCCGTTTCAACTTAATCCCTCTGCTCGCGATGATTTTGAACCAAATCTCCTCTCAGCCTTCACTCCTCCTAAAATACATTCTCCAGCATTGCAACCAAAGTTCCAGGTCGCAGAGCTGATTGAAGAAATAGACACAAAATGCTGGAGTAACTCAGCGGGGCAGGCAGCATCCACGGGTATTGATGCCACTGCCCTTAGCTGGTTCATCTCCTACCTCAAAGGTAGGAGATTCTCTACTAACATAGGCAACTTTTTCTCCCCCCCCAGCTAGCCTCTGCTGTGGGGTTCCACAAGGTTCCATCCTTGGCCCCATTCTCTTCTCCCTGTATATGCTCCCCTTAGGCCAAGTCATTGAAAGGCACGGCATTTCCTTCCATTGCTACGCAGACGATACACAACTGTACCTCCCCCTGAAGCCCAAAAAACAATCAAATCTGCTTAACTTTACCCGCTGCCTCGAGGATATAAAGTGCTGGATGGCCCAGAACTTCCTCCAACTAAACGAGAGTAAGTCTGAGGTCATCCTTCTCGGCCCCTCAGACTCAATCAAAATGATAGCAGGCAGCCTTGGAAGCCTTACCCCACTACTCAAACCTCACATCAAAAATCTTGGCGTGATATTTGACTCAGCACTGAAGTTTGACAAACAAGTCAATGCCGTGGTAAAAGCTAGCTTCTTTCAGCTTCGGATGATAGCTGAAATAAAACAATTCCTCCAGTTTGATGACCTAGAAAAGATCATCCATACATTTATCTCCTCCCGCCTAGATTACTGCAACTCCCTTTACACTGGCATCAGCCAATCTTCCATGTCCCGCCTGCAACTGTTCCAAAACGCCGCAGCGAGACTCCTGACGGGCACCCGAAAAAGGGACCACATCACCCCGATCCCGGCCTCTCTCCACTGGCTCCCTGTGCGGTTCTGAATAAATTTCAAGACCCTCCTCTTTGTCTACAAAGCCCTCAATGGGCTTGCACCCACCTACATTAAAAGTCTTCTCACCCACTACACCACCTCCAGGTCCCTCAGATCGGCCGACTTGGGGTTGCTGAATGTCCTGCAGTCTAGGCATAAGCTCAGGGGCGACCGCGCCTTTGCGGTCGCAGCTCCTAGACTGTGGAACAGCATCCCCCTCCCCATTAGAACTGCCCCCTCCATCGACTCCTTTAAGTCTAGTCTAAAAATGTATCTGTTCTCCCAAGCCTTTCCTGACGTCCTCTGAGTGAAGGCTATTTGTATATATGTATGTAGCCTGCTTGTGTATACTACTCCTATAACAAATGTAAAGCACTTTGGTCAACGAGAGTTGTTTTTTAAATGTGCTATATAAATAAATGTGACTTAACTTGACTTGATCACGTTCCTTCCTACATTGTTCTAGTAAATCTTGTCTGTGCTCTCTGCCGTGCTTTCGCGCTGTATAGTGCAGTGCCCAATATGTCAGCCTTAATGAAACCAATGTTTTAATGAAGTTCAACACAACCTCCTTGCCTTTGTACCCAGCACCTTCAGTTACAAGCCCATGCAAATGGTTGGCAAATGGTTGGCATTGTTGATACTGCATATTTTGTATAGTGTATATATTGAATTGTGGAGTATCTTGCTCCAGTATATGATCTTTGGCCAATGCTCCGGGTGGCATCCTCAAAGGGTTGGGATCTATGTGACATGTGATTTGTTGCCTGCCATCCGGGACAGGTTGGGGGCGGGATCCATGTGGGCACGTGATAGATGTGGCCCGCCATCCGCTCACAGACATGCGTCACGGACCCTAGGCAGAACAAGGTTGCCGACCCCGGGCTAAAGGCTTGTTAAATAGAACAAAATAAAACCAGAAAATGCGGGAAATACTCATCAGGTCGTGCCACACCTGTGGAAGATAAAGAAGGTCAATGTTTCAGGTTGAATACCCTTCATTGAAGGTTGGATATGTTGTGGTCATTGACTCACTATCTGGCACCCCAAAGCCTTTTCACAATGTACAAGCTAGAAGCCTGAAGTCTGTTGGATTATTCTCCACTTGCCTGAGGTGAACGGCTCCAACAATTAGCAACAAACTCACCACCATCCAGGACAAAACATCCCACCACCTGAAACATTCATCCTGTTTCTCTTTCCACAGATGCGATCTGGCCTTCTGAGTATTTCCAGCATTTTCTGTTTATATTTCAGCTGTCCAGCATAAACTGCCCAAATTCTTGTCTCTTTGGAATGGGAAATTAAACACTAACGTGCCAGATATCTCAAGGAAAGAACAGGGTATACTGCAATACCTGGAATAATAGCCAACCAACACGTCTAAAACATTGACACTAACATTTAATTGGAGTCACAACATGGATGTATGGCCTCCATCCTAAACAGGCTGGAACTTTAATCTTTTTTCATGAGACGGAATTGTGGCGCCTAGTTAATGCATTAATTACACCAGTCATCCAAAGATCAGCTCCAAACATTATGGCCACCCGGTTTTCTGAACAAGAGTCCATACGTCATCTCAGTGTCCCAACTGAACATATCTGAATCATCAGGTCATAGTTGCAGTGAGCAGTTCTTAGTCTGCAAGAATCCCTGAACTGGGTTGTAACATGCAGGGAGGTTCTACTGCAGTTGTACAGGGTTTTGGTGAGGCCACACCTGGAGTATTGCGTACAGTTTTGGTCTCCAAATCTGAGGAAAGACATCCTTGCCATAGAGGGGGTACAGAGAAGATTCACCAGACTGATTTCTGGGATGTCAGGACTTTCATATGAGGAAAGATTGGATAGACTCGGCTTGTACTCGCTGGAATTTAGAAGATTGAGGGGGGATCTTATAGAAACTTACAAAATTCTTAAGGGGTTGGACAAGCTAGATGCTGGAAGATTGTTCCCGATGTTGGGGGAGTCCAGAACAAGGGGTCACAGTCTAAGGATAAGGGGGAATTCCTTTAGGACCGAAATGAGGAAAACATTCTTTACACAGAGAGTCGTGAGTCTCTGGAATTCTCTGCCACAGAAGGTAGTTGAGGCCAGTTCATTGGCTATATTTAAGAGGGCGTTAGATGTGGCACTTGTGGCTAAAGGGATCAGGGGGTATGGAGAGAAGGCAGGTACGGGATACTGAGTTGGATGATCAGCCATGATCACATTGAATGGCGGTGCAGGCTTGAAGGGCCGAATGGCCTACTCCTGCACCTATTTTCTATGTTTCTATGTTTCTATCAGTAGGTCTTCATATTATTGATGAGACAAACAAATAGGGAATGTATCTTCCAGACGAGGCCATGGGACGAATCATGGAGGTCTATGCATCCTCTGGATGCATTTTCCCCAAGGAGTAATAAAACGTAAAACAGCATCTGAGGCAGATTGCATAATTAAGACCAAAGATCAAGAAAAAGTTTGCACAAACAAAACAGTGCAAAACACGTATGACAAACAAGTTGATGAAAACAACAGAACGTAGACCACCATCCTCGACCTTGAGGGATAGCCACGACGAGACGATAATGCAAGAGCTGGTCCATAGTATTCCATTGCTGAGGTAGAATGATGGTTATGCAGGTTGATTCAAGAACCTGATGGTTGTTGGAAAGTACCTGTTCCTGAACTTGGTGGTGTGGAACTTTAGGCTTATGTACCTCTGCCCAGTGGTAGCAGTGAGAAGAGGGCAAGGGATGAATGGTGATAGATGTTACCTTTTTGAGGCAGCTCCTCATGTAGATGCTTTTGATGGTGGGGAGGACTGTGCCCATTATGGACCAGTTTGATTCCACCATTCTTTGCAGCCTTGTGTGTTTCTGTGCATTGGAACTGACGTACGAGGCTATGATGCAACCAATCAGGTTCATTTCTACTGAACATCGGCAGAAATGTGTTACATTATTCAGTGACATGCCTCATCTCTTTAAAATTCTAAGAAAGTTTACATGCTGATTGTACTTTTACAATAGTCATGTGCAGCATAATTTATAAGTAGTACTTATGCATTTCTTGCCCAGAGTAACAGATAAATAAAATATTGACTGTGGAAAACGAAGAGCTGGGAATAGCTATTACTGATCTTGCTTCACTTCATTCCCATTGCCCATCTGTCATTTACTTTCCTGATAACAGGGAACATCATTTTATAAATACTTTAATTATCCATGTTCCCAAACTAGAGCAGCCCATTTGTTAATCCATAATCTGCAGCACCGCCTCTTTTCCAGATTTCTTCCCAATTGACCTGTTCGACTAAATAATATCTGGGGATCTTTACCATCGCACCTACCCACTTCCCAAAATTAGATGGAGGTTGACGAAGTCGGATCACAACTGCATGACCTGTTTATTCCCAGCATGTTCCACCTACAAGTTCCCCATCAAGACATAAATTATGCTGAGCAAAAACTGTTATTTCCATCCACAAATGCTGCCTGACTACTGGGTCTGAATCCTGGAATTCCCTCGCTGACAGGCCTGTGGGTTTCCTCCGATGCTCCACTTCTCTCTCACATCTCAAAGATTTGCGGGTCGGTAGGTTAGTTGTGTTGTTGCAAATTACCCCTGGTGTGTAGATGAGTGTACAATCTGATGGTGGGGCAGGGAGAGAGATGCTGGAAATGTGAGGAGCATCAAACGGGAACAGAATAGCATTAGTATGAATGGATGGCTGATTAGAGTGAATAGACATGGACGCAGTGGGCTGAAGGGCCAGTTCCTGTGCTGTATCTCTCTATCACTCTTGGCACCCCTCTTTCACCAATGGTGCTGGGCTTCACCACTCAGCTCCCAGGGTAGAGAGGCAGCTTGTGCAGCCCTCGGCTGCGAGGATGCTGAGAGGCAGGGGTGATCGGTTTGAGCCGCAGGTTGTGCATTTGGGACATAACCAGAGCAGAGAGATTGATTAGACCCATAAATGAGCTGGGAAGAGAACAGGCCACTGATATGTATGGCATGAAGGATAAATGCAGCCACAGGAGAACAACAGAGAAGAGCCCATAACTGCAAAACATCTGGATCGACATTTTAGAGAGTTGATGGGCTCCAATCCAAACAGCAAAGCCTTAAGCAAAGCACAGAGTTTATGGAGTGAATGTCTCTGATATTCATAAATGCTGAAAATCATAAACAAATTATAATAATGCAAATGTAATGTTTAAAGCTTTGTACTGTGTCAAAAATATAAAACATTTTTTGCATTAGATAACAGCTAAATATTCAATAAAATTAACAAATGTAAATTACCGCTCTCATAGTGTCGTAGAGATAAGGCAGGGAAACAGGGCCTTTAGTCGATTATGTCCAAGCCAACCATCAATTACCCATTTGCACTAATCCTACATTAAATATATATTTTTTTGCATTTCCCCATATTTCCATCAACTCCCCCTCCCCTCCCAGATAAACCTATTGGCCTGCAAGTCTCTGTGATGTGGGAGGAAACCGGTGCACCTGGAGGAAAACCCAAGTGGCCACATAGAGAACGTGCAAACTCCACACCGTCAGTGCCCAGGGCCAGGAATCAGTGGTGCTGTTGTGGCATCAGTTCTATTGGCTGCGTCACTGTGCTCCCTCACATCCATTTTTCTCCATCGGAACAAATGAAGTTCCTGAAACTGCACCCAGCCTAAGCGGGTTTTTGATAACCACTGGGATACTGCAGAATTCCTCCTTCACTGCTGGACATTGCTGTTAGGGTGCAGTTAGAATGAGAGTTGGAATTATAGCTGTGTACACTTCCACATTCATGCTCAATTGGGCATGAATCTGAAAGCTTCTGTGCACTGAGCAGAAATTTCTAGGACTAATAAATTATAAAAAGCAAGAGTTGATATGATTGACACGGTAGATGGTGCTTCCCAGGTGTAAAATGCAACGTCATAGAGATCATTGAAATCCCAAACCACCACAGGAAGTATTTACATATTTAGGAATTTGCTCACTGTTGCTGTGGAAAATGTTTGAGAGTCACAGGTGTCCACCTTTGATTGTCCCCTGGCAGACACTTACTTTAGTTGTCCAACAGGCACCCCATCCCAATCTATATCCCCTTGCCAAACTCACATCCACCCTGATACCCCATCCCAATCAGCACCCCTCCTGCTGACTGAGCCCCCATATCAATCACCATCCCTCCCATTGACCAACATCCCTGATCTGATCAGCAGTCTGCTGGGATCCTCTCTCCACGATTACCAAATTTTCAGGGTAGTGCATGACATAGAGGAGATGCAGCAGACAGTGGTATTCCCATGAGACCGCTGGCCTTCCACTTCTTGGTGCTAGAGGATGCTGTGGGAGAAGCCTGGACAAGTAACCACATTACATTTTGTAAATGATAAATAGATGGAGGTGGGCCTGCAGCAGTGAAGCAGCGGCAGTGGACACCATAGGCTATGCTTCGCCAAGCCAACCCAGTAACGCCGCCAGGGAAATGGACCTTCATTGTCAGGTCAAGAAACCTGCACTTACAACTGGGAGTTGAAAATGGTGCTAAAAACTGGCGACCCTGTATACTGTCTCAGTGTACTACTGATATACACTTGTACTGTATCTAAGATGCTTATCTAAGAGGTATCTAAATGCTTACCTATGGTGATACTTGTACTGAACTGTGTACAAAATAAATTTCACTGAACCTCGGTATATGTAACATTAAAGTACCATTGAACTATTAACTCTTAACGACTTCCACAGATGCACTGTAGAAACCAATCTATCGTGTTGCATCACAGCTTGGTTTGGCAACAGCTCTGCCCAAGACCGTAAGAAATTGCAGAGAATTATGAATGTAGTCCAGACCATAGCACAATCAAACCTCCCCACCATCCACGTGTCAAAGCAGCCAATATAGTTAAGGACCTTTTTCAACCCAGTCATTTCCTTATCTTCCATAAGGCAGAATATACAAAACATTGAAAGCACATACCACTAGATTCAGGAACAGCTTCTTCCCTGTTGTCATCAGGCCACCTTAGTACAGACCTTTGACTTTTTCTCTATAACTGTAGCACTGTATTGCTGTAACACTGTATTCTACATTCTAATATCTTTCTCTGCGCTACCTGTGTACTTGTTATGACTTGGTTGCACTCATGCACAGTATGATTTGACTGAATAGCATACAAACAACATTTTTCACTGCAACTCAGTATGACAATAATAAACCAACACCACCTTCCTTTCAGCAAGGTACTCCAGCCCTCCAACCACTGGAGTGTTTCCTCTTTGATGGTCATTGTTATCAGTTTTACCAGAGCATTTAAATGCCAAACTCAGTCAAATGTTGCCTTTATGTCAGAAGGAGTTACTCTCTCCTCATGTCAGAAATATAGCTCTTTAGTCCATGTTAAGACCAAGGTTGTTATGAGGTCTGGAGCCATATTGGCCTGTCAACCCCCAAACAGGGCAACAGCGAGCTGTTTTTTGGTGAGTAATTGGTGCTTGATAACATTGTCGGTGAACATACTCCATCAGTTTCTTGACAATTGAGAGTAGACTAATTGGTGAATAATTATCTGGATTTGATTTGAGACCAAGTTATGCCTGAGATATTTTTCCCATTGTCGGGCAGATGCAAGTGTTGTAGCGGCACTGGATTAACGAGAGGTGCTGTTATTTTTAAATCACACGTTTTGAATACTACAGCTCAGATGGATAGGACAAAGGGAATATTTCTGATACAGTGAGGTGATGGGTTCATGGGAGTATAGAGAGAAAACACAAACAAAATAATGTAGAAGTTGTGCAATGCAGATATGTAGGAACAGTTCAGCAGGTTGTTCCTTGATATCAGATAGCGAGCAATGAAGCAGCTGGGGACTGGCTTCTATGACAGCAGGGATCTCAGGAAGAAGCTGTGATGGACCATCTACACAGCAGTTCTGGGCAATATGGTTGTAACTGTTTCAGTCTCGTCTTTAGCGCTGTTCAAGAAGGAACTGCAGATGCTCGAAAATCAGACTGAAGAAGGGTTTCGGCCCGAAACATTGCCTATTTCCTTCGCTCCACAGATGCTTCCGTACCCGCTGAGTTTCTCCGGCAATTTTGTCTACCTAGTCTTTAGCACTTCCAAGCTGGTTCCTGCATTAGTAAGTATGGAGTTTAAGATGAGACAGAGAAAGGTGGTGAACAATAAACTGTAAAATGTCCACCAAATACAACAAGATTCCAACACCGACACATCTTCCCCTCCCCTTTCAGTACTTCAAAGACCTCTCAATTCCCTGGTCCTGGTTTCTGACCCCACTAACCGCTGCTCTTATCACAGCATTTAACCATGTCATCGCAGGAGGTGCAACACCTGCCATTTTACCCTTTCAATCATCCAGAGAAGGAGCTACCTTTAATATGTGTCCCTGATCCCATCCCAAAGCAGACAATCCAGTTACTACAACCCGGAAGGAGATTGCAAAGGTGCCCTGGGATTAGGGTTGCCAACTTTCTCACTCCAAAATACGGGACAAAAGGTCAAAGTATGGGACAAATGCCAGGCGGCAATTCGTTGACCGACTCGGCCGTGGCTGGGTGAATGATGAGTTGATGATCGGCCATGAGAAAGAGGGATGGTGGTGTCGGCGGTAAGCGAAGGTCCGAAGGTCGGCCAGTTGGCCGGGCTGCCGACCGACGGGGCCACGGGCGAGGCTCTGCTGCTGCTGCACTAGGTCGGGGCGGGTGAGGCGGGGCCGGACGCGGCGCTCCGATCCGACAGCTCCCTCGACCCGAGTGGTAGCAGTCAAATACGGGACAAGGGCAGTCCCAATAGATGGGATGTCACGGGATAGTTGGCAACTCTACCTGGGGTAGATGGAACATCTGTTGAAGAAGGTATTTCATGACTCCGCTTCCTTTCTCTGAGAAGAATAAGGATATGCCAAGGGGTCTCAGAGAACATAACTACCTTCCTGAATTGAGGCAACCAGGCTTTGGTGATTACAGGCATGGTGTGAGAGAGCAGAAGTCAATTCGTTTACTTCTTCAGACTGAAGAATAATATTATGGATGTCACAAGCTTTGGTTTATCATTCAGGATCTCAGTTGGGTGACTGCACGGGTGTCAGAGTTGAGGAAATGGGAATCTCAAGAAGATTTGGGCTTTGATAAAGAAGTTGGACCCAGTGGAAACCCCCTTCCCCAGATCAATAGGATGGAGGGAGCAGCCGAGAACAGATGTCCCAGGACAGGAGTTAAGTGCAGCTTTCATCATGGGTGAACAGTCATATTACATGGTCCTTTGAACGTTGCTGCTGCGGGCACAATGGACCTGCAAACACTAGAACCTGGAGTAAAAAGTCTTGTTTACTGTCTGAAGAAGGGTCCCGACCCGAAACAATGCCTGTCCATGTGCTCCATAGATGCAGCCTGGCCCGCTGAGTTACTCCAGCACTTTGTTTTACTGTAAACTAGCAGTTCCTGCAAAATCTGCAGTTCCTTGTGTCCTTGTTTGCTGATCTGTCTTCCAGATGACAAGAGACATGACGTGCGACATGCACCCAGCCCCAGCCCAGTGCCACCGCTTCCGTGGCACAGAATCAGCAGTGGATTCACCGAGCCCAGATGCGCCCTGCCACCCGCACACACCGACCCAGATATAAAGTGCCCTGCAAGTTGCTAATAGCAGTGCGTGCACTAAACCCAGGGGTAGTGTCTTACCGCCGACATAGAGCAGTGCATGCACTGAGCCCAAATGTAAAGAGTGGCCCGGACATAGCAGTGCCTATACCATAGAAATAGGTGCAGGAGGAGGCCATTCGGCCCTTCGATTCGATTCCGAGCCCAGATATGCAGTGCCCCGTTGCCCGGACACAGCAGTGCATTCATCCTGCCCGACTGTATCTTTGATCCTGCCCACCTTCCGCACAAGGAGCTGGCGGCGGGGATGTTTGGCGCCGCAAGTCCCAGAGCGTGGCGGCCCCCGCAGGTGGCTCGGCGAACTGCGGCGGCAAAGGGATAAAAAGGATGCGCTCGGGCAGCGGCAGTTCAAAACGGGTCCGGGCTTGTACACACCATGGCCGAGAGGCAGCTGCCACCTTACCTGAACCTGGCCGAACTCACCGCCTCCCAGTTCCTGGAAGTCTGGAAACATTACGATGCAGACGGTGAGACCTCTTTTTTCAACCACCTTTCATTTATTGCAAAAAATAATATTTTGATCACAAAATGCATGCACCGAGCATAGATGCGCCCTGCCACAGGAGGGGAAGCAGGGGCACTTTTTGATCTGAAAAAGGTTCACGACCAGAGACACCGTTTGCCCATTCCCTCCTCAGATGCTGCCTGGCCCGTTGAGTTTTCCCCAGCACTGTGTTTGGCTCAGGTCTGCAGAATGTCGCCCGGCGGTCGCTAGGTTGGCAGTGGCTCGATTGAAGGTCAATGCCACAGGGGTAAACCGAGTGCCGGCAACCGGGCGCCGCGCCCTGTGTCCGGGCAGCGGAGACTGGCATCTCGCCCTGGCATCTCGCCCTAGTGTTCAGCACTCGGGGATAGCTTCCCAAATATGAGACCAAATATATGTAATCCCAATATTTCAATTATATATGTCATATATATCATAGAGTCAATTTCCAATAAATGTACAGTCCCAAAATATATAAATATTCCCAATATTTAAATGTAAAATCAGGTGTTTCGAAAGTTTGTAAATGTGTGGTTTGGAGTTGCAGTTCGGGAGGTGATGTGCCTGGGCTGGGTGGGTGAGGCAGGGCTCGGCATGGGGCACCGAGGGGGCACCGCGGGGAGAGTGGCCGATGTCTCCGCCGCCCAGAATTGGAGGCACCGCACCGAACTCGCCCCCCTCCCGAATCTTCTCCATGCTGTCTCGGGTTGCCCTCAATACTGACCCCCACCACCCGCCCGGCCCCCTGTCCGTCCCCCGAGCCGGGAGGGAGAGAGAGGGGCGCAGTCCTCGCTGTCTGAATGAACCCCCGGTTGACAGCGGCTTCTCTCGCCCCCTCCGCGTGTGCAGGTAACGGGTACATTGAGGGCAAGGAACTGGAGAATTTCATCCGAGAACTGCAGCGAGTGAGGAGAGGCGCCGGTGTGGTGAGTACCCCTTAAGGGGGGGGGGGGGGGCGAGTATACGCCTGGTCCGGACTGGAAGAAAATATTCCAGGGTTCGGGAGGGGAGAACAGGGGGAGAATACTCTCCCGGGGTCCTGGCGGGGTTGGGCATGCAGGGGTCGGGGCGCAGGCTGCTGCGGGCAGGTCACACGCCATCGGGCTGAGCGCAGAATGTGCCCAGGACGCAGCTGCGTTTCACACACAGCAGCTCTTGATGGATCGATGCAGCGGAGCAAACGGGCGAGATGGAGCCGGATAGCGGGGGGTGGCGGCGGGGAGGGCAGGGGACGAAGGGTGGTGGACGCGGTCTATGGGGAGAACGGGGGAGCCGGAGGTGGGTGGAATGGGACAGAGAAATGGACTGAAAATGAACGGGATACCAATAAGGGGAACTAATCAATGGAGGTTACAAGTGGAGGCAAATAAAACCCATAATTGGGAGGCGAGGAAAGAGAGAGGTCGAGGACAGACAGCGGGGAAGACCAGTGGTGCCCAGACAGGCAAGTGTGGGATTGTTGGGGGGCAGGACCGGTACAGACGGGGGGGGGGGGGGGGGGGAGGGGGTTGGGGATGGGGTAGAAGCCAGGCGACCAGAAATTGCGAGAAGTGGGGGTATAACAGACACCCAGCCGGCGATTGTGGGGTGGTGGAGGGGTTGGAAAGGCGCACAGGCAGCGAGCATGAGTAGGGGAAGGTGGGTGGGACCTTGAAGCAAGAGCAGCATTGGGTGAATGGGGAGAAGCTGAGTCTATGGGGAGATGGGCGGACTCACCAGCTTCCTCTGAAGGATAGTGATGGAAGTTTATGCAGGTAAATGGGGGGACTGGTTGCATCCAAACACACTCCAGGGACCTGGCAGAGAAGAGGGAACTTACCACATGGTGCCCCGCTACCCCACTATCTGCTGTGGATGGGTGTCTGTTCCAAGGGACACAATGCCCCTGTCCACTCATCGAGGGGGAGGTGTAGAACTCCACCCAGCACCTCCGTTCCTCACCAGCTCTGCCCCCTCTCACGACCTCCCCAAACAACACCAACGTGAATTCTCACTGAAGCATTGCCCCAAAGACCTTGTTCCCCCTCTCTAATAACCTCCCCACCAGCTCCCTCTTCCCATCAGGTGCTCTGGAAAGGAGGAGATGTCCCATGGGAAGATCCTTGAGGGTGACAAGACAAGGGGGTGAAGTGAGGAGGGAGACAATGTGTGAAGCCCTCCATCTAGGGGTGGAAGATTGCAACCTTCACGTGGTCCGCCCCCTTTCGACGAACACAAAATTGTCGATTGAGATCCAAAAGTAAAATGCTGGGCTTGCTGATCTGAAGAACTCAGACTGTGGGATATGTTGTTAACTAAAATGGCTGGTGACCTTCAATATTGGCTGAATATGTGATGCAAGAGTTGACCCCTCAATGTTCACCAATTAGGTTAGGCATGAGCATCCAGTGTCCATGCGGGTGAGGTGGCGAGATGCAGGACTTTATAGACCCTTGAACTAGAGTAATCTCCAGGGTTCACTTTGATTGGCTCCAGGCTTGAGGACATAGAACAGTATAGCACAAGAACAGGCACATTGGCCCACAATATTCATGCCAAACATAATGTTAAACCAGCCTCCGCCTGCTCGTGATCTATATCCCTTCATTCCCTACATATCCATGTGCCTCTCTCAAGCCTCGTAAACACCACTTTCATATCTGCACTTTGGTCTAGTATTGGAGACACAGGAAACTGCTGATGTTGGAATCTTGAGCAAAATACAAACAGCTTGAGGCACTCAGTGGTTCAGGCCGAATCTGTAGGGGTAAAATGCATAGATGTTGTTTTGGGTTGGGACCCTTCAGTCTGATGAAGGTTCCCGACCCAAAATGTCATATGTATAGGAAGGAACTGCAGACGCTGGTTCAAAAACTGAAGGTAGGCACAAAATGCTGGAGTAACTCGGCGGGACAGGCAGCATCTCTGGAGAGAAGGAATGGGTGATGTTTCGGGTCGAGGCCCTTCTTCAGAAAATGTCACATGTATATTTGCCTCGACTGATATTGATACTCCTGGACTGCCCGCTGAGTTTATGCGGCAGATTGTGTTTAGTTTTGAACTGGTTTATCATTATTCCTGCCTCATCCAGGGTGGTGGCATTAGTTTTACGTGATTTCAGGTCACACACTGTGCGAGGTGTCAGAATGCACAAGGCGGTCATGAGGACTAGCCACCAGTCCCCTTATGTCTCTATCCTGCACTTAATGTTGAGTGTGAGAGGAGGAATAGTGAGTCCCTACACCCAGTGTAACTAACAGTAAAGCAGCAGCTGTGGGACTCCATTCCTCAGTTGTTATCCTGCTCTGCACTATGCGCTTGACATTTGCTCTGGCGCCGCCTCTGATGTTCCAGAAGATTCTGCGTCCTCCAAAGGAGACGTGATCTCTTATCGTGCTACTTATTATTTTGCAGCTTGCGGAGATAAGTTATACCCCCTGCAGCATCACCACTGTGTTATCGTTCACTGTGACCCACAGTGTGACCTCCCCTCCCCCTCCCACCTTATCACTGATCTGTTGGGGTGGAATTTGATGCAGGTGGTACCCAGTGAAAAGGTGGAGGATGGAATTGGAGGTGATCACAGATTCTTCATACTACTGCTGGGGTTTTGGTTTGTGGCTGGAGTCCGAAGCTTTCTTTACTACAGCAGCCCTCGCGGAACGGTGCTGGCATGCTGAGCTTGGAAAGGCTGCATTGACCTTGGAGGAGGCACAGTGCAGAGTCACTAGGATATCACCACCGCTGCAGGCTTTGAGCATGAGGAGAGAATAAATAAAATCGGGTGCATTGCTGTCAAATGCGTGGGGAAAATTAATTCAAAAATCCATTTTCTTTAACATTTTCTGTATGCTAATGTAGGTAATCTTTCCTTCAAACGTCTCCATGTCACGCAACAAGATCGATGGCATCGTGACTGTCAAGGATAAATTTCTTCACTGAGGGAGGGGGTCGAACTTTTATTCTATACTTCGGAGGCCCTGCTTCTGAGTGCATTCAAGGGAGAGATGGATGAATGTTTAGATATTGACAGAATTCGATATTGTGGGGGTGTGCAGGGAGGTGGGGTTATGGGCCTGCAATTTCCTATCTTCACGATCTGCCTCATTGCAACTTCATTCCTCTGGCTCCACTTCCGCTGAGGCCAGTGCCTCTGTACCTCATTTACCTGATGAGTCTGTTGTCCGTCCTGATACCCTCACTTCCTTTTGTCAGTGGTGGTGCCACCCAAATAATGGCCAGCTTACTTCATTCACTGCTGGGAGTCACAGGGTGATGCAGTGTGGAAATGGGCCATTCGGCCCATCATGCCCACACCGGCCAACATGTTCCAGCCACACTAGTCCCACCTGCCCGCATTTGGCCCATATCCCTCCAAACCTGCCATATCCATGTACCTGTCTTAACTGTTTCTTAAATGTTGGGATGCTCCCTGCCTCAACTACTTTTTGGCAGCTTGTTCCATACATCTACCTCCTTTCTCAATTTCTTGGAAAACAAATTATTGATGAGCTAAAACTCCAGTGAATCGGATATCAGAAAAACACAAGCCATTATTTCCAGCCTTTTCAAAATCCATACACCCTTTACTGCCCCTCCTGAACTCAGTATTTTCTAATGTGGCTTGGTAGGCGAATTGGCCACTGAAAATTGTCTCTAGTGTATGTGAGTGGTGGAAACTGGGAGGAGTTGAGATGACTGTAGGGAAAATATGTTGCAGAGCAATTTAGTGGGAAAATGGGAATGTCCTGTGAGCGTGCATTGAATTAATCAGCTGCTTCTGTTCATAAGGAATAATAGTTTACCCAAAACGTCACCTATTCCTTTTCTCCAGAGATGCTGCCTGACCCGCTGAGTTACTCCAGCATTTTGTGTCTATCTTCGGTTTAAACCAGTATCTGCAGTTCCTTCTTACAAATAATACAGTAACAGTGCCTGACAAAAAGGCAAAATAGGTTGCCAGGATACGTACAAGGACATTGGCAAAGAAGTAAACTTGGCAAGGATTCCCCCTGTTCTTCTAAAACTTGAAACCATTCCGCCTCGGGTTGAAACCATAGTTATTATTATCTTAAACAAAACCCGCAGATCAAAGGGAACCAGCAGCTGAAAGGTAGTGGACAGCTTGGGTGGACTGTGCAACAGCGCAACTCATGAACGTGCAGTTCTCACACCATATGGTCTTGGTGTCCTGTATCCCAGGCTGGGGGGCAAATTATATCCTGCTCTGAACACACAATCACCGAAAGCTGGGAGCACTGGTCCCTTCTCACAGCTACTATACAACAGCCAAGTCAGCGGCTGGAAGCTGCCTTAGAAATGGTTCAGCTAAATAAACATCATACTGTGTAGAGGACGAACATCATCATGGAGCCTGATGGTTCAGTAACTAAACCGATGTCCAGAAGCTCAGGCAGAAGTCCTGAAGAGATGAGTTCAAATCCCTCCTCTGCCGTTAGTCTCAGACTCTGACACTGTCTATTCCTGGACAATCAGTCTCAGACATTCTCATCAAGTGTTCCTATCCTGTCCCTCTCAGAGTAGAAACCAAGGGCCTTGGACTCAGGGGGAAACAAAGAGCCAGAAAATTTTCAGAAACAGAACCGTAAGTCTAAACAAGCATAGACATAAAATGCTGGAGTACTCAGCAGGACGGGCAGCATCTCTGGAGAGAAGGTGTGGCCGATGTTTTGTGTCGAGACCCTTCTTCACCTGAAACATCACCCACTCCTTCCTAGAGATGCTGTCTGTCCCGCCGAGTTACTCCAGCATTTTGTGTCTAGCTTTGGGGTAAACCAGCATCTGCAGTTCCTTTTTTTACAAACATGCCGGTTAACCAATGTGCTGGGAAATTGAAAATAAGTGGATTTATACTTTTAGAGTAATATAGTGTGGAAACAGACCCTTCGGCCCAACTCGCCCACACCGGCCAACAATGTCCTGTCTACCCTAGGCCCACTTGGTCCATAACCTTCCAAACCTGTCCTATCCATGTACATGTCCAACTGTATCTTAAACGATGGGATAGTCCCAGTCTCAACCACTTCCTCTGACAGCTTGATCCATATACCCACCACCCTCTTTGTGAAAAAGTTAACCCTCGGATTCCAATTCAATCTTTTCCTCTTCACCTTGAACCCATGTCCTCTGGTCCTCGATTCCCCTACTCTGGGCAAAAGACTGTACATCTACCCGATCTATTCCTCTCATGATTTTGTACACCTCCACAAGATCTCCCCTCATCCTCCTATGCTTATTTATTATATGAGCTTCATTTGCCCAGCACACGATCAATTCAGCAAAGAAAACAGTAAACTAAGTAAGGCAGACAAAAATGTTATTAAGTGGATCAAGGTCATAGAGATTTGGCAAGAGCAGGTGGCTTGCAGTAACTGCAGCATGTGGGAGATTCTGGACACCACTGTGATTCCAGATACCCATGCCTGCTGCTAGAGGATGCTCAGCTCAGAGTTACTGAGCCGGAATGAAAACATTGAGAAGCGTCGGTGAAGAGAAGAGCTGCCTGGGCACCTTCATCCCGGAGATGATCACATCCCGGAGCATCAGTAATAGTACAGGTCTGCTTAATGGTTTTGGCTGGGAATTGAGATGTTAGGTCTTAAACTCTGATCTTTTAACAGAAGACATCTATGAATAATAATAAGCTATCATCCAGGCCAAACCCATTTCAGCTGCTTCTTCATTTACCTTCCTTCAGTCATACAACGTAGGTATGTTCACTGATGATTGCACAATGTTCAGCTCCATTCGTGACTCAAATTTGATTCTCCTTTAGCGAGACCCAGCGTAAGACTAGACAACCCTTTGGCCAACCATTTCCGCTCTGCTTCAAGGCTGCTAGATCTCCCAGTTGCTAACCATTTTCACTCCCCTTCCCGTTCCCATACTGACCTTTCTATCCTGGGCCTTTTTGATTGCCAGAGTGAGGCCACATCAAACTGAAGAAACAGCAATTCATATTCTGCTTCAATAGCTTACAACTCAATGGTATGTACATTTTAGACTTTAGAGATTCAGTGCAGAAACTGGCCCATTGGCCCATCAAGTCCACGCCAACCAGCGATCCCCATATACTAGCACTATCATATGCACTAGGGACAATTTACAGAAGCCAATTAGCCTACAAATGTGTACGTGTTTGGAGTGTGGGTGGAAACCTGAGCACCTGGCAAAAACCTACGTGGTCAGGGTGAACGTACAAACTACATACAAGTCAAGTTTATTTGTCACATACGCATACGAAATATGCAGTGAAATGAAAAGTGGCAATGCTTGCGGATTGTGCAAAAAAACCCTGCAAAACAGAATAGAACATAATTAGTAATTACATGGTTGTGAGAACCCTCCCCCCCCCCCCCCCCCCCAGCTATTTTAAAAAGACACAACACAACAGTAAATTGGTACAGTAAGTTAGTCCCTGGTGAGGTAAGAGTTTACAGTCCTAATGGCCTCTGGGAAGAAACTCCTTCTCATCCTCTCTGTTTTCACAGCATGACAGCGGAGGCGTTTGCCTGACCGTAGCAGCTGGAACAGTCTGTTGCTGGGGTGGAAGGGGTCCCCCATAATGTTGCTGGCTCTGGATCTGCACCTTCGGATGTATAGCTCCTGCAGAGGGGCGAGTGTAGTTCCCATAGTGCGTTCGGCCGAATGCACTACTCTCTGCAGAGCCTTCTTTTCCTTGGCAGAGCAGTTCCCAAACCAGATTGTAATGTTTCTGGGCAAGATGTTGAGTAGAAGCACTGGAGAATTCTCAGAGAGACTCTGAATTTCCTCAGCTGCCTGAGGTGGTAAAGGCGCTGCCTTGCCTTACTCACCAGTGCGGCAGCGTGTACAGACAGCACCTGCCAGGACCGAACCCAAGTCTCCAGCGCTGTAAAACAGCAGCTCTACAGCTGCCCCACTGTGCCGCCCTATTTTATAATTTTGAGTAATATCGTCCTACCCCGCACCCTTCCCGGTACACACTGATTTCTCCGACTCTCCACACCTCCAGTCACTCTGCCCCATTCCTCTCCTTTATGCACTCACCTTCCATTCCCGAATCCCTTATTTCCATTTTGACTCCCCTCTTTCCCCTTCCTCCCATATCCCTCCCCCAGGCTTCACTCCTCTCTATATCTGACCACTTTAGCATTCTTTTCATCTAGCCTTTGTCACATTCCACCCATTTGCCAATCATGCCCCTCATCTGTATCCACCTATCACGTACCAGCATTTGTCCCACCTCCTCCCCTTGCTTTTCTAGTTTTCTCCCACCTACTGCTATCAGTCTAAAGAAGGGTCCTGACTGGAGATGACATCTTTTCCTCCACAGATGTTGCCTGACTCGCTGAGTACCTCCAGCACTTTGTGGTTCACAGAGAGATGGCGACTATGTTCAGTAATTAAATATTCCAGGAAGATTTGGGAGATTCATGCAAAACAGGAAAAGAATAATGTTGAAGAAACTCAGTGGGTCAGGCTGCATCTGTGGATGGAAATGGCAGAGGATGTGTTGGGTCGGGACCTTTCTTCAAACTGATCATATATGAGTAAATTAATTATATTTATAGAAAAAGGTGTGGATTTAAAAAGAGTGCCTAGGCTGCAACAAGGTAGATTAAAAGATCAGGAATTCTTCCCGAGCATGTGAGACTTTGTTCAAGAGTCTGATAACAATGGGGAATAAATGCTTCTTGAATTGGGTGGTACGTGTTTTCAAGCTTTGTACCTTCTGCCCAATGGGACAGGGGAGAGAATGATTAGGGTTTGAGTGGGCCTTGTTGGCTGCTTTCCTGAAGTATAGATGGAGTCGAATGGCTGGGCTTCGTCCACAACTCTGCAAGTTCTCAAGGTTCAAGGTTAGTTTAAGGTTAGTTTATTGGTCACATACACCACATTGTGAAATGTTTCTTGCAAATGCAGCACATAAAAATAGAATACAGACATAACACTAATAAAGAGATTTAAACATAAAAAACATCCCCCCACAATGGTTCCCATTATGAGGGAAGGCACAATGTCCAGTCCCCAACCCATGTCCACCCATAGTCGGACCTATTGAGGCCTCCGCAGTCGCCTTCATGGAGGTCTGATGTTCCAGGCCGTTCTCTCCGGGTGATGGTGCTCCGGCGTCGGGAGAATCCTCTCAGCGACTTGGGACACCTGGAACGGCCACTTCTTTACCGGAGTCCGCGGCTTCCGAAGCCAACAAGGCCGCGCTAAATGGAGCTCCCCCATTGGCTCCTGATGTTGAAGTCAGCGCAGCTGGCCGCTCCACAGACCCGCAGCTCCGCGATGTTTTCCTCGGCGGTATCAGCTCACCAAAGTTCCAACGTGGTGACCCAGGCAAGGCATCGCCCGCTCTGCCCTGCGATGGAGCTCCAACACTTTGCCGCCGCCGAAGCCGAGGTTTGGAGTGGTCTCCTCAGGAAACGCCACTCTAGGCCCGCTGGTAGACTGCAAGGACAGGTCAAAGTGCAGGCCGGAGAAAGGCTGCCTCTCCGACCAGGTAGGGACCAGGAAAAGTAGTTTCCCCCTTCCCCACCCCCCACATAAAAAAGAATAGACTCCAAAAACAGAACACTTTAACTCACTAAAAATAAAGAAAAGAGTAAAAACATACAGTTGCAGGCTGGGCAGCCATACCATAGAGGATGGCGCCCCCAGTGAGGGAGGTTTTTGATAGGCAGATGGTTGAAGATGAAAAAGCAAAAGGTGTGAGACAAAAGGATTGGAGAGTTGCAAATTGTAAAGCTACAAGAAGGAACGTGCATGGATTCTGTGGAAGGGGGGAAGGAAAATAGGTACAAGTCCAGGTATGGCACGGGAGAGTGACGGGAAAAAGAAAGTGGAGGTAGGGAGTGGGAAGTTGATCCTTAAAAGTGGAGAATTCATTGATGCTTGGGTAGCTTACAACCTGACGGTATGAACACTGAATTCTCCAATGTTAGGTAACTACCGAAACCCCCTCTGGAGTTGATGTGCATCACGGCCAGCCTACTGAAGCACTTCATGACAGTTGTTATAAAGGCACGCCACCTTGTTTTTCTTTGACAGTGGATGCTAATGGTCTTCTTAAAACAAGTGGAAACCTCAGATTATACTAGAGAAAGGTTAAAGATGAATACTCTTGCCAGTTGGTCTGTCCACACAGGTTCTGAGTAGACGGCCATGGACTGTCACTCTCCACAGGTTCACTCTCAGGAAGGGCGATCAAATGTCCGCCAAGTACACCCGAAGCTGTCATCCCATCAATAACATGGTTATCATTCCATTGATCACTGGGACGGCACCATTCCACTGATCTTCTGTTCTTCTTTTCGTGTCCATTTTGTTACAAATGTTGGCCCTGCTGTCATCGTCCATCCTGAAAAGGATGCAAGCTTCCAGCAACAATCAGTGGAAGCCATCACTTGTCGCAGTAGATGATGGTGGTAGTGGAATCAGCTCAGGATATTTCCTGTTTCCAGCCCCGTGACGTGGATGCTTCTGCTGTGGGGCCATCTTCTGTTCAAAAGAAGCATAGAATGCCTGGAGCTCATCAGGGAGTAATGTGTTGTCAGCGATTCTACCTGACTTCACTGTGCAGCCCATGCAGCATTCAAGCCTTGCCACAATCAGCAGGTGTCTGCTTATTCTGGGACTTGAGCCTGACACAGGTGTTGCATCTCCAACAGTTACAAGAAAAGGTGAAATGAGACGGGAATGGTTGGTAGGAATGGAAGTGTAGATGAGAGAGCAGCAAATGGAATAATCTCTATAAAATGCTGAAAGGGAAGGAGAGCAGAATCTCGTTGGAACTGGTGGAAATTGAGAATATTCATCAATTGAATGTCGAGGAAGATGGCGTACAAGTGTGTGTGTGGACAGGGTGGGCATATGGATGTATGCTTCACAGTGTGTGTGCTTGTGATATTTGTGGCAATGGAGTACACATATGAAATATATGTATGCAGTATGTGTAAGAGTGCTGACAGTCTGTGTGTGCAAATGAAATGAATGTATGTTGAGTGAGCCTGGATTTTGTGGAATAATTGTAAGAGAATATGTGTGCAGGGGATAAGAACATGTATCGTGGTGTGTATTGTGTATATGTATGGATCATTGTTTCATATTTCCATGTTTTTTCAATTAGAAATTTAGATTAAGCAATAGGGCAAATCTGGAGAATATATTTCAATGTCGGTAAGTGAAAGATTGGTGGTAATAACAATTTGTGGGTATATCAAGTCACATTTATTTATATAGCACATTTAAAAAACAACTCTCGTTGACCAAAGTGCTTTACATTTGTTATAAGAGTAGTGTACACAAGCAGGCTACATACATATATACAAATAGCCCTCACTCAGAGGACATCAGGAAAGGCTTGGGAGAACAGATACGTTTTTAGACTAGACTTAAAGAGCTCGATGGAGGGGGCAGTTCTAATGGGGAGGGGGATGCTGTTCCACAGTCTAGGAGCTGCAACCGCAAAGGCGCGCTCGCCCTTGAGCTTATGCCTAGACTGCGGGACATTCAGCAACCCCAAGTCGGCCGATCTTAGGGACCTGGAGGTGGTGTAGTGGGTGAGCAGACTTTTAATGTAGGTATATAATCTGGGTATGTGCATGCGTGTGTTTGTCTCCATCTCTCTCCCTGTCTCTCTACTGGAGATGCAGGGATTAAAGAAGAGCTCTGACTTCTGTGGAATGTGCCCTCTGTTGGGTAAATCTGGAATAAATCAGTGTTAAATAATAAGCCTAAACCTAAATCTGCTTTCTCTCTGACAATACGTTGGACTGAGCAGATTATCTTTGTTTCACACAAACAGGAAATACATATGAAGGAATTTATGGAAAAATATGACAAGAATGCGGATGGGAGGATTGAGATGGCAGAGGTGAGTGTCTGCTTTACTGAGTTCTTGTGGGGCCCCGGGCCTGCTGGCCCTCCCAGGCACCACCCCAAATTCAGCATTGTTGCAGGAAGCAAGGCTACAATCACAGGGCCTTGGGTGAGGAGAACAGTGGCCGTCTATGTCTGATGGAAATAATGAATCTCGCTCCATTCTCTTCCAGCTTGCCCAGATTCTCCCAACAGAAGAGAACTTCTTGCTGTGCTTCCGGCAGTGTGTACGGTCCAGCGGGGAGTTCATGGAGGTAGGGAACAAGTTGGGGAAAACACGTCCTACTGTGCACAGAAGTCAGGTTGGCTTCGGCCCAACTTGTCCACACTGACCAAAATCCTCTATCTACACTAGTCAAATCTGCCCATGTTTGGCCCATATCCCTCTAAACATTTCCTATCTATAAACCTGACCACATCTCTTTTACATGTTGTTATAGTACCTGCCTCAACTACCACCTCTGGCAGCTCGTTCCAAATGCACACCACCCTCTGTGTGAAAAAGTTGCTCCCTGAGTTCCTATTACATTTTCCCCCTCTCACCTTAAACCTACGTCCCCTGATTCTTCAGTCTCCTAGTTAGGGTGAATGCACAGTCATTACCCAATCACATTCATGATCTTATACACCTCTAAGATCATCCCTCATCCTCTTGCGCTCTGAGGAATAAAATCCTAGTCCGCCCAACCTCTCCTTATAACTTGCGCCCTCAAGTCCTGGCAGCATCTTTGTAAATCTTCTCTGCACTCTTTCCATCTTAACAACAGAGACCCGGATTAGATCCTGACTACGGATGCTTTCTGTTCGGAGTTTGCACGTTCTCCCTGTGACCGCATGGGTTTTTTCCAGGTGCTCCATTTCCCTCCCACATTCCAAAGACGTGCAGGTTTGTAGGTTAATTGACTTCTGTAAGTGGGCAGCACAGTGGTGCACCGGTAGAGTTGCTGCCTTACAGTGCCAGAGACCCAGGTTCAATCATGACTGCAGGTGTTGCCTCTCTGGAATTCGTACGTTCTCCCTGTGACTGCATGGGTTTCCATTCACATTTCAGAGATATGCAGGTTTGTAGGTTAATTGGCTTCCATATATTGACCCTAGTGTGTAGGACAGAACTAGTGTATGGACATTTGCTGGCTGGTCAGCATGAACTCGGTGGGCCCAAGCGCCTGCTTCCACCCTGTATCTCAAAAACAGGACGGTACAGCAGTAGAGTTGCTGCCTTACTGTGCCAGAGACCGGTGTTCGATCCCGACTACAGGTATTGTCTGTACGGATCGTACATTGTACATTGTCCCTGTAACTGTGTTAGCTTTATTTTTGTTTTAGAGTTACACTGCGGAAACAGGCCCTTTTGCCCACCGACTCCGTGCTGACCAGCGATCCCCACTCCACTATCCTACATATACTAAGGACGATTTACAATTTTACCAAGCTAATTAGCCTACAAACTTGTACTTCTTTGGGGTGTGGGTGAAATCCAGAGCACACAGAGAAAACCCACGCTGTCACGGGAAGAACGTACAAACTCCATACAAACAGCACATAGGCAGGATCGGAGCTGGGTCACTGGTGCTGTAAGGCACCAACTCTAATGCTTCCCTTTTTCTCCAGGTCCTTCGGCTTCCTCACACATTCCAAAAGACACGCAGGTTTGTAGGTTAAATGGCTTCAGTAAATTGTCCCTAGTGTCCAGGATAGAACTATTGAACAGGTGATTGCTTGTTGGTACGGACTTTGTGGGCCAAATGGCAATTTGTGCATGTGCACACTATGCAATAAGAATTTCATTGTGCAGTGCACACGTGACAATAAAGAACCATTGAACCATTGTATTTCTAAACTAAACTAAACAAAACATCCTACCTGTTGCATGGTGACCCAAACTGAACACAAAACTCCAAATGCGTTTTTACCAACATTTTATACAACATAACGTAACATCTTAACTTCTATACTCTGTACCCTGACTTATGAAGGCCAATGTGTCGAAAGCCTTCTTGAACACCCTTTCTACCTATGACTTGACTTTTAAGGAACTATGTACTGTGCTCCTAGATCCTTCTGCTCTACAATACTCCCCAAGGACCTACTGTGAAGATCCTGCCCCGGTTTGATTTCCCAAATTGCACACGCGTTAACTGAAGGACCAAAATTCCCTTTCTCTGGAAGAGTACATTTCATGATGCCATCATCACAAGATTCTACCAGCGCAGCATCTAATCTCAATTCATCTCTTTTTGTTTTACAGACCTGGCGGAAATACGATGCAGACTGTAGCGGGTACATCGAAGCAAATGAACTGAAGGTGCTGACATATTTATTTTATTTTATTTACAACAACCCTGAATTATATCCCCAGTAACAAGGTACTCCATAAGTCCCAGCAGACACAATATGATTCTCTTGAAATGTTTCCTGTTTTGAAGGACTAGATTCCTTGCTGAGATTGACCCAGGCTGGGGTCCTTGGAGAGATTGCCCTTTTTGGTTAACTGGTAAGATTGTCACAGACTGCATGTCCAGATGAGATGGTCCCAGAATGGAAGTAACAATGAGACTGTCCCTAACTAGTAAGAATCCTGACTGGTTGGTGAGATTGTCTGAGACTAGGTTCCATGAAGATCATTTCCAGGGTGGAAATCTTATTGATATTGTCCCGGACAGAAGTTTCTGAAGTGGTCCCAGACTGGATTCATTGTGTGAATTCCTTAGTGAATATATTCCACACTGGGTTTTTTATTGACATTATCCGAAGCTCAACTGGATTTGGGTTGAGATTATCCCAGACTCCACTACTTGGATAGAATGATCTGCACAGGGTTTATTGGTGAGGTTCTCAGGGACTAAACACCTAGGTTAGTAACTCCTGGCTTGAGATTGTACTCAAGTGGATTTCTCGGTGAGAGAGACTCCCTCTGGATTCATCAGTATGATTGATTGGGATTGGATTTTGCAGCAAGGTTTCTCAGACCAAATTTCTTATCATGTTTGTCCCAGACTCCACTTAATTGCAGTGATTGTCCAGGCTGAATTTTATGCTGAAAATTTCCTAGATTAGATGTCATGTGAGAATGTCTTCTTGTGGATTCCTTGCTGAGATTGTCTCTGATTTGTCCACAAGATTGGACAAAACTAAATTGGAAGAGTAAGTTGGTGGACATGTGCGAGAGAATAAGTGGCAGGGGAATAAGGCAAGGGGCATTGGACTGATGGAATTACTCTGCTGGGAACCAGCTGAGACATGGAGGAACAAATGGTCTCCTTTTGTGCTGTACATCCAATGTCTATGTAAATTATTGCTGACTGGACTTCTTGCTCAGAAAGTCTCTCTCTTGATTTATTCATGAGGTTGTCTTAATACTAGGTTTCCTTGGGTGATTATTCAGGCTGAATTCTTTGTTGCAGTTGTCCCAGATTTGTGGGTGGCATTTTCCAGACTGAATTTTCCAGACTGCAGATCTTGTTGAGATTGTCCCAGAGCAGATTTTTTTTCATAACATCTGGATTTATTGGTGTGGTTATATGAGACAGGAATTCCTGATGTGGTTTTCCATACTGGGTTTCTTGATGTAAATATTTCAGGCAGCCACTTAGCGAGATGTCCCAGACTGGAATTCGTGGTGAGATAGTTCAGAGCGAATAGCTAGCAAACTTGTCCCAGTCTGGAATTCTTGGTGTTATGATCTCAGATTGGAATTCTCAGGCATTTTTTTGGTGAGAGATTCTGAAACAGGATTTCTTGGTAAGAGTGCCACTGGTTGTTCCAGTTGTTCTGTTAAATGTCTCCCAGATTTCTTGCAGAGATTTGCCCAGATTGGATTTCTTTATGAAGTCATCTCACACTGGAAAACTCGGTTGGGTTCCCCATTTGTAAATATCACGGAGGAAGTCTCTGAAAGGTTATAAGTGGCTGATAATCTTGGTGATGTTATTCCAGTGGATTGTCCTCCTGAAAAACTAGCCATGCCGTGATGCCTTGGTGGTATGATTTTCTTTGAATGTATCTGTCACCTGGACCACGCTGCCCGGAATGCTATGTGTAGAATTGGGTGAGTTAGGCTGTACAATTGTGTTGTGTTATGACAAGATGCCTTATTTTGCAGAGTGCGTTACAGAGTGTACTTGTGCAGTTTAACCTATTCTCAAGGAAATCACACTAAATGGAACTCAAGATGATATGTCCCCTTTTTAAAAATGTATGCTGACATCAGCAAGAGTTGTAGCTAAAGGAGGCTGTGAATGTAAACTTTGCAGGCTGGTTCCACTTCAAAATTACCAATCTCCTGACGATGATTTGGGCTGCTGCTGTTAGAGCACCTTCATTGTCCGTCGTCTATTGGAGAATTTTAAGGCATTGATCTACCATTGCAAACAGTGACATTATTTTAAAGTATGTCCCCGCAAATAGGATTATGGATTACAAAAACTAGCTGATATTTATGTCCCATTTGCTGGACCGTGAGTGCCAAATTCATATGGTTAGTATGACAGACAATGAGGAAATCCGGCTGAGTGACACTAACTCCAAAAAAAAAAAAATATTCCCATACTCAGCCCTCCCTGAGAAATCTATCACAAAGACCATGGGAATTTTAAGATGTGTGGGAACCATTCTAGAAACAATGAATCTTGGCAGATGACCACTGGAGCATTCACTGTCCTAATGACTATTGGCTTTGAGACCCATTAGTTTTTCCAATGCTATTGCTTTACTGATTTTTCGAGCTCTGAAATTCAGTTCAAACCTTTTTGTTTCCACAATGTCCTGTCCCCAAAAGGAACTAGGTTTACCTTTTCCTCTATATACCCACAACCTTTTCCAGTCCATGCCGATGTCCCTCATTAAGCTCATCTTGTGTTCTACTTGCATTTTCAGTTTCTCAGCTCTCCTTTGTTGAATTTGGTAATTTCCCAAACTGCAGGAATCTTGACAATACAACAGTAGAGCTGCTGCCTCACAGTGCTAGAGACCCGGGTTCGATCCTAATCTCAGATGCTGTCTGTGTGGAGTTTTAAGTTCTTGTGACCGCGTGGGTTTTCTCCGGGTGTTCCAGTTTCCTCCTACAATCCAAAGAAATGCAGATTTGTAGGTTAAATGGCTTCTGTAAATTGCCCCTAGTGTGTAGGATGCGAATGTGAGATAACATAGAACTCGTGTACGGGTGTTCGATGATCATGATTTTATACACTTCGATAACATCACCCCTCAGTCTTCTATGTTCCCTGGAATAAAATCCTAGCCTGGCAACCTCTCCCTATAGCTCACCTCCCAAATCCTGGCAAGATTTAACATCCTTAGTCCTTATTTTCAATCTAAATTAAAAGTACTATCATATTATTACTTTTGCCTAAAGGCCCCTTAACCACACTATTATTATACTAAATCTAATCAGCTGTTCCCTCCTTGGTTCTGATCCAACCCTTGTACATCTGTACGAGAATCCATCCTGCCCACTATCACAGGCTGCCAACATTGGGTGAGAGTTTAGAGTGAGAAATCTGGACCCACCCTACGACAATGTCTACAACAAGCCACCACCTAGTCGACGTCAAGCTACCACAAGCTACGTTGACTGGCGACACAATTCCACGTGAATTGGGAAGTCCACCTACGACCACACCTACGACAACCAAAGTCAACTTGCATCCATCCACGACAACCTACAACCCTGTCAGCAACAACTGAAGACGTCACGTTACTAATTGCAGTGCGTCGGGGCTGTGGTGAAATGTGTGAGCCACACACTCAATGCATGAGAGTTGGCAGCGCTCTTATCACAGCTATTTAAGTCTGGCCTGTTCGTGTGTGACATTCCCTGTGATTACCTGAGCAACACGTGCCTGATTCATACTGGGCCATGCTTTCCCACTGCAGCTGGGTGACTAGATCTGCCACGATGTCTGCTGCCCTCTACTGTCCTATAGCTCCACCCATACTAATTCAACTTCTTGATCTTCTCAGTAAATACATTTTCTCTCTCTAACCTTTTTCACAAGGATAACTTCCCCTTTTCCATTTTGCATTTTAGTTTTATTAGAAAAATCTTGAATTATTTAATCCCCCAGCCGAGTCTCTGTAATGGCTATTAGACCACTTGCATTTATAATAGAAAAGAATGCCTTTTATTGTCATTCAAACAAACAAAAGTTTTAACAAAATTTTATTCAAATGTAATTAATAATCTAAAAAGATACAAAGTGCTGGAGTAACTCGGGGTGTCAGGCAGCATTTCTGGAGAACATGGCTAGGTGGCATTTCAACTTGGCACCTTACTTAGACTGATGGGGGGGGGGGTGGAGTGAAGAAATCTGGGAGGAGGATGACAAAGCCTGGCAAGTGATGGGTTGATACCAATGGGAGAGCATTTTGATAGGCAGATGGTGAACACAGTGTAGAGATCTAAAGACAGAAGTGAGACAAAAGGTTTGGAACGTTCGGATTGCAAAGCTAGAAGAAATATAGACGCAAGAGGGAAGAAATAGGTGTGTCAAGGTGGGGCACATGGGAGGGGTGGATAGTGAGGGGAGATTATATGGGAGAGGGGGAGGGTTTTATAGTTACCTAAAATTGGAGACTTCAATGTTCATACGATTGGGTTGTGAGCTACCCAAGTGGAATATGAGGTGTTGTTCCTCCAGTTTGCGTGTGGTCTCATTCTGGCAATGGACGAGGTCTGTGTCAGTATGGGAATAAGAAGAGGAGTTAAAGAGGTTAGCAACCGGGAGATCCCGTAGGTCTTTGTGGACCGAGCGCATGTGATCGCCAAAATGGTCACCAAGTCTACGCTTGGTCTCGCTGTACAGGACGCAACATCGGGAATACTGGAGGCAATCGATGAGGTTGGAAGAGGTGCATGTAAACGTCTGTCTCACCTGGAATGACTGCTGGGATCACTCGATGAAGGTGAGGGAGGATGTATAAGGACAGGTGTTACATCCTTCACAGTTGTAGGGGAAAGTACCTGAGGAGGGGGTGGTTTTGATGGGAAGGGATAAGTGAACCAAGGAGTAAGGTGAGGACCATGGGAATTCTATCCTTGTTCCATCTGATGGGAGAGGCAACGAGAGCTCCCGTGTTAATATCTACCTTGTTACAAAATCTGTGTACATTCAGATAGAGTCTTTCGTTTTGACCTTTTATATTGATTTTCCCTGTTCTGACTCTAATTGGAGTGTGTCGACACACACTCTGTCCTAGAGTTAAACAGCACATGGCTGAACTCCAGCATGCCAACAGGATCATTGCCCATTTTGCTACCTTGCCGTGTCTTTTCAGTTTAACTTTATAAATGTAACAGACGGCCCCCTCCAGTTTGGTTTGAAGCCTTTGCTTCAGCACTTGTTTGACTCGCTGATCACTGGCCCCAGCCTGGTTCAAGTGAAGCCTGTCCCAAGGGAACAGCTCCGCTTCTGCAGTGCCCCATGGATCGAAACCCATTTCTCCAGCACTGGTCTTTGATTGATGCAGAAAGCTCTCCAATCTGCTTGACCCTGAGCTAGTTTGCAGAGGGTTATTGGTTTTGTGCTTCGGCTTTTTAATTTTAATTTTAGCTGCTCATACCCTTTTAGCAGACTCTTGTCCTTGTCCTTTCTCTGTCCTTGGGATCCCATATAGACCTCAGCAGCCAAGTCACTCCGTTCCCAGTCCAATAAGAGTCCTTAACCCTGACAATGTTGGGAAATGACAGCCTTCATTGCAGACTCATTGACTGCAACAATATCTACCTTCATCTAACTACACCGTCTCCTACCACACCTAGTTTCTGTGTCACTCCCTCTGCTGGAATTGTCCCCTGCACCAAGGAGCTGTGGTCAGTTGCTTCTTCTACCTCCATTCTCTGCTCTTGCCCATATAGACAACAAAAAATGGGTATAAGACCATAAGATCATAATACAAAGGAGCAGAATTAGCCCAATTCAGCCCATTCAATCTGCTTTGCCATTTGATCATGGTGGATCTATTTTCCCCCTTAGCCCCTGGATAAAGAAATTCCTCTTCATCTCAATTATAAAAGTACATTATTTTATTCTGAGGATACTGGTTCTATACCCTCCCATTAATGGGAACATCCGTTTCAAGTCCACTTCATCTAGGCCTTACATTATCCATTATATTTCAATGAGATCCCCTCCCCCATTCTTCTAAACTCCAGTGAGTATGGGCCCAGAGTCTTCAAATGCTCATCATAAGTTAACCCAATCATTCCGAGGAACATTCTCGTAAAACTCATCTGGACCATCTCCAATGCCAGCACATCCCTCTTCCTGTTTGGGGCCCAAAACTGATCACAATATTCCAAATGGAGCCTCACCAGCGCCTTATAGAGCTTCAACATTACATATTATAACCATATAACCATATAACAATTACAGCACGGAAACGGGCCTTCTCGGCCCTTCCAGTCCGTGCCGACCATTTATTTTCCCCTGGTCCCATCTACCTGCACTCAGACCATACCCCTCCATTCCCTTCCCGTCCATATACCTATCCACTTTACTTTTAAATGTTAAAATTGATCCTGCCTCCACCACTTCTGCAGGAAGATCATTCCACACAGCCACCACTCTCTGAGTAAAGAAGTTCCCCCTTATGTTACCCCTAAACTTCTGTCCCTTAATTCTCATGTCATGCCCTCTTGTTTGAATCTTTCCTACCCTCAATGGGAAAAGCTTATCCACGTCAACTCTGTCTATCCCTTTCATCATCTTAAAGACCTCAATCAAGTCCCCCCTTAACCTTCTGCGCTCCAAAGAATAAAGACTTAACTTGTTCAACCTTTCTCTGTAACTTAGTTGCTGGAACCCAGGCAACATTCTAGTAAATCTCCTCTGTACTCTCTCTATTTTGTTGACATCCTTCCTATAATTAGGCGACCAAAATTGTACACCATACTCCAGAATTGGTCTTACCAATGCCTTGTACAATTTTAACATTACTTCCCTACTCCTATATTCAATGCTCTGATTTATAAAGGCCAGCACACCAAAAGCTTTCTTTAGCACCCTATCTACATGCGATTCCACCTTCAGGGAACTATGCACAGTTATTCCTAGATCCCTCTGTTCCACAGCATTCCTCAATTCCCTACCATTTACCATGTACGTCCTATTTTGATTTGTCCTGCCAAGATGTAGCACCTCACACCTATCCTTGCTGTTATATTTTAGTCCCCCCAATATGCATGATAGCATTGTATTTGCAATGTGTACACCTTTACTCCTTCTACCAAAGTGCATGACCATACTCTTTGTTTAAGAAGGAACTGCAGATGCTGGAAAGTCAAAGGCAGACAAAAATGCTGGAGAAATTCAGCAGATGAGGCAGCATCTATGGAGCGAAGGAAATAGGCAACATTTCAGATCGAGACCTTTCTTCAGACTGATGCAAGGGTGTGGGGGAGGGCGGGAAGAAGAAAGGAAGAGGCAGAGACAGTGGGCTGAGGGAGAGCTGGGGAGAGGAGGAGAAAGCAGGGACTACCTGAAATTGGAGAAGTTAATGTTCATACTGCTGGGGTGTAAACTGCCCAAACGAAATGTTGCTCCTCCAATTTACGGTCGGCCTCACTCTGGCCATGGAGGAGGCTCAGGACAGAAAGGTCGGATTCGGATGGGAGGGGGAGATCAGGTTGGTTATTGCGAACCGATCGGAAGTGTTCGGCGAAGCGATTGCCAAGCTTATGCTTGGTCTCACCGATGTAGCGCAGCGGACATCTAGAGCAGTGGATGCAATAGATGAGGTTGGAGGAGGTGCAGGTGAACCTCTGCCACACCTGGAAAGACTGCTTGGGTCTTTGAATAGAGTCAAGGGGGGAGGTAAAGCGACAAGTGTAGCATTTCCTGCAGTTGCAAGGGAACGTGCCAGGAGAGGGGGTGATTTGGGTGGGAAGGGACGAATTGACTAGGGAGTAATGGAGGGAGCGGTCTCTGCGGAAAGCAGACCGGGGAGGAGATGGGAAGATGTGGTTAGTGGTGGGATCCCGTTGGTACTCTGCTCTGCTGTATTCTATTTGCCATTTCTTTGCCCACTCTCCCATTTAGAGAGATGTCCAAGTCCTTCTGCCGACTTTCTGCTTCCTCAACACTACCTCCCCCCCCCCCCCCCCCATCTATCTTCGTATTATCTGCAAACTTGACCACAAAGTCATCAATTCCATCTTCCAAACATTAGTTGTGTAAGGGCCGAGGTTCCTCCAAATGCTACTCCCTGAAAACTGATTCCTGTTTCAGGTTGAAATCCCTCTTCAGACTCGGAGTCGGAGGAGAGGGAATCCAGAGGTATGAAAAGGCTCAGACACCGAAATGTCACCAGTTCCTTTTCTCCAGAGTTGCTGCACGACTCGCTGAGCTACTCCAGCATTTTATGTCTATCTTCTGTGTAAACCAACATCTGCAGTTCCTAACTACACGTTATTACTTTTGTGCTTCTGCTCTTTAATTTAATCCCAAAGTCCTCAGCAGCACCTCTTTGTCCTATATTATCTTTGTTGCTGGTTCCAATCTAGATCACAGCACCGGAGTTTCTCCCCTCTCATTACGTCCATCTCCAGTCCTGAGAGGAGTCCTCAATGCTGGGTGACATTACACCATTCAGGACTCTTTATTTGCAACAGTATCTACCTCGCCTCACTTCATTGTTTAGCAATGTTACAAAATTTTGAGATTTTAAAAATCAAGTCTGCAATTTATCCCATCAGATAAAGCATAAAAAGAAGTTTAATTTGACACCTAATTCACTTTCATATCTTCAGTATTAAAACATTTATGGCCATTTTCATACTCGGAAATTAGCATTTTGTTCCCTATTGCTTTTCCATTGACTTAACACAAAAGCTGTGATTGAGGACAGTCAAAAGCCCATAACTTTCTTAAAAATTAAGAGAACTGAAAGAAAATTTCAGTTATTATAGATTTAAGCATTCTGGAACAAATATGAAACAATCTTACTTGGATTACCTGAAATTAAAGCATATAATTAGTTAGTTACCTAATTGTAGCTAAATACAAAATTCAATTACTAGATCTAAACATCTATCCATTTCTTAAGAAAGGATTAACATTTTTTAAATAGCCTAAGTGTCCAAATAACATTCACACAAGAATTCACAATATAACATGATTTTTAAATCTCATTGTCATGAATTTATAGGCCGGATGGAAGGAATTTTGTGTTTAATTCCTGTAAATTAATGGCCATTTAAATCATCTTGAGAGTGAGATTTTGTGGAACTCGATCGATTGGAACGTTGCGGTTGCAGCGAATTTAAACCCCATATCGGCAGGGAAAATACTGCCGGTTCGTATGGGGCCTAAGTCACCTTTTCGTAACGTAAAATTTGGATTAAGGTCATCCTAAGAAGCACGTTTATATGTAAATTAAACGGCTTTCCTTTCGCTGTCTCGTACCTGAATCCGTCCCGGTTATCGGCGTTCACAGCTTTAGAAGCGGATTTTTATTTTACTCCAGCGCTGAAATTGTCCAGCGATTTAAAAGAATAATAATTTAAAGAATTCCATCGTAATAATTCTTCAGTATAAGCTAGCACCCGGAGAAAATATATCCAGGACAGGCATGAGAAAACCGCATTTTAACCCCAACCCCACCCCTCAAAGGCTCCAAAGTCGCGCACACGGCCAGTGACAGAACTGCAGCGCCACTGAAGCTAAGTTTTGTAACATACCTACATTGTTCCTTATCATTGCTAAATTCCTTGTCACTCCCTCAGATGGAATGAGCCCCTGCACCATGGGGCTATAGTCAGATTGCATTTCCTCCCCGCAATCTCTACTCTTGTCCACACACACTGCAAGTATTGATACGATACAAGATACGATAGATGTATAAGGGTTGAGACGCCACTAAACATTACTTTCTGAATCCTTATTCCTGCCTCAATCAGGATCACTCTCTCCACGTCTGTTGGCAGTCTCAGGCTACAATGGCAGGCTGTGGATCAATTACAGTGGGCATTATTAAAGCAAGCCCTATGTTCAACAAATCCTGTCTCCAGACTTTAGTCCGATTAGGTAAGAAACCGTTGATAGAGAAAGCGAAGTGGGCAGCAGCAGGTTCTGCAGCTGCTTCTGGAGATGTGATCTAGGGAAGTGCATAAAAGGTTCACAGAGATGTATCGTGGTCTGGAGAGACTGGATAGGATGGGACTGTTTTGTCTGGAGTAAAGGACGCTGAGGTAAACTTGTTTATATAGTCATGTGAAGTGAAAATAAGTTGGACGGTCACAGTCTTTTTGAGTGGAGTGAGTGAGGGGAAAGATTTAAATGGGATCTGAGGGGTAGGTTTTCACAAGAGGGTGAAGGATATGTGGAGTGAGCTGCCACAGAAGGTGGGAGAGGCGAGTCCAATTGTGAAGGACAGTTGAATAGTTACATGGATAGAAAGATTTAGAAGGATATGAGCCAAACGCAGGTAAATGGGTCCAGCTCAGTTATTCAACTTAGTTAGCAAAGACCAATTGGGCTGAAGGGCCTGTTTCCGTGCTGTATAGCTCTAACTCTGTGTCCAATCTTCAGTTTTCCTGTCGTGATATTGCTCAGGTAGCCTGAGGTCAGGAATCTGTCAACTCATTGAAGGATAAAGATTGCAGTCGCTGCTCAGCTTTAACAGGACTATATAGGTAGCGCAATAAAATACTGTTCCAATGGGGCTTGGCAGAGCTGAGTGAAATCACATTGTGTGGTTTGATACTCCAGTGAGTCTGCTTCATAAACCGCTTGTTCAGAACAGAAGACATTAAATTGCCCAAAGTTTTTAATTCCTGGCATGATTGAACTGCCAGCAACCTCTAGCCAATAGATCATTTCAACACTTACTGTCAAGGGAAGTCAAAGGGCAGTTATGGTAGACAGTGGGGGCACACAGGAAGAAGAGAGGCATACCCCACCCACAAGAGAACAGGGAGCTGGGCTCCTGCCTCTGGTAGGGCATGCAGCAGGGCGCGCAGAGGCCACCCAAGACAGAGCAGCATGATCTGTGCTCTTGCACAGGCAGAATTCCAGTCACGCACTCCACCTCGGACAACATTTCTCTTGAGGCAGGGTTACACAAAAAACTGGAGAAACTCAGCGGGTGCAGCAGCATCTAAGGAGTGAAGGAGATAGGCGACGTTTCGGGTCGAGACCCTTCGCCCAGTCTGAAGAAGGGTCTCGACCCGAAACGTCGCCTATCTCCTTCACTCCTTAGATGCTGCTGCACCCGCTGAGTTTCTCCAGCTTTTTGTGTAACCCTCGATTCTCCAGCATCTGCAGTTCCTTCTTTAACACTTTCTCTTGAGGCACTTGGCCGAGGATGGTGGTTTTGTACCTCCTGCCCCAGGGCACTATGTCGGGGATGCTTCCCCCCACTCAGGAGGTGACTGACTGGGAGGGAATCCAATCCTGCATCTGTGACTCCAGACCATCCTGAGCAGCATAAAGATGTCCAAGACATGCATCATTGTTTGCGGCCAAGCTCCACAATGGGAAATATCATTAATGCTACCTCCTCCAGTAAATGGGACTTCGGTGACCAGTGGTGGTGCATCCCTCATGTTGGCATTGGAGAGTGGGTATAGGTGGTGGCAGAGAATGTATGTGTGTCTGTGGATGGCACAGTGTATGTGAATGGCACAAAGTAAATGGGTGGTGCACAGTGCATGCAGGTACCAGAGAGAGTGTGTGGGTGGTGTAGTGTGTGTGGAAAGTGTGTGTAATATTTCACCCTTCTGTAAGTTCTATGTACATTTGCCAAGAGTCTGGTTGTCTTGGGTGTAGACCAGCCACGCTGGACCTTGAGTACTGGATTGACTGCATCACAAAGCACTGGAAACACTGGCGACCAGGCCTTTCAATGTCCTGGGCCACAACTTCCCCAGTGTGGGGTTTATTGTTGCTGGGGGCACCTGCTCTTGGGCTTGCTCTGAAATCGTCTACCAGTAAGGCCAACTTAAGGTTGTTAATTCTCTATAACGTAATGGTTTATCATTACCTCTCAGCAGTCCTAAGGCACTCCACCCTTTGGAAACTGGACCTTCACCCGGGAGTTGCCCACATAAAGGCTCTCTGTGGCAGGGACCTGGGCTCAGAATCCCTACCACCTAGTGCCCTTTCGGCACTATTATTTATCAGTCAGTAAAAGATCCAATTATGGGAGAAGACTTTTCATGAAATGGCACAGTGATAATTCTGGGACAAGTCTAGCCAGAGCTCCAGCCAGGGCAGCATATCTGCTGCAGGGGTTTCCTCCTGCCAGCAGTCCAGGCTTGGCGCGCGATGACAGAGAAATGCAGACATGTATCCATGAGACGACAAGAATGGATAATTTTACTTCGGAGTCACGTGAGTGACTACGTGAAGACCCCGCCAGCACGCATGCGTGACATATCGTCGTACGCATGCGGAAGCGACGGTCGGGAGGAGCGGGGCTCCTCCAGCGTAAGTTTAAATAGCTTACGCCAGGTAAGTCTCACCGGAGGAGTGAGTCGACGACATAGTGTACAGCAATGGAAGCACGAAAATCGAAAAGAACAGCGGCCAAAGCAGCTGCCAAGGAGAGCAGCCAGCAGAGAGCCGTCTCTCCAGAGCTACAGGTTTTACCTGCAGCTCCCGACTTTTCGCCCTTTGGGACCGTTGGTACGCCACGGTCGGGCGGGAAAACCACCCGGAAGTCGGCCGGGGCCGACTCAGCGGAGTCCGGTCCCGAGGACACCCCGTTCGCAGATAGCGACGGAGGTCGTCTAAACCGCATGGAGCGGATGTTGGAGCAAATGCTCCAACGTGACCTGCTAATGCAGGGGCAGGGTCACAGTGGGACTCCTAGCAGGCCCACGGCAAGTTCCTATCGAGGACTGCCCAATGTCTCCCCCTCTATACAGGGGAGCATTGAGGGTCAGAACTAGGCTGACCCAGAAGAAGGGGAGCTGGCTGAATTGCCGACGGTGTCAGGGGTGTGTGAAGACTACATGGATATGGTAAGCAAGCATGCTATGCCTAACAAGAAGGGCTTACCAATCCACCCTAAGCTGGCTACCAGCATTAACTATATGGCAACGAACCAGCTGCAGGAACAGGCCATTAATGCTACTGCAGATAAATATATGGCACCTGAGAACTGCAACTCATTGAATGTACCTGCAGTAAATAACCCTATATGGGGAAACATGAGCCCCTCAAGTAGAGGCCAGGAGATCAAACTTCAGAGGATTCTGAAGCTCCTAACCGCAGGGATTACGGCAGTGGCAAGAACTGCAGTGGGTGTGGATATGCCGGAAGAATTACAGGATGCTTTGGCTCTACTCTGTAATACTCAGTATGAGATCAACAATTTTAGAAAAAACATCATAAAGCCGGCGCTTAACCCCAAGTTTGCGGGGTTGTGTAAGCCTGGGAAGACTCAGCCTCCAAGCCTGCTGTTCGGGGAAGATCTCCCAAAGCAGGTTAAAGACCTTGATGAGGAGGCCAAGGCTTTGGGCCTTATAAAACCTGGCTACACTAAGCCGCACCACTCACACAGACAGCACCCCTACACATCCACCGGGCAGAGTTACCATAACAGGTCTGCCGGTGGTGAAAGCTCGAAGGCCGGCATTCCTGCACAACGGTCTTTTTTAGGCCAAGGCCCAGGCCGGCCTTCTTGGAAGATGCGCCACTCCCAGAACACCCACAACCAACCAAGGAAGCAAGGACAGAAACCTCCACACCGGCAGTAACCATGGAGGTAGGTGGGTCTGGGGTCCCCAGAAACACATCTGGTCTAAATTCACTTTGTGTAGGGGGCAGGTTGCACATGTTCTTCGAGAATTGGCTCACTTTTACCTCTGATCCTTATATACTCAGAAGTATTCAGGGCTACAAAATTGAATTTATTCACGAACTCCCTACCCCGGTACAGCATGCACCTAGCCGAAAATTTGTCCTTTCCCAAAAAGAAAGGGCAGCAGGGCATGCTGAACTACAGAGATTAATAGAAAGAGGGGTAATTGAGAAAGCCATCAAAGAACCTCAGGAGTTCGTGTCTAATATATTCACTAAAAATAAAAAAGACGGCGGGTGCCGCATCATCATAGATTTGACCGATCTGAATACTTTTGTCCAGTATATTCATTTTAAAATGGACACCTTCGATACTGCTATCCAGTTAATAGCCAATGGGTACTACATGGCATGCATTGACCTCAAAGATGCATATTATTCAGTACCCATACACAAGGATCATAGGAAATACTTAAAATTTATCTGGATGGGACAATTATGGCAATACAAAGCTTTGCCTAATGGGTTGTCGTCAGCACCCAGATTGTTTACCAAGATATTAAAACCAGCGTTGGCCTATTTAAGGAAACAGAAACATACTGTTATGGCCTATCTTGATGACATCCTCATAGTGGGGGAGAATTTGGAAATGGCTACTTTGGCAGTTACAGCCACGAAACATCTTTTTCAGAAGCTGGGATTTTTGATACATCCAGATAAATCAATATTGGAACCCTCTACCACCATGAAATATCTGGGGTTCATTATTGACTCAGTGCAAATGTCTGTCACGTTGCCACCAAGCAAGGTGGAAGACCTGATAGAGGCTTGCAGGAGCCTCATTGGCATTAAGGTCCCATCCATTCGGCAGGTGGCCAGGGTGATTGGGAAGATAGTAGCTGCATTTCCTGCAGCACAATTTGGGCCCTTACATTACCAAAACTTACAAAGAGCCAAAATTACAGCGCTCAAAAATCATACTGGCCATTTCGACAGGCCTATGAAAATTCCGGGAAAGGCAAAAGCCGAATTATATTGGTGGATGGGTAATGCCCAAAATTGCTCCAAACCTATCAATATCATCAATCCCTTGATCATCTTACAAACGGATGCCAGTGCCAAAGGGTGGGGAGCTACTAACACTACCTCTAGCTGTGGAGGTAGATGGAGTGCACCAGAGTTAACCCTATTCAAAAACTTGGGGATTAACTATTCAGAAATGCTGGCAGCATTTCATGGCCTTAAAGCATACTGCACTAATATGCACAAAGTTCATATTAGAATACAAATTGACAACACCATGGTGGTAGCATATATTAACCATATGGGCGGTATAAAGTCGATATCGTGTGATGAATTGGCTAACAATATCTGGCACTGGTGTCTGCAAAGAGAAATTTGGATCTCAGCTACTTACCTTCCAGGTAAGCTAAATACTGTGGCAGACACCAGATCACGTAAATTCAACGACAACATAGAATGGATGTTGGATCGGAATGTGTTTTCAGATATTGTAGAACGTTATGGAACACCAGATATCGACCTTTTCGCGTCCAGGCTAAATCACCAACTACCAACATATGTTGCTTGGGAGCCAGACCCGGGGGCAGTAGCGATGGATGCCTTCTCGCTACATTGGGGGGATCTATTTTGCTATGCATTTCCCCCTTTCTGCCTCATCAGTCGGGTCTTGCAGAAAATAAAGCAAGACTCTGCATCGGGTATTTTGGTGGTGCCCGACTGGCCTACCCAACCATGGTTCCCTATGGTACAGAAGATGGCCACAGAACCCTGTATCAGGGTGAACAAAAGACCAAGCCTGCTCGTTCATCCTGTTACAGGAGAATGTCATCCATGTCATGACCGCATGGACTTGTTAATTTGCAGATTTTAAAACGGCCACTTCACGGATTCGGACTCTCCAACAGGACCATTGATACCATCACAGCAGCCTGCAGAGAGTCCACAAGAAAGCAGTACCTGACCTACATCAGGAAATGGGAAGGATTCTGCGTCACAGCCAACACGATATATGAAACCGCCACCATAACGGAAGTGCTGGAATTTTTGGCTACCCTTCATTTCGATGAAGGTTTGAGCTACAGTGCCATTAACTGTGCCAGGAGTGCCCTATCATCCTACTTGGGCAAGGGGAGTGACCAATTGGGAATTGGGTCACATCCTCTAGTATCCAAATTTATGAGGGGAATATTCAATTCTAATCCCCCCAGGGCCAGATATAGCCATATTTGGGATATCAGCACAGTCTTGACTATGCTGCGAGGATGGACACCAAACACGGGACTCCCTTTGGCAAAACTCACCTACAAGATGGTCATGATTATGGCACTTATCACGGCACAACGGGTCCAGTCCCTGCACAAACTCAACCTGGATGAAATGACAATCACCAGTGACAAAATCACTTTCTATTTGCAGGGACTGTTGAAACAAGATCGACCCGGAGTGTCTGGACATACTTTGGAGTTTCTGGCTTACCCAGCAGATCCTCGTCTTTGTATCGTCACATTAATCTTACGATACATTACAGTCACTCAAAATCTCAGGGGCACGGAAACAGCTTTGCTTGTTAGTCACAAGAAGCCCCATCATAGAGTCACGGTGCAAACCATTTCCAGATGGTTAAGGGTGGTACTGGATGCGGCGGGGGTGGATACTAACAAATATAAATCTCACTCCACCAGGGCAGCATCCACCTCGGCGGCTAGAAGGATGGAGGTACCGTTGGATCACATCCTGGCTACAGCGGGTTGGAGTAATGAAAAGACCTTCCACCGCTTTTACTATAAACCCGTGACCTCCCCTGACACTTATGCAGGGAGGATTTTGAGTGCTGCCAGATAGTTACCCTTTGGGGACACTATTTTTGTTTGGTATGAATAAATACCTGATTTTTGTTTTTCAGCCAGTGTCTTGTCTGAATTACGTTCATCCTCTTATCCCAACTTTAGCGGTGTGTGAGCATGGAGCTTCCAGGGCATGAAATCACAGAGCTTTGAAATCTTTACGTAGTCACTCACGTGACTCCGAAGTAAAATAGTAAGATTAAACGAGAACTTACCAGTTTGAAGTTTGATCTTTATTTTATGAGGAGTTACGATGAGGGATTACGTGCCCTCCGCTCCCAACCCTCTATTATAAAGATCACCTGGTATGGAAGTTCTCTTTTTTATCTTACTATATTAGTCATTGTGACTGTATTTTCTGTGATTTCACACCACTGCTTTGAAGAATGTCGCGCATGCGTGCTGGCGGGGTCTTCACGTAATCCCTCATCGTAACTCCTCATAAAATAAAGATCAAACTTCAAACTGGTAAGTTCTCGTTTAATCTTACTATTATTCCTGCCATTCCAGAATGATTCACGTTTGTTTTCTGTGTCAGGAAGGCTGACATACAAGCGCAGGTCTTCCCTTCTCTTGCCAACAATCTCTGGTTGATGGATCAGGGCCACAGGTTCTCCCTGCTTCACATGTAACCCGCCAGCATACACGGACAAAGAGCCATCATTGCTAGCAAACCTACAATTGCTTACTCTGTCCGGGCCAGGCCAGGAGAGAGATGGCGCCTCTTTGTAGGGAGGGAACTCAGAACATGAATTGGTGCAAGCACATTAAATGGGTGGCTGGGAGACATCAAACTCAGTAACACAACCCTAAGGACAAATTCTGCACATACAAGGTTTAGTCTCGATGCCTGGCATGATTAGGGTGTGTTCAGAGAGTTGTAACCATGCAGACAATCCTCAAGGGCGAAGGTGACCAGCCGGAAGTGGTCGTGCATGTTGGCACAAATGATGTTGGAAAGAAGGAGATGAATTTTTTGCAGCGGGACTTCAGAGAGCTCGGAAAAATGCTGAAAAGCAGGACTTCCAGGGTTGTTATCTCCGGTTTGCTTCCAGTTCCTCGTGCTGGCGAGAGCAGGAACAGGGAGATATGGGACCTGAATGTGTGGCTGAGGAACTGGTGCAGGGGGCAGGGATTTAGATTCTTAGATCACTGGGATTTTTTTTATAGTAAGGGGGAACTGTACAAAAGGGACGGATTGCATCTTAACAGGTGGGGGACCAGCATTCTGGCCGGCAGGTTTGCCACTGCTACACGGATGGTTTTAAACTGAATAAGGGGGGTGGGGTATCAAATGGGATAGTCGAGGACGGAGTTAGAGGGAAAGAGAGTAAAGCGATGGTTAATGACCCCAGAATTAACGGGGAAGAAAGCTCACAAAGGGATAGGAGAGTATGGCCAAGTGTAATAGGGATCGATGTGAAAGGGGCCACTTGTCAACATAATTGTATAAGGAGTAAGAGTGTTGTAAAAACAAGCCTGAAGGCTTTGTGTCTCAATGCGAGGAGCATTCGTAATAAGGTGGATGAGTTGAAGGTGCAGATAGCGATTAATGACTATGCTATAGTTGGAATCACGGAGACTTGGCTCCAGGATGACCAAGGCTGGGAGCTGAACATCCAGGGATATTCAATATTCAGGAGGGATAGACGAAAAGGAAAAGGAGGTGGGGTAGCTTTGCTGGTGAGAGAGGAGATTAATGCAATAGAAAGGAAGGACATTAGCGTGGAGGATGTGGAATCGATATGGGTAGAGCTGCGAAACTCTAAGGGGCAGAAAACGCTAGTGGGAACTGTGTACAGGCCACCTAACAGTAGTATTGGAGTTGGGGATGGCATCAAACAGGAAATTAGAAATGCGTGCAACAAGGGTAACACGGTTATAATGGGTGACTTCAATCTGCATGTAGATTGGGTGAATCAAATTGGCAGGGGTGCTGAGGAAGAGGATTTCCTGGAATGTATGCGGGATAGTTTTCTCAACCAACATGTGGAGGAACCAACGAGAGAGCAGGCTATTCTAGACTGGGTATTGAGTAATGAGGAAGGGTTAGTTAGCAGTCTTGTTGTGCGTGGCCCCTTGGGCAAGAGTGACCATAATATGGTTGAGTTGTTCATTAGGATGGAGAGTGACAAAATTAAGTCAGAAACAAGGGTTCTGAACTTGAACAAAGGTAACTTTGAAGGTATGAGATGTGAATTGGCCAAGATAGACTGGCAGGTGATTCTTAAAGGGTTGACAGTGGATGTGCAATGGAAGGTATTTAAAGACTGCATGGATGAAGTACAAAAGTTGTTCATACCAGTTTGGCAAAAGAATAAATCGGGGAAGGTGGTGCATCCATGGATAACAAGGGAAATCAGGGATAGTATAAAAACAAAAGATGAGGCATACAAATTTGCCAGAAAAAGCAGCCTACCGGAGGACTGGGAGAAATTCAGAATGCAGCAGAGGAGGACAAAGGGCTTAATTAGGAAAGGGAAAATAGATTATGAAAGGAAACTGGCAGGGAACATAAAAACTGACTGCAAAAGTTTTTATAGATATGTAAAGAGAAAGAGACTAGTTAAAACAAATGTTGGTCCCTTGCAGTCAGAAACAGGTGAATTGATCATGGGGAACAAGGACATGGCAGACCAATTGAATAACTACTTTGGTTCTGTCTTCACTAAGGAAGACATAAATAATCTGCCGGAAATAGCAGTGGAACGGGGGTCAAATAAGATGGAGGAACTGAGTGAAATCCAGGTTAGCCGGGAGGTGGTGTTGGGTAAATTGAACGGATTGAAGGCCGATAAATCCCCAGGGCCAGATAGTCTGCATCCCAGAGTACTCAAGGAGGTAGCCACAGAAATAGTGGATGCATTAGTGATAATTTTTCAAAATTCCTTAGATTCTGGAGTAGTTCCTGAGGATTGGAGGGTAGCTAATGTAACCCCACTTTTTAAAAAAGGAGGGAGAGAGAAAGCGGGGAATTACAGACCAGTTAGTCTAACATCGGTAGTGGGGAAACTGCTAGAGTCAGTTATTAAAGATGGGATAGCAGCGCATTTGGAAAGTGGTGAAATCATTGGACAAAGTCAGCATGGATTTACGAAAGGTAAATCATGTCTGACAAATCTGATAGAATTTTTCGAGGATGTAACTAGTAGAGTGGATAAGGGAGAACCAGTGGATGTGTTATATCTAGACTTTCAGAAGGCTTTCGACAAGGTCCCGCATAAGAGATTAGCATACAAACTTAAAGCACACGGTATTGGGGGTTCAGTATTGATGTGGATAGAGAACTGGCTAGCAGACAGGAGGCAAAGGGTAGGAGTAAACGGGTCCTTTTCAGAATGGCAGGCAGTGACTAGTGGGGTGCCGCAAGGCTCAGTGCTGGGACCCCAGCTATTTACAATATATATTAATGATTTGGACGAGGGAATTCAATGCAACATCTCCAAATTTGCAGATGATACCAAGCTGGGGGGTATAGTTAGGTGTGAGGAGGATGCTTGGAGGCTGCAGGGTGATTTGGATAGGCTGAGTGAATGGGCAGATGCATGGCAGATGCAGTACAATGTGGATAAATGTGAGGTTATCCACTTTGGTGGCAAAAACATGAGGGTAGACTATTATCTGAATGGTGGCAGATTGGGTAAGGGGGAGATGCAACGAGACCTGGGTGTCATGGTACACCAGTCATTGAAAGTAGGCATGCAGGTGCAGCAGGCAGTGAAGAAAGCAAATGGTATGTTAGCATTCATAGCGAAAGGATTTGAGTATAGGAGCAGGGAGGTTCTACTGCAGTTGTACAGGGTTTTGGTGAGGCCACACCTGGAGTACTGCGTACAGTTTTGGTCTCCAAATCTGAGGAAAGACATCCTTGCCATAGAGGGGGTACAGAGAAGATTCACCAGACTGATTCCTGGGATGTCAGGACTTTCATATGAGGAAAGATTGGATAGACTCGGTTTGTACTCGATGGAATTTAGAAGATTGAGGGGGGATCTTATAGAAACCTACAAAATTCTTAAGGGGTTGGACAAGCTAGATGCTGGAAGATTGTTCCCGATGTTGGGGGGAGTCCAGAACAAGGGGTCACAGTCTAAGGATAAGGGGGAATTCCTTTAGGACCGAAATGAGGAAAACATTCTTTACACAGAGAGTGGTGAGTCTCTGGAATTCTCTGCCACAGAAGGTAGTTGAGGCCAGTTCATTGGCTATATTTAAGAGGGCGTTAGATGTGGCACTTGTGGCTAAAGGGATCAGGGGGTATGGAGAGAAGGCAGGTACGGGATACTGAGTTGGATGATCAGCCGTGATCATATTGAATGGCGGTGCAGGCTCGAAGGGCCGAATGGCCTACTCCTGCACCTATTTTCTATGTTTCTATGAAGGCAAGTGTGCCATACGCTTTCTCCAGCACCTTGTCATAGTGACCAGGCAGACATAGTTCAGCTGGGACAGCCAGTTTACAGCCTCTCAGATTTTATTTTGTAGCAATCCATGATGTCACTCAACTGGCTCCCCACAAAAGTCAGTCGTCTCCTGTCTTAGAGGTGGTTAGCTGGTATTCTCGGCTACTGAGGGTAAAGTAACATTGACAACCTGCTGAGATTTTCCCTTGAGGTATTTTGGCAAAGAGAGTGGCTGAATGAGCTGATGTACACACTGGCCACCATCTCGTTGAATGGAAGTGCATGGTTGAAAGAAACCATATACCTCTTATGCTGCAAGTAGTGTTTGTAATGTGAGATAACTAAACCTGGACCATGTCTCCCTTCAGAATTTCCTGGCGGACCTCTTGAAGAAAGCGAACAAACACTACGACGACAAGAAGCTGCAGGAGTACACACAAACGATAGTGAGTGGTAGCTGTGCATGGGTTAGATCCACAAACACACTTATCTCTCCCGGCTGCTGTCCCTGGGTGGTGAGTGCTGCCCCCACCTGGAGCTATGGAGGTGATGCCCCCTAGCACAACACTCATCGACCTGCTCCTGCATGGCATGCCCGCCTGGTGACCCTCCATTCCCTGGCTATCCCTCTCAAAACCTGAACTCTGGCTACCGGCTCTCCCTACTGATTGTGAATCCTCTCTCATCCCAACCCGCGGCCTTCACTCCTTGTTAAACAAACGCCATTCATTCGCCAAGCACGACTGATACAAAGAAAAAAAACGTGGATGCTGGAATCCGTCACCCTGCATCTTTATTTTCTATTACAGCTGAAAATGTTTGATGCAAATGGCGATGGGAAGCTGGGTCTTTCAGAGATGGCACGGTAAGTTAGTCTCTCGATGGCTTCCAGGAGATGAAAAGACTGGCAGGGTCTGATTGGAATTGGGAAGGGTGAGAGGAAGCATTTAGCTCTGATAGAGGTAAGATTTGAAGACTACTTGCTCTTTTCCTGTTGGTCAGTTTTATGACTTGACATAACACCCATCAAATATGGAGAAAAAAATAGCTGTGGAGGATATAGAAGGTGCAAAGGCGGGTTGTCAGAAGGAAAGTGTTCAAACAAGTGGACATGTGGCAAATTAAGTTCAACTTGGGGAAAGGAAAGGGGTTACATGCTGGTCAAAAGCTAAACATTAGTGCAGGGTGAATGGGTTGAATTGTCAGGAAAGCACCAGCAGACCTTGTGTGCCGGTTCCCCAAGGAGCTGGACAGTGGAAGGAAGTCTGCTCACAGGCTTCATGGGAGTGTCCCTACAGGTACTTTTGGAAAGCATTCTGGCCACTCAAGCCCCCTCTGTCTCCTGGCACCACGGCTGTTTTTTGTGCCATAGACTGAGAGCCAGGATGATCTCAGCACAGCTCTCAAGTCCACGGCAGAAGGTACCTCTGCACACTCCAAATATGCAGTACAGGTGGGCGCTTTGTATGATATATCAGTGTTCTCTTTAATACTAATTCTTTCTTTTTACTTCCTTTAGTTTATTACCTGTCCATGAAAATTTTTTGCTAAGGTTTCAGGTGAGTGTGCAGAGTTCGATTTCTCCTGTTTTTTACTCCTTTTCCTGAAATGTTGCCAAGCTGAGTACACAGTCCTCACAAGTTCGCCTGCGTGCTCAGCCTTCGTCTGTGCGCCCGAGCCATGACTGCCAAGGTACCTCTGCAGGGCAGCAAAGTAAGTGTGGCATTGAGCGTTTCCAGTGTCCACACACATCCATTCTCCAGCTCTGGCCAGTGATTGGGAGTAACTGCCCCTGCATAGTCCAGGGTGTCATATCTGTTCCTGGCACTCAGCTGAGGTCTCCTAACTAAACACGATTTAATTTGAGGTCTGACTTCACAATTTAGATAAATTCTATGGCCCATTTACCCATGGACCATCAGGGAGTATGGAATGGAATATACCCACCTGTTCCTTGTAACAGGCAGAAGAAATGACATTAAGTGTAATTTGCCATTGTCCAAAAACATTTGCAATAATCATCCCATTATATTGCTGAAACCTTCTGATGAAACATTCTGGCCAGACTCCGAAGGACAAGCATCCACGTTCATACTCCCTTGCTGCATTTCCACTGCTATCCTCGCTTCAGCTCAGATCATTGATCCACACAAAGCAACAGCCCTACTGGTGAAAGGCCTTTCTAACTTGCACTGTAATACCTGATCAGTTCTTGTCCTCATGGAACTCTTCATGGTTTTTGACACATCAGCCTTTTGTCTTTCACCGTCAGCTCTTCACAGCATTGTCCAGTAATTTTAAAATTCCTCTGTCTAAATACAGCTGGGACCATTCCTGCAGTAGGTCCATCTTCTGGGTCAGTCAGCAGTCTGCTGCCTCTCATCTACACATAGCATCACAGCAACACTGCGGAAGCAAGGGTCAGATTTCATAAGCCCAGTAGGGAGCTCCCTTGATTCCATCACCATGATGGGTTGTCAAGCCTCCTGTTCAAAATCAGATAATGGATCATGTAGAAATTTCCCCATTGAAATGCCAGTGAGAATGCTCAGCGATCCAATCTTTAAGCCTACAGCCTGCTCTCTATCGTGGCTTCTCACTTTGTTTAAGGCCATCAGTGTGCAGTCTTAGTCCCTGTTTAATCCTGGGCTCTGAGATTATCTCCCATTTTCACTCCTATAACATGGACCACTCTGTCTTCACTGCCCTCTAACATACCCTCATCATCTCTGTGCTCTGATTTCCTTTTTCCTCATTCCCCAACTTTCACTCCATACAGGTTGCAGCTCCTGAAATAATCAGCCATCCAATTCTTGTCTCGTCTCATTGCAGCTTCCAATATCTTGTTATTTTTATTTCCAAATTTCGATGTGGCTGTCCTGGCACATTTCCACAATAATTGAATCTTAAACACGGCAAATCCTGAAGTTATGAGCATCTACACTCGCCAGCCCCCTCCAAAGCTCTCCATCTTCAGTTCTCATTGCTCCATTTTCTCTGTCACTTCCTCTCAAGCCTTGCCATTCAACTATCTCTCTGCCATCATTGCAACCACACCTTTTGTCATCCTTCTTGGCTCCCTGACAGTTGCTGACTGCCCTCAGGTCTGCTTTGTGATGTTTTGCTGTGTTAAAAACAAGTCAATGTTGTGGTTGTCCATCAGAAGAAGCAAGTAATTTAGTCCTGTATGTTGTCTTGTGTCTTTTCAATGTGTCTGCTGCATTCAATTTATTTTTTTTGGAAAGAATTTTGTTAGTTTTACATTTCATCCAGAAGAGGATGTCCGTGCTGGAAAATGAAACCATTCCCACTTTGCAGCAGGTGACAGGTATGGGTTTCAGTTTGTTTCACAGGTGTCCCTACGTCCTGCACTCTTAAGTGCATCACAGTTGCACAGCTAGTTGCGTTGTTTTGATGATGAACTTGGGTACTGATTGTGCGGAGTTTGTATGTTCTCTTTTTGACCGCATAGATTTATACGTTTAAAAGAATTTAAGTAATGAAAAATACTTTAAAAAAGGGTAAATGGTAAATTAAAATAAATGGACCTAAATGCCAGAAATCAATTTAAAAGATTGTGACTTAAGTAAAGGAACAAAACAAACCTCTTAGGTAGACAAAAATGCTGGAGGAACTCAGCGGGTGAGGCAGCATCTATGAAGAGAAGGAATAGGCAATGTTTCGGGTTGAGACCCTTCTCCAGACTCTCGACCAGAAAATGTCGCCTATTCCTTATCTCCATAGATGCTGTCTCATCTGCTGAGTTCCTCCAGCATTTTTGTCTACCATCGATTTTTCCAGCATCTGCAGTTCTTTCTAAAACAAACCTCTTGCTGCTTCCATCATGATTTACTATCCACAAAAACACACGAAGATGGGAGCAGGATAGGCCGTTCGGGGCCTCAAGCCTGCACAGCCATTCATTATGGTCATGGCTGATCTCTGCTGGCCTCAACTCATGTGCAAGGTCCCCATGGCCCTCATTTTCTCAATATTTCAAATATTTATCCAACACCAGATTAAATATATGTCATGTTCCTGATTCCACCATCTGCTGGAGAAGAGAATTCCAGAAATTCATCATTCTATACACATTACAGATTTACGTAGTAGGCGACTTACATAAACTCGCAATTCTTTAAGCGCATTGTTGCCCATGTGGTCTCCATGTTGGGAGGCCCACGTGGTCAGCACATGGAATAGTAAATTTACACATGCGTAATGCACTTCCGTTTCCAACTTACTTAACGTCTGACTTACGCAAAGGTCTGTGGAACATTACCCTTACGGAAGTCAGAGAGTGTCTGTGGTTTTAAATGACTGTGCCTTATCTTGTAGTTATGCACCCTTTTTGAGTCTATCCCACTAGTGAAAACATCCTAACATCTGTCGAATCCCCTTAGGATCTTACATTTTTGAATAAGGTTACTCCTCATTCTTCTAAACGCAAGGAATACAGGGCCAACTTATTTAGTCTTTGTTGGTAGGACAGCATACTCATCCCAGGAATTAGCCTGGTGAATCTCCTTTGAACTGTCTCTAATATTATTTTATAATTCTTTAGATAAGGATACCAGAAATGTGTGCAATATTCCAAGTGAAGCCCCAACAACACTCTGTACAATTGCAAAAACACCTCCCTAATTTTAAACTAAACCCTCACCAAAATGCCTTTTGTTTCCCTAACTAAGTGTTGGAACTGTCAGCTTGCTTTTTGTGATTCATGCACCAGACACCTTAGCCTTCTGAACTTTACTCACTTGCAGTCTCTCCATTGAGGTAATCATTTGCCCATGATTGCTCATTCTGGAATGTATGCCCTTACACTTCCACACCTTAAATTTCAATTGACGGTCTTCTGTCCACTCACTCAATCTATCTATATCCTGGTGCAGAATCACAGTATCCTAACACATTATGTTCTTTCACCTATTTTCATATCATCGTCAAATTTGCAAACCTTGTTCCTGTTCCTTCTCCAGGTCATTAATGTAAATACTGAACAATTAAAGACCAAGACCTGGTCCCAAAAATACTCCACTATTTACCTTCTTCCAGTCTCAAAATTACCCATTTATTCCAACTGTGTTTTCTATGAGCCACCAGTTTTCAATCCATGCTAACATATATTCCAACACCATGGGCTTTAAATTATGCACCAGAGACAATGACTGTGGTGAGGGTACACTCTCTAGCTACCCCACGGGGAGCTGGATCTCCAGATGTGCAGTACAACTGACCACCCAAAGTGGAGCACTTGTCACTGAACTCTTTGGTGTATAAGCATATGCATAGCAAGAACTTGTGGTGTCAGTTCTGTCCCCAGCTCATTGTGTTTTCTAAGCTCAGACATGGAAGTTAGGAATAAGCTGACCCATGAACTGACCAGTACCCTTAGAACGGCCCATGGAAGATCGGCAAGGTCCAAGCCATTCAGAAGGTCAGGGTCAGACTCAGGAAGCAATCATCAGGCTCAAGGTTATGCAGACCCATAACGTTATTAAGCCACTCCTGGTTTACCTCCAGGCACTGGCAAGGTCCCACCAACATTGGCTGTACAAAATCACTGGGAAGATTAGTAAACCAACCTCGTGTGCAGGAAGGAACTGCAGATGGTGGTTTACACCGAAGATAGACACAAAATGCGGGAGTAACTCAGCAGGTCAGGCATACTCCCTGGAGAAAGGAATAGGTGAGGAAAGAGTTTGAAGAAGGGTTTTGACCTAAAACATCCCTATTCCTTTTCTCCAGAGATGCTGTCTGACCCGCTGAGTTCCTCCAGCCTTTTGTGTCTATCTTCAGTGAACCAACTTCATTTATTTTCCCTTCTCCTTCTGCTTATTTCCACCCCTCCCCACTCCATCCTTCATTTTCATTTATTCCCCCCCCACCCCACCCCCTTTTCCCTATCTACATCCACCCATTGCCTCTCCCTCTGGCTTTACATTTTACTCCCCTGCTTCCTTCCTTATCTTTCATCTTCATGTCTCCACTTCACCTTGATGCCCCCTCCAAAGACAATAACCTCAATACTGAGGCCCTAGTTACACTCCCGCTGCTAAGCTTGGGATTCACATGCCTGACACCTTACTCCTGAAACAAAACCTCGATTCCCAGTTTATCATGGGAAAGATTATTGGGAGGCTGGGGGAAATATTCAAGGATGTGTCCATTGCTTCCTTGAGGAAATGCAATGGCCTGGGAATCCATCAGACCCACGGAGGGATTGAAAAATTCGGAGGGGGTGGATATAAGGCCACAGATTGGATTCATGCCTGAAGTAGGAGCTGAAAATCTTAGATTAAGAATGTGGAACCGATGAAGCAAGGTTAATTGAGAGCAAATCTAGGAATATGAACTAAAGGACATATTTATCTTGACAAAGATCAGCATAGGTTTACATGAATAGCGCCCAAGGCGTAAATTATGGAGAAAGATTACACAGTATGATTGCTTTAAGGAATTTGTCAAGTTGATTTGATTATAGTTGATTTAAGACGATCTGTTCTTATGGATACTGAGAAATGGTTTTTATTGGATGTAGAGCGTCGGACAAGCGGCAGAGTCTGAAAGTCGGGTCTTCCTGGAATGGAGCTCAGCGACACTTCCACATGCAGAGGACAGGGGAGGTTCAAACACTGTCCATAAAGCACAGTTAATGCTGTGTCAAATGTTGATTGCACATCTGAGACCGGTAGATTTTTGCTAATAAGACTGAATATGGCAAAAAGTGTTTTGCAGTTAGTCCGAGAATTAACTACGATCACCAATAGTATTAGGGATTTGAGAGTCTGAATAGTCTCCTCCTGTTCCTCTGCCCTCGTACTGATCATGGCTTTTTGTGTGGTGAGGGGTTATTCGGACACTATTGCAAAATAAGTATGAGTGGGTCAGAAATGTGGGCCTCTCACCCACCAGACCCAGAGTTGCTGAGATAGGAGATCTGTATCTCCTCTGACTATTGGTTTCGAAAGAACTTTCTGTGCCCGTGTGGGGCAGAAGTGGGCAACAGTCTAAGCTGGGGCAGCTCCAGGGGACCCTTGCCCAGCCTCTGCCCTCTGGAACAGACCCAGGAGCTTTGTTCACACCGGGTAGCTTGTACATCAGGTGTTTCATTTCCCAGCACTGACTTCCTACACATTTCTGAGCACCGAAAAACACCCACAGTAACATTAAAAATAATTAATTAACTTGTTTCCATCATGAAGAACAGAGCTCTTTACAGGTAAAACTTAATTACATATGTGAAAGATTGATGAAGTTCTATTTTACTCTCAGGATGACAAAGGATCAAAGGTAAGTTTCAGTGCTAAGGTGATTTTAATTTCACTTACAACATTCCATAACAGATATTTCCTCTGTGTTACAGTGTTTGGGCTTGAGCTTTTGTTTAAATCTGTTTCATCGTATTCATGCATTCATGCACCCAAGAAAAGTTGTTGATAATTTGCTGACTTACAATCCCCCCAGCTTCTGCCCACATCCCTTCATTCCCAGCCCTCTGCGTCATTCCTGTAATTCTTCTGGCCATTCTCTACAGTTATTTATGTTTAAATCTCTGCTAGCCTCCCTGGTCATTCTCCGGTTCTGTTGTCTTAAGCCCTTGCTCGGGAAGCCTTTCCATTTCCTTCCCACTTTCTTAACCCTAGATTTTCTGATGCTTCCTCACTCTTTAATCCAAACCCTATTCACATCTGTGGACTTTAATCCATCCCTTACCAATATTTCAATCCTCTGTTCATTTTCCCTTGTTTTAAAACCTTGTTTTTAAAACTTATGTTGAACCTTTAACCACCGCGATATACCTCACTAATAAAATCATAGACAGAAAATTTCAAAACTAAATAACATGGCAAATAGATAATAGCTTGTAATTTGTAGTAGAGCCTTATGGGAGCTGGCAAAATAAAGAGGATTAGAGACTGAATTCCACAACTAATTCCAAGGTATCTGAAACCATAGGCATCAGTAGCCGAGCAGTCAATACTGGAGACAGATTTAGAGCTTCACAGAAATAAGAAGGTTGTAGAGCTGGAAGAGGGATGTGGAGTAACAGCGGGCACAGGAAAACCAGAAATCAGAGTAGGTCAGCAAAAACAGACATCGGTGTAGTCTAAGGAATAGGGAAGCAGGGCCTTGGAGGAGCTGTCATTGAAGAACAGGGAAGATGGAAGAAGGTTGAAACGGTCAGCCTAGAGATGACAAAGGCGTAGATGAAAAGAGGATGGAATCGAGCAAGGTTCCAGACTGGAAATAGCTGAGCAAATAGCTGACTAGGCAAGGGAATGAATACATGGTCATAATCTCAAGATTTTGTTTCATCATTAAATTATGATTAATTGAGTTTACCAGGACTCTGGTTTACCCCAGACAGGGAGATAAATAATAATTGGCAATGTGAGGGCTATGTTGTGGTGCAGCAGTTATTACTGCCCTCTCACAGCTCCAGAGACCCAGGTGCAATCCTTGGCTCTGATGCTCCCTGTGTGGTGTTTGCACCCTCTCCCTGTGACCGTGTTGGCTGCCCAAGGTGGCAGAGACCAGAAACAATGCAACAGTATTCTCAATATTTAGAACACAGGTGTTCCTGGAAATGCTGGATTTGCTGAATTTAAAGGTTGCAGACAGATCTTACTCGGGGAATGAAGAATAGAACCTCAAAATTGTAAAAAAAAAAAAACCTTATCAAAAATTCTATGACCAAAGACTGATATGGAGAGGTGGTGATCTGACAAAGAGTGTAAAGATAGCGTGGGATGGATGACCAAGTAATATAATGGTCAGATCAATATCTGTGAACAGTGACTAGAGATGTTGGGACCAGTTAAATAAATAAGATGCAAACATCAGGCCACCACTAAGTGCTAGAAATTAAGTTGTGCTACTGTTGCATCAGAGGGCACAGCCTAGTCTTGTGTGGAGTGCTGTGGGTGGTGGACCAGACTGTCTACATTGAACCAAAGGCTTTCAGACTGCAATCTCCATCCATTCTATGGGATGCAGCTAGCAGGATATTCCGGTGGGCTGCTAGAGTGGGAAGTGGACAACAGCAGGAAGATGTCAGAGGTGGAGGAAACAGTTGAGATGGGGGGTCGGTCATGGAGAAGTGGGAGAGAAGCAATGTAGAAAAGGTTTGTTTGAGACTGGGTAATGGGTCAGATAAATGATTGGGGGAGAAATGGAGTTGAGGGGCTGGTGCTGATCAAAGGCCCCAAGACATTGCCAACAGTCTTTTACCCAGAGTAGGGGAATCGAGGACCAGAGGACATAGGTTCAAGGTGAAGGGGAAAAGATTTAATAGGAATCCGAGGGGTAACATTTTCACACAGAGAGTGGTGGGTGCATGGAACAAGCTGCCAGAGGAGGTGGTTGAGGCTGGGACTATCCCATTGTTTAAGAAACAGTTGGACAGGTACATGGATAGGACAGGTGTGGAGGTTTATGGACCAAGTGCAGGCAAGTGGAACTAGGGCTGCTGGGACATTGTTGGCCAGTGTGGGCAAGTTGGGCTGAAGGATCTGTTTCCACACTGTATTACTCTAAAGCTCTAACAGGAGGCTCGGGTGGAAAGAAGAACATACCTGGGAAAAGATAAAATCATGAGGTGCATGATGACCCAGGACTAACGTGAATTTGGATTCCTCCCTTCCAAGTACACTGCAGCAGGTTTTGCCCTCCAGTTAAGGCCTGCTTCAGTTATGAGGGAAGACAATAATGTTCCCCAATGATTCCAGGTTGCCTAAAAGACCAGGAATAGAACTGTGTTATTGGCCCATGAAGAAATGGTGGTTACTATATCAGTGTAATGATACTGAGTGACCATAGCAGGTTACTGGTCAGTCAGACAGTATACAGCAAGATGATGCCATTGGTTGTGGGCAGCAGATATTTCTTGGTTTCCTTCTTAGGCGCCATCCCCTCATTTGATCCAGGAATTCTCCTCCGGCCTGTTTCCCCTCATGCCCAAGGTGAAACCCTAATTTCATGTGGTTGGAAAAGTTCCATCCGTCACTTAACCCCATGAACAGACCAAACATAAAAAATCAAATTTGTAACCAACCCTTTCTCTATTGGGTCATGAAGTTGTGATTCTTCCTTCCCCCCGACTCTACTCAGCAGCCAGGGTATGTTTTGCTAAGACATATTCCAGGTAGCATTGATAGCACCAGCATCATTGATCTTACTGTCCCACTTACCCATAGGTACCAGGCTGTCCCGCCAGCCAGTCAGGTGTGTCCATCCCACTCCAGAGTGATGCTTCCAGACCCTGCTGATCTCTTCAGTTCACCAGCTGCCGATGGAACTTTGCCAAAAATGAAATGTTGAAGCTATTCAGTTGAAGGACACTCTTCAATTATTCCTCTGTCCTTCCCTTTCCTCGCATGGTTTCCTGTCTCCCCATGATGTAGGTATAATGAATATCACAACCTTTCTAACTCTACTACCAACTAACCCATAATTCCATTACCTAAGTTTAGCCTATTAACAACACGCTAATCACACCCCCATATAGTAGCGTACATGCATTTACCACACTTTATATAGACTATTGTTGTGCATAGTGTGTTTATCTTTCTTTTCATGTATGTGATCAGGTTTTTGATTATGTTCTATCCTGTGGGACATTAAAGCATTGCCCAAAGCGATGATGTTTCCAGGCATGTTTGTAACCACAAAACCAACCAGAGCTTGATCATCTAGCAGGGCAGGGCAATAAAGTAGATTCTCAGAGCACGTACTGAGGTCATTTAGATTGTGAGCCTCAGTTTAACCTAATAGTCTTCAGTAATTGGGCGTGTGTGCATGTGATTCTATGTTTCAGTGCATGTTTATTTGTGTGGGAGTGTGCATCAGTTTATGTGTTTGGTTCTTGCCCTTGCCCATTCATCAAATATTTTGCCTTCCTCCTGCTCTCTCTAGGGTGTCGCAGCCTCCTGCGCGTCACCTGCATCTGCTCCTCTTTTGTCGCCATGTCTCTCTGTCCTTTTGTGTCTCACGGTGGTGTTCTGTACATCCTCTTCTTTCTCACCCTCTAATTTATTCTCTACAGGTGTCTTGCTTTATCTCTCCCACTTCTCTTCTCCTGTTTCTACCCTTTTTTCTGCTGTCCCCCTGCCCATACCTCAACCCTTTTCACTGTCTTTTGTCCTCTCTCTCTCCCTCTCTCCAATCAGGGTTCCAGGGTTCAGTACAGCACCCTCTATATTGACTCATCAAAAGAATAGCTCAAATCTCACATCAAATTCCCTAATCTCAATACTCAAATTCCCTAATCTCACATCAAATTCCCTAATCTCTAACATCAATACTCTCCTGTCAAACATTAGAGGGCAAGAACGGCATTGGATCAACAACGTGAACCCCCCTCTACACTATCCCAGCAAAAACTCCCAGGGCAGGGTTATTACTGTGTAAAGCTGCTTCATTTGACTTTCACTAATTTTGTGGCTGATTTACATGGTTGTTTGGTCGATGGATGGAGGAGGGTCCTTTATATTTAAATATTTTTAAATCAACCATCAAATGAGGCTAAATGGTTGGTTCTCTGTAACATTTAGAACTCCCAGGATTTAGAACCAAGTACAACGCCATCCGGCTCATCCAACAATGCCAGGGTTGGTTCAGCATGAGTTACACCCAGCAAAATTCCTTTCTTCCAGCACGCACTCAAATGGGCACAAACAGCACAGATTCAGTACCAAGTTAAACCTTGCTCCACACAAACACTTGCAAGGTGAGAAGAGTGCAGATTGAATGAAGAGTGTGGCTTCTTCGACACTACCTTGTCATACACTCCCAAACCAGGCAAACCATAAGCAGAACACCAAGTAAATCTTCTGTTCCACTCCCACACCAAACATTCCCAAGGCACATCCAGTACGAATTAGAAATAATACACTGGTATCTCTACTACTGCTTGGGAATGGGTAAGTTAATGGAGTCCACACTAAGAAGGGTTCACTGCATTTTTGCTGCTGGCCATGGATATTGTCACCATAGTCAGCCGGACTGACGAGAGTTGTGCAGTCAAACTAACCCAGGTCCCATCACAAGGGGGATGATGTAAGAAACCATAGGATCCAGGTGGCTCATCAGCTTAAGGTGTAGGTCCCAGCAAAGGTCATATCTCAGTGTTAAACTGGTGTTGACCACCCCACAACACCATCCTCTCCGCACCAAACCTTGATGGGAGAGCGGCAGGTTCCCAGCAAAACAGATCCCAACTGAAGTGGGTGTCATTTTGAAAGGAAATCTGTTGTTCCAGTGTCGCATCAATACTCCACACACAGGTTCAGTAAAAGTTAGAAACCTGGGAGTATTCAGGCTGGATGACCAAGATCGCTCTACCCGGTCAGTGCTCTGTGGAGTATTGCGAAGTTGGCAACCAGTGTAATGCTGACTCTTCGCTGGTTAAATTCAATGAAGGTAGGAATGCAGCATTTTTCCTGGGAGCTTTTATTTTCATTCAAGGGATTTGGGCTTTACCGACTGAGCCAGCATTTCATTGTCCTTGAGAAGGTGGTGCTGAGTTCAATTCAGCCATTACAGTTCTTGACGACTGGGGCTACCCACAACGCTGTTAGAAAGGGAGTTCCAGGATTTTGACCCTGCAAATCAGGAAGGTTTGTGGCCTGGAGGCCATGTTCCAGGTGGTAATGTTCCCCATGCTTTTGCTACCCATATCTTTCTAGCTGGTCAGGTGGTGAGTTTGGAAAGTGCTGACTAAGGAGAAATGGTGAGTTGCTGCAGTGCATGGTGTAGATGGTGCAAACCGCTGCTACTATACGTTGGTAGTGGAGTGAGTGAATAGTTGTGGATGGGATGCGTATCGAGCATATCTATCCTGTGTGGTATCGAGTTTATTGAAACTTCACTCATTAAGGCAGGTGGAGAGTGTTCCATCACACTCCTGACCTGATCCTTGTAGATGGTGGACAGACTTTGGGGAGTGAGGGGGCAAGCTACTTGCTGCAGGATTTCTAACCTCTGACCTGTTCTTGTAGCTACATTGTTTGCAATTCAGGATGGTGTGTGGCTTGGCGGGAAGCTTCCAGGTGATGGTGTCCACATATCTTTGCTGCCCTTCCCTTTCAGGTGATAAAGGTGGTATGTTTGGAAAGTGATGTCGAAGAAGGCTTCATGAGTTACTGGTGCATCCTGTAGATGATACACACTGCTACTATTTTCCATCGATGTGAGTGAATGGTAATGGATGGCCTGCTGTGTCCTGTAAGGTGTCAAGCTTCTTGAGTGTTGTGGCAGCCCATGCCTAGTCAAAGTGGATAGGGGTCAGGAACCCCTGAGGCTGTGAGAAGAACAGAGTAAATGGAGGGGGTGCGCACCTCCTTATAAATTACCAACTTGCCTCACAAAGCTTCATCTGCCCCGGTGGCAAACCTGTGGGTGCCACAACAGCAACCCTAAAACGTAGGGCATGGAGGTTGATGCAAATTGTGTTTGATCTTGAGAGAATACAGAGTATAAAACCTCTTCAACCACTCCCAGGCCAGTTACACCAAGATTCAGATATTGTTCAAAGCTCCTATTCTCAGCCCTAACTATGTGTCTGATCCCACAGAACACCAGGTGCTCACTGCGGCTGGAAGTACTGAAGCAGGTCATCCAGAAAGTTCATAAATGATAGGACCAGAATTAGGCCATGAGGATGGAGTCTGCCATTCAATCAACCTCCCTTCTAAACCCCATTCTCTTGCCTTCTCCCCATAACCTCTGATACCCGTACGAATCAAGAATCTATTTCTCTCTGCCTTAAAAATATCCATTGACTTGACCTCCACAGCCTACTGAGTTGCAATCTTGCAGCCCCAGAATCACATCCACCTCCCACCTTTCTCTCAAGCAGCATTCAAAGCTGAGAAAAGGCAAATACTGCATGCAAATGAATCCCTCGTACCAAGCAGAAGGAGAGGTGATGGGACTGTGTGGCAAAAAGTTGGTGGAGCAACCCACATTTATGGTCTGCATGGTGAGAGTGGGTCGTCAATAGGACGGGCCAAAGTTGTGAAAATGAGAGTTGGATTTTTACTTGGACTCTTTAGGAGATGTGTGTGGGGTTAAGTAGAGGTTGTTATGGTAGAGGTTGTTATCCTCGACGCCCACACAAGGAACAAAGTGTCAGAGGAGGACAGTCTTAGTGATGAGGACATTGTGGTCACAGAGCTCTGCTTCTTCGGAGTCTCTCCGCACTTCCAGTGGTTAATTTACAGCTCCAGACTCCCATTTCCTGTTGCCTTCCTTGAGTGACAGAAAGAGTCCCCACCTGCAGCCTGAGCTTGAGACCTGAAATAGGGGGTCCATTCTCCCAGCCCTAGAGCCTCATCTGTTACAGTCAACTGTGTGTTCAGAGCACTGGGAGGCGATGGAAAAATGACTCCAGGGCTCAAACACAGAAGCCATAAATCAACTTGAAACAGATGAGACAATGTGGAGATTCTAGTCTGGAGAATTGACCTAAAATAAACAATGTTATATGTTTCTAATGCATGTTTCTTGCATTTACAGGGCATGAAACTGAATGCAGAGGAGTTCAATGCAATATTCACATTTTATGACAGGGTAATTATCACCTCTGCATTGCAGTTATATCCATTGAAGTTGTTCCTGGATCCACAAGTTTTTACCTTAATGGGTGAATTTGACACTCCTCTCATTCCACCCCCCACAACCCCCTCCCACCTCCCCCACAACACCCTCCCCCCTCCTCCTCACTTCTGAAGATGGACGAGTCTCAGGTGAACTGTTCCAGAGATTCAGGACACCCATACCTGAACTACCAGCCTGATGTTTGGGTCAAGATAGTGAGATAAATGAGCTTGAGCTGAGGATGGGCCTATTCTGCCTTGAATTTACAAGAATGGAAAATGATTCTTGGAAATTTGGGAATAGTTTGACAGTGTACACCCTGTGAGGATGGTTCCTAAATTTAGAGAGATTAGACCATAGTCTCAGGAAAAGTGGGTGTCTGTCAGATCTGCAGGGAAATATCTTTACATGCTCACAGTGTGGGTTTGGTTGGTGTTGAATCAGGGCCTGACACTGAGGTCTCAGCCTCAACAGTTGCCACCTGGGTTCTGCTAGCCTACCCCTGCTGCTTGCAGGAGGAGCTGGGGTGGTGCAGGTGCACGCTGAATGTGCAAAACAACCTGACCCTGAGGATTAAGATGCTTGTCAAGGTTTCCACAAAGAAAAGATTTTCAGATGAAAGCCCAGAGCAGTGATACAAAGAACATTGTCCCTTGCTCAGCAGAGCAGGCGGCCCTCTGACTTTTCCTGTTGACTGGCATTTCTCACCATATCATTCTGTGGTTTCTGTCTGTCTTCTCAGGATGGAAATGGTTACATCGACAGTCACGAGCTGGATGCATTACTGAGAGATTTGTATGAGAGAAATAAAAAGGTGGGTCTTTGGTGAATGAAGCAGTAATATCCAAGAGTATGGGTGCTCATTTTACCCTAATCGGTGCTAGGAATTCAAGCGACTTTCTCATCTGCCTCACCCAACATTCCCATGGTGTCCATACATTGGTTAGTTGCAGAGTAAAGGCCTCTACACCATGCCAATAACATTCCCCATGAAGGAATACCATGGATAAGATGTAAGGCATGCTCTCTGCTCTCCAGAGGAGAGACTGAACAATTTAGCTCCCTGTAAATTGTCAGACACGCCCAACACAGGGACAGAACGATTTTGAAGCAGATTAAAGATCCCTCAGCATTCACCCTTTAACCACTCGTAGGACAGTTACTGTGCAGGTTAGAAGCAAGAATCATACTACCCTATATCCACACACACCTGCAGTCCGGAAGCAGAGAAGTTCAGAATAAAATTAATGCAACGGTGCCCCATCAAACACTCCCAGGAAGGTTGCAGCTGTAGTCAGGTTTAAAGACTGTCTACGCTGCACAAACACTCTGTACAGTTTACCATACCACCCTAAGCACAAGTGTCAGAACAGGCAACAACAGTCTGCTGGTGGAACTCAGCAGGTTTAGTAGCATTTATGAGGGGTGGGGAACTGTCAACTGAAAGTGAAGAAGAAAGTTAGCCCATATAAAGAGGAGAGAATGAGGTCTATGACGGGCGGCAGTAGGTGACTGAGGATGCGTGAAAAATGACGGGGAGTTGTAGTCGGGTGCGGGACGGGGAGGTGTGGGTGAAGGCTGACAAGTTTAATAATGGGAAGCTGGAGCCAAGAGGAGAGGGTGGTGGATACAATTATTACATGTGACATGATCAGTATTGTTATCTGATGCATTGTTTATTAACTTCCCCCTCCTAGGAGATGGATATTAAGAAAGTAACTGCATACAAGAAAAACATCTTGTCCCTGTCGCATGGCGGCAAACTCTATCGGCGGGAGCTGGAGATGATCCTGTGCACAGAGCCATTGTAGGGAGGGATCCATCAACAAATTATGTAATCCACGCCCCCACCCACCCCACAGAACATCACCCAACGCATGTGCAGTGCGTTCTGGAAACCACAAATGTGCTTGCATTGCAGATTATAAAATGTCACAAGGGACAATTCACACACAGCACCCGTCATTATTTTCTATGTTTCTCCTTTTCTCCTGCATTTTAAAGCAACAATCTATATATCTATATACATACACACTGTAATATATTTTAAAAAAGCACATTGTGTTTGGTAAATCCTCTTGGTTGCCAAAGGTATGTCCGTGATTTAAGGCAGACAGTCAGTTATCCATGAGGCGATTATTTTTTGGTGATTTTGGTACATTGTACTGTTGTTTTCATCACTTTGTCCTGACTGAAATTGAATGGTCTGTAGAATAAATGGTAAACTAGATTATGAGCTCATCTGGGGCCCATCAAAGTGAAAGCCCAGAGGGTATTAGTAACTTCCCATATTTTATCCGCATTCCCATATTTTGTCCCCATTCATATCTCTTGTGGATCTGCCCTTCACCACTATATCTGCCTTACCCACCGTCACCATCCCCTCCACCCCCCCACCCCCCCCCCCCCCCCTCTCCAAGCTCAATGGTTGAAATAGAATTCAGTCTCAATTGTTTAAGTTGTTCAGTTAAGGGAAATTAAAAAGTTAAATTCAGAAAATTGGGACTGAATAAGAGTGTTGCACAGAACCTCTTCATCCAAAGAGTATTTGAGATAAGAACCAATTTATGGGGAAAGATATTGAAGAAGTCATCAATCTTCGTGCAGAGGTACTCGGTTTCAGATACCAAAACCAAAATACAATTGATGCTGATAAACTGGTATAAATAAGGAAATTCAGGAGGTCAGGCGCATCTGGAGAAAAGGCCAAGGTCAACACTAGTGGTCAATTACCTTTCATTGAAACTCACAAAATGGTCTGTGACCTGAACTGTCAGCAATTTCTTTACCCGCAGATGCTGCCTGGCATGCCAAGTATTGCCAGCCTTCTCTGGTCTGAGAAGGTGGGCAGGTGAGATTAGGTGGTTAGAAAGACCCCCGTCTGCCCAACTGAACGAGCTCAGCTTACAGAACGTGGGTGAGAGGGGAGAAATGTGATCAAGCCACCGGTCTGTTTCTCATCTGCCAAATATCATTGCAAATTGTAATTAGTGTATGGCCTATGATATTTAAACATGAGACTGGGCAGACTTGCTTGATATGAACCCAGCTGATGGGGGGGGGGGAGGTCAATGGTGTAAATACAATGTTAAAGTCTGTCAGTCATGCAAATGTAAATAATAGTAATCAGTGATGTAAATAGAGTATTATAGTCTGTGAGGTAAATGTAGTGCATTCCAACATGGATTTGCAGTTCAGCATGTAATGGCACACCTTCAAAACGCCAGTGATGCACATACAAACATTACAGTCTATAGAGGAAATGCAACTGTGCAGTTTGTCCTGTTATATGATGCAAGCACAAAAAACATAATTTGCCAGAGATTAGTTATTTATCAGTCGATCAGTGGTGTGAATATAAACATTAAAGCTTGTCAAAGGTCAATGGATTATTAATTGCTGTCTATTAATTATGTAAATATAAAATTTTCATTCTCATAATGTCTAATTTGTTCTGAAATGACATGCATAATCTAGATTTTATTCATCCATCCAGCAAGTTAATGCAAATATTGATTGCTCAGATGAGCTGCTGCTATCTATTCTAAAATATGCTTTTCACTTGAATGGGGGGAGGCCAGGGGAATGGACGGTGGTTGACAATGTGGTCAGAGAAGAAGGAGACGTCATGTAAATGAGGGGGTACAACCGTTACAAGAGGCATAAGAGCAAATAGATCTGGGATATCTGCAACATTTATTGAAAGTAGCAGCAAAGATTGAGAAAGTTGCTTTAAAAAAGCTTTCAGGTTCCTGAGCTTTGTAAAGCTAGAGTACAAGAACAAGGAATAATGATAAATCTTTATATAACTGGTTCAGCAGAGCTGGAGGAAAGATGTGAATGCTCAGAAGATGGTGTGGCAGAGATTTACTGAAGTGACTCCAGGGATGAGGAACTGTCGTTCTGTAGATGGACTGGAGAGGCTGAGATCATTCTCTCTAGAACAGAATAGGTTGTGCAGAGAACTGACAAAGGGATGGAATATCACAAAGGGTAGAGCCAGACTTGATTTCCTTTGACAAAGGGGTAACAAACCAAGGACAGAGTGAAAGTGATTGATGACATTGGCAAAAACTGCTTCACGCAACAAGAGGTTTGGGGTGGAATGTGCAGCAGTAGTGTCCAAGAAGGAGAGGAGATAGTGCATGAAAGAGGAGGCTTTGCGAGACTCAGGAGGTGAAGAGTAGAACCAGCTTGATTGTTCTTACATAAAGCCAGTATGAACTCAATGGGCTGAAAGACCTCCTCACTGATGTTACCACGGTGTGTCTCTGCAGCATCCTATCCCTTGATGTCACCTCTCAGCATCCTCTGTTCTAGCTGAACACCCTAGTTTTGTTTATTATTGGCATGTGTACCGAGCTACAGTGGAAAGCCTTTGTTGTGTGCTATCCAGTCAAAGAAGAAAAACATACGTTGATTACAATCAAGCTGTCTGCAGTGTACAGATAAAGAGTACAACATTTTGTGCAATATAAAGTCTGATTAAAGATAATTCAAAAGTCTCTGATAAGGTAGATGGGAGACCAGGACCTCACTCTAGCTGGTGTGGGCTTTTTGGTTCTTTTAAGTTCTTGTATCTCCATTATTATAAATGAAGCTATTTTACTATGTAATTCTTAGGGATTATTCTGTGCATTCCCTCCAAAGCTTGAGTTGCTGGACCTGGACACATTGCTGGTGGTTGGGTCTGGATATGGTGCAGTATTGCTTGATGACACCTTCTCGGATTTATATTCTCATTGCCAAAGCAGCCGATCTCGGTTTACTGATGTAGGATTAGGAATGGAAAGTGAGCATTATGTACAAAGGCAGCAGGTAAAACTTTGGAACCTGCTAGTCACATCATGGAGGTCCTGAGTCTCCACTACCAAATGATTCAACACATATAACTCAGATAGCACAGTTAAACTCTGATAATCCACTATCCCAATAAATTAGCATACTGGTTCACTCATTACACATCCAGTCCTTATTATCCACAGCCCTGCTATCTATGTACGTAGGAGATTGGCCATACATACTGCATGTGTAACCGGAGTCGGGACTGGAAACACCAGGAGTCAGAAACGTGGGTGGGCTTGCCTCTCAATGTGGAACGGGTAAGCAATCAGAGTAAGGACCAAACTTAGTTTACCCAGCAACCTTAAAAAGATTTCAGGAAATAAGTAAAGTTCCAGCTTTTGATTGCTCCCCAGTGAATCGCAACAGAAAATGTTCTTAGTTGATATTCAGAGAGAGTAACGTCACACTTAGTGGATTCTGTCTCAAGAAATAAATGTTCTACTGACACTCCTTCTCCGAGCTCCGCTTTTAATGAGGAGACAGACCACTATCAATGCCATTTCATGGTACATTAACGATAACCAGTGCTTTCAAGTGAGGAGGCGACACAATTAGAGGGCAAAAATTATTGATGCAAATAATAACCCAACTGTCTGATAACTGACCTTCTGCTGACCACTAAGTTGTTTTATTTGCATTGTACATTCATTGGTTTTAGTTTTTACCCAAGTCTCCTGTTTAGATGATCTGTATAATGGCTACGAAGCTACGTTGCTCCAAATCAATTAAATCTTTTCATTGAACAATATGTTCTGTATGTGAGTTTATTTGTATATACATTGAAATTCAATTCAAATTGTTTGCTGTTAGAAAGTTACAAATAAACCCACATCCACCTGAAGCATACAATTACAACGAGCTGATTACGCCTCCTAAACTCCATCAGTAAATAATTCACTCCAACCTCTATCACACTTACTGCTTCTCCCTGGCCCCACTTACACTCCTGACTGTGCACCAATTAACCTTGATGACACATATTGTTTCGAATGAGGTTTTCTTATCCTCATTACATTTTGGCTGCCAGCCACTGACCTCAATTACAGTGCCCTTCATATTGAGAATGCCTTTCACCACATGTTAAGTATGAGAATTATTGACCCCAGTGCATCTACCATTGCCTTTTTGCTGTCAATCATATTCCCAGTTACAGAGCATTTGTTGCTTACTGGACGGGCCGCGCGTCCAGAAGGCTTCCCGTCGGGCCGCGGCTGTGGACCGTGTTTGAGGTTTCATAAATAATATCAAGTTATTTCGTTTCAAACCGGATTTAATGACTATCGAGGATGCAACGTAACAGATATGGCCGCAGTCACCAAGACCCCTGTTACCACGCGCACCACGCTGAGTTAAGGGCTTGTCCCACTTGCCGATTTCTTCGGCGACTGCCGGCGTCATATCAGGGGCACCAAAAGATTTTGAACATTTCAAAATCCAGCGGAGACAAAAAAAATATTGCGACATTTGATGAAACACCGTGCGTCAATACGTCATCACGGCGTGACCATTTCGGTGACCTGATACGTCAGTCAAAGATGCCGGCAGTCGCCGAAAAAAATCGCCAAGTGGGACAGGTACTTAACCTCCGCATGCGCAGGATAACTTCCTGCAGGTACAATGTCTGCTATAGCTCAACATAGACTGTGAACACGGTGACTGATCTACATCCCCTTTCCTTAGCTCCCGCTCCTTATAACGACAAAATATTTTGTTAAGTAGTAAATGTAGCAGGACTTACAAAATGTCGCAACATTACCAAAATCTAACATATACATTCAGTTACTATAGCCAAACAAGTATACACACTGTGAACACAAAATTAAGGTTACAGTATAGTAAACATACTTAACATATTGACTTGAACACCTGATTGTCCGCTTTTAGACTTTCAGATTAACCTGAACAATGTGTCTATCACAATCAGAATAATACTTTATTAGCCAAGTATGTTTTGCAACATACGAAGAATTTCATTTGCCGTCAGTCATACAAATAAAAAAAACAATGGAACACACAAAACACATTTTAACATAAACATCCATCACAGTGACTCCTCCACATTCCTCACTGTGGAATATGAGGAATCCCACAGTTCTTCACATTCCATTGAATGTGTTCATTGGAGCTCATTCGTGTGCATGTATATAGCCCTAGCAGTGGCAGAACATCCTCTTGGACAATGTAAAATGGCAATGTGTATGGCTGTCCCTCTAAGTGGCACTGCAACTTAACCATACCAAGTTTTGATCTCACTGCCCCCATATGCAACAAGGTTTGTGGCTTTAATGCATGCTGTTATTTATTCTTCATCCTGTAGTTGTTCAAATGCATTTTCTGACAAAACATTACACTTGGCACCTGTGTCTACTTTCATTTTAACTGGAATGCCATTAACTTGTACAGTGACCAAAGCTTCATCATTTATTTCTAGTATCTGTGCATCACTTGAATCAACAGCCATTTGCAGTCTTATTCCACTGACATAGAATGTTTCATCAGCACTGCTGTCGGCTTGGTCAGGTTCTAGCTGGTGAACAGTCCTCCTAGGTCTCTGCCTGTTATTGGTTTGTTGTGTGGACTTGCAGCACTTTTTAAAATGGATAATAGACAATAGGTGCAGGAGTAGGCCACTCGGTCCTTGAAGGTTGAGGCTGTATGTATCCAGGCAAGTAGAATATGTTCCCTTACACTTTTGTGTCTCACTTCCAACCTGCTCTTGTAGCCACATTGCTCAATCTAGTTAAGTTTCTGTTCAACAATGACTCAAGGATGTTGATGGTTGAGGACTTGACTGAGGGAATACTGTTAAATACCAAGGATAGGTGATCTATTGAAGATCATTGTGTGACTTAAATATTGCTGCTATTACCTTGCCACTTCTCAGCCCAATCTGCTGCATGTTTGGTTCGCTTAATTACCTGAGGGATGGGATTGCATATAGTGCATCATAACTGAACATTTCCACTTTTGACCATAACTTGAAATATCTGCCATATACACACATATCACACTAACTTGCCTACCACTCACTGGTACATATTAAAACATCCTATTATATCCTACCTTACAGCATGTCATTCACTGCCTCACTCACTGCCTCAATTACAGTTCCTGTTAGTGTATTATATTATATTCTGACCCCAATTTACACATCCTATTATTGCAGTTTCATAGAGTTAAATAGTACTCTATAATAGTATTCACTCGTACAGTGAATAGTACAGGCCCTTTGGCAAACCTGGCTATGCCATTCAAGAGCCAGTCTAATTTGTTAGCATTCCACTCGTATCACTCTAATTTGTTCCTTTTCATGTATATTTTCAAAAGCATTTTAAGCATTGAAATTGTACCCACCTCTACCACCTCTTCTGGCAGCTCATCCCATATACCCACCACCCTCTATTTGAAAAAAATGGAGGCTTGTTTTCAATCCTTCCCTCCTCACCTTAAACCTATGCCGTAAAGTCTTAGGTTACCTACCTGAGATAAAGACTGGCATACACCTTATTTATATACCTGATGATTGTATAAACCTCTACAAGGCTACCCCTCAGCCTCCATTGCTCCAGGGAAAACAGTCCCAATCTATTCAGTCTCTCCTCATAACTCAAGCTCTCCCGACCTGCAAACATGTTTGTGATTTTTTTCTGCACCTTCTCCAGCTCTATCACATTCTTTATCGTATGGCAACCAGAACTGCATATGCTATTCCAGATGCAGCACTAATATCCTTTACAGTTGTAACATGATGTCCCAGCTCTTGTACTCAATGCCCCAGCATGCCAAATGGCTTGTTTGTCACCCTGTCTACCCGAGTCACCAATTTCAGGGGACTATCGACTTGTGCTTGTCAGTCAAGGGCCTACGTTACTCTCTACTTTATTGATTCATTTGTTGACTCTCTTCCACAGCCTCACCAAGTGTGGCTGTCATTTAATAGTCTTTATTATAATCCTCACAACACTTGTTTGACATTCATTTATCCCCGATTGCACTTCCAAATTTGGAATAATGTATATGTTACCCAGTGACCTATAATTCACTCCTTGACACAGTGTTTGTCATTCACTGATCTCTATTACAACACCCTCACAAGGAACTCACTGGTTCTAACCACTCCCTGACGTCATATATTAACATCTCTTATACATCCTGATGCAATGGATATGTCAGTTAATAGCTCCCTGCTACAGTTGGTGTGTTCACCAGGCCCTATCACACTCTCTTGATGCCCTGTGGCTGCCACTCTCAGATACAATTGCACACTTGTCACTCAAAGCCTGCAATTACACTGTCTATTAACTGTCATCTTTAGACCCCTGATATTTTTCCTGTATATTGCTCAACCCATGACGCCAATACATTCCTCTTTTAGATGACAATTGCTTATCCTATTCCAATCAATTACAATGTATCTATAACTCACTGATCTCCACCTTTATCATTAGCTCTTGCTTGCTACATTGCCTTTGATCTATTTTACTGTATTGAGTGAATAGGTCTGTTCACTTTTCTAATATGTATTTACAACTCTTTTTGCATGGTGTTTAGCTTCTTATCTATGGATTACACTGTCCTATGTTTGGCATATTCTTAACTAAGTTTCATGCATGTTAAGTCTTTTACTTTGATTTACCTGGTATCTACCCAACCTATGAAAGCAGTACATTGATCATTGTCAAGGAATGAGGCCTCTGCAAATAAATCAGAAAAGCATCCACAAATGTGATGAGAGTTGAAGATTCAAGAAAATCTATTGTCATGTGTCCCAGATAGGACAATGAAATTCTTGCTTTGCTTCAGCACAACATAATATAGTAAGCATAAATAAATACAGATAGAACTGATCAGTGTGACCATATACCAATGAATATATATATACACATATAAATAAACAGATAAAGTGCAATGGGCTGTTAATGATCAGAGTTTTGTTTGAGTTGAGTTTAATACCCTGATGGCTGTGGGGAAGTAGCTGCTTCCTGAACCTGGACGTTGCAGATTTCAGGCTCCTGTACCTTCTACCTGAAGGCAGCGGGGAGATGAGTGAGTGGCCAGGATGGTGTGGGTCCTTGATGATGCTGCCAGCCTTTTTGAGGCAGCGACTGTGATAGGTCCCCTCGATGGTAGGGAGGTCGGAGCCGATGATGGACTGGGCAATGCTTACAACTTTTTGCAGTCTTTTCTACTCCTGGGCGCTCAAGTTCCCGAACCAAGCCATGATGCAACAAGTCAGCATGCTCTCTACTGTGAGAGCAGTTCGAGAGAGTCCTCCTTGACATACCGACTCTCCGTACTCTTCTCAGGAAGTAGAGGCACTGATGTGCTTTCTTTATAATTGCATCCGTGTTCTTGGACCAGGAGAGATCTTCAGAGATATGCACACCCAGGAATTTGAAGCTCTTGACCCTCTCCACCATCGACCCGTTGATATAAACAGGACTATGGGTTCCCATCCTACCCCTTCCAAAATCCACAATCAGTTCCTTGGTTTTGCTGGCGTTGAGAGCCAGGCTATTATGCTGGCACCATTTGGTCAAACGGTCGATCTCACTTCTATACTCTGACTCATCTCCATCACTGATACGTCCCATAACAGTGGTGTCGTCAGCGAACTTGATAATGGAGTTCGCACTATGACCGGCTACGCAGTCATGATATTAGGATGAGTACAGCAGGGGGCTGAGCACGCAGCCTTGAAGTGCTCCCATGCTGATTGTTATCGAGGCTGACACATTTACACCAATACGGACAGAATGTGGTCTGTGAATGAAGAAGTCGAGGATCCAATTACAGAGGGATGCGCAGAGACACAGTTCTCAGAGTTTGGTAACCAGCTTGGAGGGGATGAATGTGTTAAATGCCGAGCTGTAGTCAATGAATAACAGCCTGACATATGAGTTTTTGTTGTCCAAGTGTTCCAGAGCGGAGTGAAGAGCCAGCAAGATCGCATCCACCGTTGATCTGTTATGGCGGTAAGCAAACTGCAGTGGGTCCAGGTTTTTGTCCAGGTAGGAGTTGATTTGCGCCATGATCTCCCGCCTTTTAAAGCAGGTGGGAACCGCAGACTTCAGAAGTGAGAAGTTGAAAATGTCCGTAAAAACTCCAGCCAGTTGGTCCGCACTGGTTTTTAGAACACGGCCGGGTATGCCATCAGGTCCAGGCGCTTTCCGAAGGTTCAAACCTCTGAAGGATTTCCTGACGTCGACCTCAGTGACCATGACCTAAATATCATCACAGCGAATGGGGGCTCGAGAAGGCACATGAGCGTTCTCCCTATCAAAGCGTGTGTAAAATGTATTGAGCTCATCAGGGAGTGAAGTTTCAGAGTTCCACATAACACAGAGCTTCAAATTGGATGCTATACACCAATCACTAACGTATGGTGAGTAATGTAAAGCATCCAATTAGATCTTTCAATCTATCTCATTGTGGCCCTTGCATTTTTTTAATCTACACTTTCTCTGCAGCTTTAACACTATATTCTGCACACTATTTATTTTGGAGCCGTACAATCCACATTTCTGGGTAATATTCCACATTGTTGGTTGGATTAATTACTTATTATGGAGCACAAGTCGTTAACACTACAGCCAGGATGTTGTTTGTGCCATGGCCTAACCTGCATCTACTGCACTCAGTTATTGTTATTGGTACATCCACCCTGGCTCCTTCTTGGATTAATTTCACCAATTTTTAAAATTGCATTTAAAAAATATTTTATTCATAAAATTTGCAAATGGTATATGGCAAGCTACCATTATTCATGCAATAGACTCATTCCGTTTGAATTGCATTCAAGATTCAAGATTCAAGAGAGTTTATTGTCATGTGTCCCAGGTAGGACAATTAAAATCTTGCTTTGCTTCAGCACAACAGAATATAGTAGGCATAAATAAATTTAGAACAGATCAGTGTGACCACATACCATTGAATATATATATATATATATATATATATATATATATATATATACACACACACACACATAAATAATCAGATAAAGTGCAATGGGCTATTAATGTTCAGAGTTTGAGTTGAGTTTAATAGCCTGATGGTTGTAGGGAAGCAGCTATTCCTGAACCTGGATGTTGCATATTTCAGGCTCCTGAACCTTCTACCTGAAGGCAGTGGGGAGATGAGTGTGGCCAGGATGGTGTGGATCTTTGATGATGCTGGCACCCTATTTGAGGAAGCGACTGCGATAGATCCCCTCGATGGTAGGCAGGTCACAGCTGATGATGACAATAGACAATAGGTGCAGGAGTAGGCCATTCGGCCCTTCGAGCCAGCACTGCCATTCAATGTGATCATGGCTGATCATCCCCAATCAGTACCCCGTTCCTGCCTTCTCCCTATATCCCCTGACTCCGCTATTTTTAAGAGCCCTATCTAGCTCTCTCTTGAAAGCATCCAGAGAAGCTGCCTCCACCGCCCTCTGAGGCAGAGAATTCCACAGACTCACCACTCTCTGTGAGAACAAGTGTTCCTCGTCTCGGTTCTAAATGGCTTCCTCCTTATTCTTAAACTGTGGCTGTTGGTTCTGGACTCCCCCAACATCGAGAACATGTTTCCTGCCTCTAGTGTGTCCAAACCCTTAACAATCTTATATGTTTCAATGAGATCCCCTGCCATCTTTCTAAACTCCAGAGTGTACAAGCCAGGCACGTGCCGTCAGGGTAGGCAAGGTAGGCACTGCCTACCCTGACTAAAATTATAACATAGTAATAACTAAATATAAATAATAAAGGCATGGGAGAATTATGCCTATGTAAGAGATCGATCTCTTAGGTAGGCATAATTCTCTGTGCCTTTCATCTGCTGTCGGGTCCCGGTGGCCGCTCGTAGCTCCCCGAGCAGCTTCTATCCCCAGCTACAGTGCGTGGCTTCACGCCCGGAGAGGTACGGCAGTGGTGAGTGAATTACTGGCAGTATCCCCGACACCCTCCTTCTCAACACCAGTGCCCTCCCCACAACTTTACCCCTGGCACAGACTCCACACACGCTGTGAAAGGAACTGTTCCCCCAATTGGTCTAGGACTAGGAAGCCTTGGGCAAATTGAAATGTCACGGGGTTTATTTATTTATTTATTTAACGGGGAGAACAATCTGCACATGCGTGGTTTAATTTTTTTTTTAAAGCGGACTGAGTGCCTACCCTGAGTAATTACTCACGGCGCGTGCCTGGACAATATTCTCTCAGCATATGACAGTCCCGCCATCCTGTGAATTAACCTTGTAAACCTACGCTGCACTCCCTCAATAGCAAGAATGTCCTTCCTCAAATTAGGGGACCAAAACTGCACATAATACTCCAGGTGTGGTCTCACTAGGGCTCTGTACAACTGCAGAAGGACCTCTTTGCTCCTATATTTGATTCCTCTTGTTATAAAGGCCAACATGCCATTCGCTTTCTTCACTGCCTGCTGTACCTGCATGCTTACTTTCATAGACTGATGTACAAGGACCCCCAGATCCCGTTGTACTTCCCCTTTTCCCAACTTGACATCATTTAGATAGTAATCTGCCTTCCTGTTTTTGCTATCAAAGTGGATAACCCCACATTTATCCGCATTAAAATTCATCTGCCATGCATCTGCCCACTCCCCCAACCTGTCCAAGTCACCCTGCATTCTCATAGCATCCTCCTCACAGTTCACACTGCCACCCAGCTTTGTGTCATCTGCAAATTTATTAATGTTACTTTGAATCCCTTCATCCAAATCATTGATGTATATTGTAAATAGCTGTGGTCCCAGCACCGAGCCTTGCGGTACCCATTAGTCACTGCCTGCCATTCTGAAAGGGACCCATTAATCCCTACTCTTTGTTTCCTGTCTGCCAACCACTTCTCTATCTATGTCAGCACTCTACCCCCAATACCATGTGCCCTAATTTTACCCACTAATCTCCTGTGTGGGACCTTATCAAATGCTTTCTGAAAGTCCAGGTACACTACATCCACTGGCTTTCCCTTGTCCATTTTCCTAGTTACATCTTCAAAAAAATCCAGAAGATTAGTCAAGCCTGATTTCCCCTTTCGTAAATCCATGTTGAATTGGACCGATCCTGTTACTGCTATCCAAATGTTCGGCTATCTCATCTTTTATAATTGACTCCAGCATCTTCCCCACCACCGATGTCAGGCTAACTGGACTATAATTCCCTGTTTTCTCTCTCCCGTCTTAAAAAGTGGGATAACATTAGCTACCCTCCAATCCACAGGAACTGATCCCGAGTCTATAGGACATTGGAACATTATCACCAATGCATCTACGATTTCTAGAGCCACTTCCTTAAGTACCCTGGGATGCAGACCATCAGGCCCTGGGGATTTATCAGCCTTCAGTCCCATCAGTCCATCCAACACCATTTCCTGCCTAATGTGGATTTCCTTCAGTTCCTCCGTCACCCCAGATCCTCTGGCCACTATTATATCAGGAAGACTGTGTGTCCTCCTTAGTGAAGACAGATCCAAAGTACCTGTTCAGCTCATCTGCCATTTCCTTGTTCCCCATAATAAATTCACCTTTTTTGGTCTTCAAGGGTGCAACTTTGGTCTTAACTATTTTTTTTCCTTTTCACATACCTAAAGAAGCTTTTACTCTCCTGCTTTATATTCTTGGCTACCTTACCTTCGTACCTCATCTTTTCTTCCCGTATTGTCTTTTGGTTATCGTCTGTTGTTCTTTAAACATTACCCAATCCTCTTGCTTCCCGCTCATCTTTGCTACGTTGTACTTCTTCGCTTTAATTTTTATACTGTCCCTGACGTCCCTTGTCCGCCATGGTCGTCCCTTTCTCCCCTTGGAATCTTTCTTCCTCCTAAGAATGAACCGATCCTGCACGTTCTGTATTATTCCTAGAAATACCTGCCATTTCTGTTCCACTGTCATCCCTGCTAGTGTATCTTTCCAGTCAACTTTGGCCGGCTCCTCCCTCATGGCCCCATAGTCCCCTTTATTCAAATGCAACACTGACACCTCCGATCTACCCTTCTCCCTATCCAATTGTAGATTAAACCTGACAATGTTATGGTCACTGCCTCCTAATGGCTCATTAACCTCGAGGTCCTTTATCAAATCCGGTTCATTACATAACACTAAATTTAGAATTGCCGACTCCCTGGTAGGCTCCAATACAAGCTGTTCTAAGAATCCATCTACAAAGTCCCTTTCTTGGGGTCCAGTACCAACCTGATTTTCCCAGTCTACCTGCTTGTTGAAATCTCCCATAACAACCACAGCATTACTTTTGCTACATGCCAATTTTAACTCCCGATTCAACTTGCTCCCTATGTCCAAGCTGCTGTTTGGGGCCTGTAGATTAGTATCATTAGGGTCTTTTTACCCTTACAATTCCTTAGTTCAATCCATACTGACTCCACATCTCCTGTATCAATGTCACCCCTTGCAAGGGACTGAATGTTATTCCTCACCAACAGGGCAACCTCACCCCCTCTGCCCACCTGTCTGTCTTTTCGATCGGAGGTAAACCCTTGAATATTCAGTTCCCAGCCCTGGCCCTCGCAGCCATGTCCCAGTAATTCCCACAACATCATACTTGCCAGTTTCTAACTGAGCCTCAAGCTCGTCCACTTTATTCCTTATATTTCGCGCATTCATATACAGCACTTTGACCTCCATATTCACTTCCCCCCTCGCAATTGGCCCTGACCTTACTCTGTTGTCCATTCTCGAGCTTTCCTTCCCATTAATTCGAGGATCTTTTGTAATTTTTCCTGTAGTCACTTCCCCTTCAACTCCATCTTTATACTCCCAATTTGTCAATCCCTCACCCATACTATTTAGTTTAAACCCACACGTGTAGCCTTAGCAAACCTGCCTGCCAGAATGTCAGTCCCCCTCCAGTTAAGGTGTAATCCGTCCCTTTTGTACAGGTCACCCCTACCCCAGAAGAGATCCCAGTGGTCTATAAATCTACATGCTTGCTCCCTGCTCCAGCCCCTCAGCCACACATTCAGTCCCTATCTCTCAGTTCCTGTCCTCACTAGCATGAGGTACTGGAAGCAATCCAGAGATAACTACCCTAGAAGTCCAGCATTTCAGTCTTCTTCCCAACTCTCTGAAGTCATGTTGGAGAACCTCCTTCCTCTTCTTCCCGACGTCGTTTGTGCCTATGTGCACAACTACTGCCGGATGTTCACCTTCTCTCCCGAGGATGTTCTGAATTTGGCTTGTGACATCCTGAACCCTAGCACCAGGGAGGCAACAGACCATCCTCGCATCTCGTCTGACTCCACAGAATCTCCTTTCCGCTCCTCGGTCAATGGAGTCACCCACCACTAGGGCTCTGGCCGACGTCGGTCTCGCCGGTCGAGTCCCATCTCTCGGATTGGAGCCACCGACATGTCCGCCACTCGGACTGGAAACATCGTCTCCCCGGACAGTTCCCAAGAGGGCGTACCTGTTTTTGCATTAGGCACACCCACCTGGGTCTTTTGCACACCACGATTTCCACCCTTTCTCTCCATCACACACCTTGGTTCTTCCCGTAACCTCGGTGTGACTACCTCACAGTAGGTTCTGTCCAGGAAACTCTTGTTTTCGCGGATGGCCCCGAGGTCATCCAGCTGCTTCTCCAGTGCCCCAACACGGTCCTTTAGGAGCTGAAACTGTGCGCACTTGCCGCAGTTGTAGCAGCCAGAGGCTCTATCTGTGTCCCTGGACTCCCACATTCTGCAAGCCTCACACTGTCTCATCTGCCCCGACATGTGTTCACCGCGTTCCGTCCTCTCGAGCTTTATGCGTAGCCTCCTCGCCAAAGACTCACACTTTAAGCCAAAGCCTCACACTTTACTCACAAGGCCGCTCCCTCGCTGCCGCTCCCTATGAGCCATCTTGCTTATATTGACTGATAAATTGCCTAATTTACCAATTTACAAACCAAATTCCACAGTTTTAAACTGTTTTCCTCCTCTCATCCACTTCTAACTCTCCTCCCTCTTGGGCTAGAGCCAATCACTGCTTTTTCCTGCTTCTCTTTGCTGTTGTTTCTTCAAAATCCACCGGAGCTCTGAGTTAAGTCTATCTGTGCTTTGCCTCTCTGTTAAACCGTTTTCCCCCTCTGACTCACTCTAACTCTCCTCCCACTCTGGCTCAAGCTAATCACTGCTTTTTACTGCTTCTCATTGATGGCTTTGTATATATTCTTTGAAGCAAACTGATTGAGGGCTTTTTTTTTTTAAACACAGCTTCTTGCTAGTCTGCAATGACAAGAGGGCCTTAAACCCTCTGTTCCCCTTTGTGGAAATTGCACAATGCCTCAGTGCACCCCTCTGCATGTTGACCTGGACCCTGGAATGTGCCACGTACAACACTCATTCATGGATAGCCCATTCATAAGTGACGAGCAAGTTTAAGGAGTACCTCAGCTTTCTACATTCTTTTTGACGCGTAGGAGGCCAGGGAATGACCTTATAGAGATTGATAAGATTATGAGAATTGATAGGATGTATAGTCAGTGTTTTTTTCTCAGAGAAAGGTGTTCTAGAAGAAGAGGGCACAGGTTTAAGGTGAGATACAAATACATGTTTAAAAGGTATTTGGACATATTTGTGGCGTTAAAGGGATACAGGAAAAAGCAGACAATAGGATTGACAGAGCTAGGCATCAAGTTTGGTGTGAATGAGGCGGGCTGAAGGTCCTATTTCAGTTTTGTTGATTCACACACATGCTGTGTTGTAGTTTCGCTAGGATGTCCTTCATCTTTCGTACGCCTGGTGCTTCCCCCAGCATGCCCTGCCCGCACTCCACACTGAAGCAGGGTTGTTCCCCATTTGCGACTACTGATAAAGCAAGAGATTTGCAAACCACGGGATTATAGATTGTAATGATAAAGTATAACTGAATGCTTTGCTTAGTCAATGAAAGCGAAGTTAAGAGTCAGCAGATCATTAGACATCTGGAGTGACATTTCCCTCCATAAAGGATCTCAGTTTACATAAAAAGACATTTTTGGAAAATGCATCATAATGCAACATTTCATAAATCAGAAGGGCTATTGAAGCGCATTGTGGTATTTTGGTACAATGTAGCTTTAATCAGAGTGAGGCATGCCCTTTGTTATTGTGAAAAATAGATCGTAAGTCAGAGGTACCCCAAAGAGTCAATGACATTATTCAATATTTAACAATTGTGGAATACCTGCAATGAACTGGATGCGATCTTAGCAGTAGTTTCATGGCCAACCTTAAGAAATTTTACATTTTTTATTTCAGGTTTATTTTTCAATTAGATTGTCTGACTGCCTTGTTGAGATTCAAACTCATGAACTGTCAGTGCTGTAAGTTTAACTATCCTGTTCTGAGCTCTAAATATATCTCCCTCCTTCTGGTCTCCATAATTAGATCTCTCTCTCTCTGCACTAATGTCCTGATTACTGCCTGTAGAGGTCAAATACATTGTCATCCTGAACCCATTAAACTCCAAATCATTCCAGGCAGCTAATTTATGTACCAGTTCTCAGTCTGCAGCACAAATGTGTAGTAGAGATATCAATAATGTTCTTCGGTTAAGGTGAATCCTTAATACATATAACAGGATGCATTTCTGAGGATTTATCCAGCTTAATGCGCTTTAAAGCTGCTAATACCTCCTCTTTGGTCATTCGCTCTAAGATATCAGAGCTGCAAAGCCTCAATTCCTTAATTTCCATGATCTTCCCCATTGGTGAAAACAGATAAGAAGTATTCATGATCTCCCGGTTGCTGGACCCTTTAATTCTCCTTCCCATTCCCACATAGACCTTTTTATGTCCTCTGTCTCCACTATTGTCAGAGTGAGGCTAAAAGCAAATTGGAGGACCAGCATCTTATATTTCTCTTGGGCAGCTTACAGCCCAGTGGTATTAATTTTGATTTCTCTCACTTCAGGTAGCCCCGGCATTCCTTCTCTCTCTATCCCTCCCCCACCCAATTCGCACTAGCTTTTCATTTTCACCCTACAAACCAAAGATCCTATAGCAAGCAAGATAATGCACTCCTGCGAAAACCAATAGGCTGACGTGTAGTACGCAATGGAGCAGAACGTCGGCCTTTTTGTCGACCATTTCAGTAAACCCGACCCGACTTTGTATATCCGTCTCGCAGTGTAATCAGCATTGCGGGGGAAAAGTTTGTGTAGTGTTAGATTCGTGATTCATATTTCTGTTACTTTTTGTTAATGATTAATATGTTAATAAATTATAATTCTGTTAATTTTCTTTTTTAATGTTTTGGATTCAAAGCCCCAGGATTGGGATCGGACTGTGCAAGGGTGGAGGGGGCACTGAGGGCAAAGAGGCTGTGCCCACACGGCAGTGTAAAAGGGGAGACTTTCCAATCCACGCTTCCCTATTTCTGTCTCCGCTGTGCCTTTGCAAAATTAGTTGTTTATTTTTTCCGCAAAAAGAGCAGACCGGTCCGGAGTTTGGGAGCCGGGCAGCGAACGTGATGGGGGAGGAAACCGAAGGGCCGTCTGCTCTCAGCTTCGGATCTCATGCCCGCCCTCTTTCCCCCCGTCAGTGAGTCTCTTTAACGGGGCAGAGAGGCAGAGAGAAAATGAGTAGAAGATTTTAACCAAAGATCTTTGAGTTTTACGAGGATGTTTCCGTAAATGGCTTCCGTCTCCGCAGTAGTATCTTTGCTCCGCTATGGCGGACAAAGATGGCAGAGACGGAAGCCGGTTACGGAAATGGGGCCGAAGATTACCCATGAACCTACTCATGACCATACTACGTTTTTTTCATCGAGTGCATTATCTTGCTTGCTATAGGATCTTTGCTACAAACAGCTTACAATGGCCTGTTTCCTTTAACATTTTTGCACATCTTTCATTCATTGTTCTTTATCTCTCCACATCACCGTCTATATCTCTTGTTTCCCTTATTCCTAACCAGTCTGAAGAAGGGTGTCGACTCGAAACGTCATGCATTCCTTCTCACCAGAGATGCTGCCTGTCCCGCTGAGTTACTCCAGCTTTTTGTGTCTATCTTCCTTTAATACCCCCCCCATCTCCTGTGCCTCTACATAAAAATGGCCATGCTGATCTTTAAGGTGACCTATTCTTTCCCTAGCCATTATTTTATTCTTAATATGCTTATAGAATTTCTTAGGAATTTCATTGTCTGCCAACTCCATTTCATGTTCACCTTTTGCCCTCCTCATTGGTTTCTTAAGTGTATTCATACACGTCTTATTTCATGGAGAGATTTGCTTCATCCCGAATGCCTAACTCTGATGTATGCTCCTTTTTTCTGACCAGAGCGTCTGTTGCCGCAGCCCCGCATTGCCCTGGACCAATGACATTGAAGCTATTGCCAAGAAACCATAAACACCTCTACTTCCTCAAAAGATTAAGGAAGTTTGACATGTCTACAATTACTCTTACCAACTTCCACAGATACATCAAAGAAAGCATGCTATTAAGTTGCATCACATCTTGGTTTGGCAACAGCTCTGCCTAAGTCTGCAAAAAAGTGCAGAGAAAAATTGTGGAAATAGGCCAGTCCATCACATAAACCACTCTTCCCCCCCATCAACTGAATCTAAACTTCCTGTTACTTTGGGAAAGTAACCAACATAATCAGGGAAAATTTACACTTCGGTCATTCTCTTTACTCCCCTATCCTATTGGGCAGAAGATACAAAAGCTTGATTCAGGAACAATTTTACTTCGGAGTCACGTGAGTGACTACGTGAAGAAGTCCCGCCTGGCGCTGGATCGGCATTACGTCGTCGCTGTCGGCAGAGGAAAGAGCTGCAGAGCGCAGCTCCACACAGCGGTAAGGAACCGGCCCGCAGGTAAGAGAGATTTTCGTTTCTAGGGCGGGTTTCAGAACTCCGTAGCCTGGTGGGTAAACCAGGAGGAGTTAGAAAGAAAAATGGAGAAAGCCAAAAAACAGCGGGTAAAACGTGCGTCCCGGGGTGCAGAGGAGTCGGGACAGCAGATTATTGCGGAGCCGGTTCCGATACCGGTGGCCGTTGAAATTCCCGTTAGTGAGGCTTTGATTGCTCCACAAACAGAAACTTTGGAGGAAAACCCAGTGCTTAAAAAATGTAAAAGAAAAGCTGAAAGGCCTGAGGTTTCTGAGGACTCTGATTCAGAAGGTCCAGAAAGAAAAGCCTTATGGCTTAGAATGGATCAAATGGAGAAAATGCTCCAAACTATTATCAACCAAGGGTCTAAGAACCCAGAATATTCCCATGGCAGCCCCTGAGGGGGTTCCATATCATGAATATGGTGCCAGTTTGAATTGGGAATTTGAAACCCCAGTGCCTGGGATTGGACTGGAGGAAGTCTCCTTTGAACAAGTTTCAGGAGTACCAGGGCTGTATGAGACAGACCCTGAAAGTGGTGATTGCGGTCCGGAGCACACACCACAATACAAATATATTGATCCAGGTGTGCCTGATGTGGCACAAAGTTTTGCTATACCTGGAGGAGGCGGTGAGGCCATGGAAGAAAACCTGGCAGCCAATATTAATTATATGGTCTCTCACCCGCTTCAAGAAGCTGTTATGGTTGAGACAGCAGAATTGTATAAAACACCTATTAATTGTGCCTCATTGAAGGTACCTACGGTGAATCCGGCTGTTTGGGCGCCAATGTCATCGATGATGCGCGCGCAGGAGATTCGATTTCAAAGAGTCCTCAAGCTGATTTCAGCTGGCATTACTGCCTTTGGAAGACAAGTGGAAGGTTGTGGAATGACCAAAGTTCAGAAGCATATGTTGGCTTTATTTTGCAACTCATTTTTTGAGATTAATTGTATGAGGAAGATTGCCATTCGGCCTCTGTTACATCCAAAATTTGCAGGGTTGTGCAAGCCAAGCAATGTTCAAACTCCTGGTTATTTGTTCGGAGAGAATTTGTCTAAACAAATTTTAAAAATGGATGAAGAGGCAAAAACTTTTGGTCTTATGAAACCCTTCAGTTTTGGCCAGAGAAGGGCTGGCCATATGAAAAGGGGATTTGATTTTGGAGCTGGAACAAGCCGAGGCAGGAGTATGATAAGAAAGAATTTCCAGCCAACACAGCCGAATGTACACCCATTTATTGGATCATTTCGTCCAGTTGGAGAGGTACATAAACTTTATCCTATTAAAGAAGAATGTTTGGATGAACCTTAGATTGGGGGTAGACTCCGAATGTTTTATAATGAATGGGACAGTATTACAGCTGATCGTGTTGTATTAGATACTGTGTTAGGATCTACCATTGATTTTGTAGAAGGTATGGATCCTTTGGGACAGAATAAGCCTTATCATTCTTTGATGTTTTCAGCTCTTGAAAAAATTCAAATTGACAAAGAGGTTAAGAATTTATGTGAAAAAGGAGTTATTGAGAAAACAGGAGAGGATCCACAACAATTTGTATCAAATATTTTCCCCAGACCAAAGAAAGATGGGGGTTGTAGAATCATTTTAGATCTCACACAATTGAATACATTTGTCCAGTATAAACATTTAAAAATGGACACATTCAACACTGCAATGCAGCTGGTATCAACAGGTTGTTATATGGCTACAATAGATTTGAAGGATGCATATTATTCGGTCCCAATTTATCATAGTTTTCGCAGGTATTTAAAGTTTAAATGGATGGGACAGCTGTGGCAATACAAAGCATTGCCTAATGGATTAAGTTCAGCACCTAGATTGTTCACTAAATTGTTGAAGCCAGCACTTGCACTGTTAAGGGCACAAAAACACATCGTTATGGCTTATCTAGATGACATTTTAATTGTCAATGCTAATCAGGAGTCAGCTGAAAAATCAGTCTCAGCAACTACAAGCTTGTTTGAGAAGTTGGGATTCCTGATTCATCCAACAAAATCTAAGTTACAGCCATCCCAAACCATTGAATATCTGGGGTTTGTGATTAATTCAGTTACCATGTTGGTAACTTTACCAATGGATAAAGTGATAGATTTGACAAATGTGTGTCAGAACCTGATTAACAAACCTTATCCCTCCATCCGAGAAGTTGCCAAGGTTATTGGTAAGTTGGTAGCAGCATTTCCAGCAGTAGAATTTGGTCGTCTAGATTACCAAAATCATCAAAGGTTAAAAACTCAAGCGCTTATTCAGCGAGCAGGCCATTTTGATAGGCTAATGCTATTGCCAAAGGAAGCTTTATCAGAATTACATTGGTGGGTTGAGAATGTTCCACAAGCTGCTAAGAACATTTTAGTTCATCAGCCAGTAGTGTTTTTGCAAACTGACGCAAGTTCTCTCGGATGGGGGGGCTACGGATAATGAGACCAGCTGTGGGGGCAGATGGGCTGTCCAAGAGGATTTATTGCTCCAAACATATGGTATTAATTATTTGGAGCTACTGGGAGCATTTTATGGATTAAAAGCTTATTGTTCTTCATTAAAAGATTTGCATGTCCAAATACAAATAGACAATACCACAGCTGTGGCATATATCAATCACATGGGTGGTGTCAGATCAATGTCATGTGATCATCTGGTAAACCAGATGTGGCAATGGTGTATTGGTAAAAATATTTGGCTTTCAGCTATTTATCTCCCAGGGAGAGACAATGTTGTGGCAGACAAAAGATCACGAATATTTAAAGACAATACAGAATGGATGTTAAATCCACAAATTTTCAAAAATATTGTCAGTCGGTATGGAGTACCGGACATTGATCTGTTTGCATTTAGATTGAATCACCAATTGCTCAAATACGTGTCTTGGGAACACGGTCCAGGGGCAGTAGCGGTGGATGCTTTCTCGCTACACTGGGGGAATACATTCTTTTATGCTTTTCCCCCATTCTGTCTGATTGGGCAATGTCTCAAGAAAATAGCGCAAGACGCTGCCAAAGGCATTTTGGTGGTGCCAAATTGGCCTACACAGTCATGGTTCCCATTGATGCTTAAAATGATTGTTGAACCATGCATGACAATTCCCAGTTGCGACAATCTGTTGACACAACCAGTAACAAAAGAAATTCATCCATTGCATGATCATATGAATTTGTTAATCTGCAGGTTCTGACCAGACCATTGCAAGATTTTGAACTGTCGGACAGGACCATGGATGTTATAGATGCAGCTTGGAGGAATAGCACTAAAAAACAATATATGTCGCATATAAGGAAATGGGAAGCTTTTTGTACACAAAGATATCTTATACTGCAAACATTTCAAATGTATTGGAGTTCCTTGCTGGGTTAAACTTTGATGAGCATTTGAGTTATAGTGCCATTAATTGTGCTCGTAGTGCATTGTCATCCTATTTAGGACAAATTTCTGATCGGGATTCAGTTGGGTCTCATCCATTAGTATCCCGATTCATGAAAGGAATTTTTAATAAAAATCCTCCCAAGCCCAGATATACAGAAATTTGGGATGTTAGCATTGTTCTCACTTTGCTAAAGCAATGGACTCCAATTACTTCAATGTCTTTGCAGAAATTAACATTCAAGGTGGTTATGTTAATGGCATTGGTATCAGCTCAAAGTGTACAAACTTTGCAATTGTTACGGTTGGATTGCATGCATGTGACTACAGATAACATTGTGTTTTATGTTTATGACCTGATCAAACAAAGCAGGCCAGGGAGAACTGGAATGAAGGTAATGTTTAAAGCATATCCTATTGATGAAACATTGTGTGTAGTTAAGCATTTAACTCAATACATTGAGGTAACCAAAAATCTCAGAGGTTCTGAGAAAGCGTTATTGATAACACACAAAAAGCCACATACAAAAGTTTCAGTTCAAACCATTTCTAGATGGTTAAAACAGGTTTTGGGTCTAGCAGGAATAGACACTGATGTGTTTAAATCTCACTCCACTAGGGCGGCAGCTACGTCCGCTGCGAAGGTACAGGATGTACCACTCGATCAAATTTTAGAGGCCGCAGGGTGGTCTAGAGAAGAAACATTTTCAAAGTTCTACAATAAACCTGTTGTCACGGTGCCAGGATTTGGACACGCAGTACTGGGTTCTCTTTAAATGCTTGCTTTGTTTTATATTATCGATTTATATTATCGATTTATGTTACCATTGACATCATTTATCAATTTATTTTGTAATTTTTCCCCTGTGATAGAGGGGTTATTATTAAAAAAGTTGTTCTTTTTTATGATTAAAGGACTTATTACATAAATTGTAACAATGTCTTAAAATACTATTTACTCACTACTGTTTTGACTAAACAGAGAGTCATATGGAATGAATTTACAACATAAAAAACACAGAGCTTTAAAATCTTCACGTAGTCACTCACGTGACTCCGAAGTAAAATAGTAAGATTAAACGAGAACTTACCTGTTCGAAGTTTGATCTTTATTTTATGAGGAGTTACGATGAGGGATTACGTGCCCTCCACTTCCAACCCTCATAATATAAATGATCATCTGGTAGTTCTAGTCTATTTTGAGCCTTACTATTTTACTCCGGCTATTGGTTCTGTGGTTTTCATGCTGCTGCTTTGAAGTATGCCGATCCAGCGCCAGGCGGGGCTTCTTCACGTAATCCCTCATCGTAACTCCTCATAAAATAAAGATCAAACTTCAAACAGGTAAGTTCTCGTTTAATCTTACTATTTCTTCCTTGTTATTTGACTACTGAACAGACCTCTCTTAAGGGTGTAGTCCCGATCGCCAATCGCATTCTGGTCCTTGAAATTTTTTTTCATCTGCACTTTCTCTGTAACTGCAACGATATAATGCTGTAACACTATGTTCTGTACTCTGGTATTTTTCTCTTTGCACTACCCGCAGTACTTGTGTATAGCTTGATTGTACTCATGTATAGTATGATTTGACAAGATCTCCTCCTTCTTGCGTATGGCGTGCACAGCCTAAAGTTGTAGGACAACTTGTTCTATTTGATCTTATTTGATTGTGCACGCCGGGTTTATTGTATTCGTCGAAACAGGGCGGACCACGTGAAGGTTGAAATCTTCCCCCCATTTGACAAGATAGCACGCAATGTTTTTCACTGTATTTCGGTAATAAATCATTGCTAAAACCAATATCGATATTTAAGAGGTGAGAGACGCAACTTGATTAATGAAAGGGAACTAATACATGGAAAACTAATACTGCTTTGCACGCTGGGGGATCTGGTACTGGAGTCGGAGTCTGACAATCAGAGACAGGCTTTTCAGCTGTCAAGATAGGAAATACTTCTACATACAAAGTTGGAACTGTCTTCAGCAAACAGGATTTGATGACAGGGCATTTGTTAATTTTAAATGTCAGGTTGATAAATGTAAGTCAGAATGAATGCAGAATATAGAATTAAAGAAGCAGGCAACAGAAAACTCAGGGTTGCCCATGTAGATCGAAAGCAGGTGCTCCACCTATTCTGCATTTGTTTTTTTTAGTGTAGAGAAGACCATGTGTGAATGCTGATGGAATGGACTACACTCCATACGAAAACCAGGGTGTAGTTGAGAGACTGCCATCTGGATGCTCCTTCTTTCAATGCAGTTGAAAGAAGAGCAACTGAGATTGCTTCACCCATTATATTTTGTTTCAGATTGATTGATCATGTTGTGGAGCACCCATGAATCCTCCACCCATTTTACCAGCAACAATTACAAGCAACTTGTAATTTCAGTCTGAAGGAGGGTCTTGGCTCGAAATGTCGCCTATTCCTTTACTCCAGAGATGCTGAGTTACTCCAGCATTCTGTGTCTATCTTTGGTGTAAACCAGCATCTGCAATTCTTTCCTACACATTACATGACTCATGGACTTCCTTATTACTATGATTTATAGTATTAAATCACTCCTGCCTCCCTTCTCACTGGATCAATCTTCCAGTAAAGTCCCCAGGCCATGTATATTTCAATCACGTCCTCTCACTCACTCAAGTACGGTGAGGTACGGATATTTCAGGCATCTGTACTGACAGTAGCAGCGAGAGGAGGGCATGGCATTTATAGGTGGGGAAGATTGATGTCACGTTCTTGAGGCAATAATTTAAATCCAAAGATAGACACAAAATGCTGGAGTAACTCCGTGGGTCGGGCAGCATCTCTGGAGAAAAGGAATGGGTGACATTTCGGGTCTAGACCCCTCTTCAGACTATCTCAACCTGAAACATCACCCATTCCTTCTCTCTAGAGATGCTGCCTGTCTCCAGCATGTTGTGTCTATCTTCGGTGAAAACCAGCATCTGCAGCAAAGATACCAGAGGAGAAATCTGCAGTTCCTTCCTACACATTAAATTCTTGTTGTTAAATTATTTACTATTGTGTCTTATCTTTATTTGAGTGCTGGAATGGCAAGTCAAATTTCACGACAACAATTGGTGTATGTGATAATAAATGTCCTTTGTATCCTTGTATCAATTTAAATCCACTCAATGAGTGTTAGGTCATTCGGCCTGAAGGTGTCGCTATGAGTGAGCGCACGCCCGTGTTTAACACAGGAAGGTCTCCTCTTGCCACCACGCACGCACGCCCCTCGTTGGTTTGCCGAGCTCATATAAAGCTGCCACTGACCTCTCCGCCAACCCCAAAGTCCATCCATCATGGCGATGTTCGGCTCGTGCAGGCTCCTCGCCACGGCCTCCCACCACCCGGCCTTGGCCGCCGCCGCCATCTCCGCACGAGCCAGGTAACACACCGGTTGGTATCGAACGGCGGCCCTTATGCGGGAATGGTCGCCGTGGAGGCGGGAGCGAAAGGCCGCCGATTGTAAGCTGAGGCAATACCTCAGTCCTGGAGTAACACAGCGGGTCAGGGGAGGGGAAATGGACAGGCGTTGGTTGTTTGGAGACGGGACCCCCGACCTGACCCGTGCTCCTGGACGCGAGGTGAATTGGTGGCGGGGGGTGGGGGAGTTGTGGCCCGTCCGCCTCACCCCCACCCCACCGCGTCCCCTCCTGCTCGCCGATTGGTGGCGGCTCGCCGCCTTCTCTCGTCAGTTAGACGGGCCCGGCCAGATGATTGGTGGCGGAGGCGCCAGGCGGCGGCCGCTGCACGCGATGCCCTTGATGGAGGGGCGTTAAAGGGCAGGCGCGTGGCCGCCCGCACCCGGGCAGGCAATGCTGCCGTTTAATGCCGTGTGGGGAAGATGATCTGAGTATTGCGCCCATTTTCCATCGCCTCGGGGAATAGGTGGAACCCACTCGGTTTCACATCCCAAACCGGCCCCTAAACTCAAGAGTGGGTTTTATTGTCACACGTCCCAGATAGAACAATGACATTCTTACTTGCAGCAACACAACAGAATATATAAACTGTCCTAACTCTGAGTTCTAGACGTGTGCAGAACAGAAACAGGCCCTTCGGCACACCTCGACCATGCCGAACAAGGCGCCTTCTTTATGAATATGAAACCTTTGCGACCTACGTAACTGTACAAATGTCTTTTGAAATGTTGAAATTTTTCCGACTTCGACCAATTCCTTTGGCAGCTCGTTCCACCTTCTTAGTGAAAAGGTTGTCTCTCATCCCCCTGAAAGTGGTCCCCCCCCTCACCTGAAGCCATTACTTTTAGACGTCCTTGTGCTAGGAAAAAGACTGACCATCTATTTATACCCCTGATGATTTTATAAGGTCCCTCAGCCTCCTTCGCTCCTGGGAAACAATCCCAGCCCCTCCAATCTCTGTTTATAACTCGCCCATCAGTCCTAACATCATCCTTGGAATCCAAGATCTAATACACTCCAAAGCAATATTTGCAAGCAATCCATAAATATTTATCTCTTTTCCTGGTTTACAATTTCCCCTATATTCCAGGAGTGTTGTCTGCCCATGATATTTAATCGTTTATTCCAGTTATTTGTATTCATTTTTTCATTTCTGATTTGGTTAATATGGGCAGCATTTATTTATCCCACAGCACCGGTTGGGGGGGGGGGGCAGTTCTGATTTACATCGAGCAACAGCGAACATCTGGTTTTCTAAATGGGGAGAGAATTCAGAAATTGGAAGTACAAAGGCACTTGGGAGTCCTGGTGCAGGATTCTCAAAATGTTAATCTACAAGTCAAATAGTGGTAAGGAAGGCAAATGCTATGCTAGGATATATTTTGCGAGGGCTAGAATATAAAAACAGGGATGCAATGCTGAAACTTTATAAAGCGCTGGCCTGACTGCAATGACCCCAGGAATGAATGGGTTAACATATGACGAGAGTTTGATGGCACTGGTCCTCTGGCGTTTAGAAGGATGCGGGAGGACCTAATTGAAACTTACCAAATACTGAAAAGCCTGGATGTGGGGACCAGAGGCCATCGCCTCAGAACAAAATGATGCACCTTTAGGAAGGAGATGAGGAGGAATTTCTTTAGTTAGAGGGCGGTGAATCTTGTGGAATTCATTGCCACAGAAGGCTGTTGAGGCCAAGTCAATAGATATTTTTAAGGCAGGGATTGATAGATTCTTAATTAGTACTGGTGTCGGGGATTATGGGGAGAAGGCAATAGAATGGGTTTGACAGGGAAAGATAGATCAGCCATTATTGAATGGTGGAATAGACTTGATGGGCTGAATGGCCTAATTCTGCTCCTATCACATACATTTATGAATATGAAGTATGGGATAATTTAATCATCAATACTGAGATGTATCCAGGATGTACACAATGGTGTGTATGGTGACCAGTGTCAGTATAGTCTCCAATTGATTGCTATGTCCAATTGGGACTTAAACCCTCATCATATAATTTAATATGTAAAATGGAGTGAGAGTGTAAAATGACATGCACATTCATTGAAATGAGTAAATGAATTTGGGTGTGCAGGATATGGATATATTAGCCAATGTCATCAAAGATGCAAATAGCAATGGGCAAGAAAGATAAATGAGCAGACCCTCCAGCCACATACTGGCAGAGAGCGGTTTACTAATGCACATTTGATAATGGGGTAGAATGCATATACTGGGACCATTGTAACCTGTATTAAGGAATGTTTGGGACAATGTAGTGCGATAATGGGGATGGTGGTGACTGCATGCAGGTGATGCAACATCTGTGTTAGAAGAATATTCCTCAGAAAAGGAGCAATAGATGAAGGTGGTTAAAAAAAAAAGTGGAGTCTGCCTTTGCAGAAGGATTGGTCACTTTGGAACAGGGAGGAGAGGACTGGGAACAGTGTGATATATGTTAGTGAATGTGGACATTTTTGTGGACAGTGAGAATTTGTATTCCACTGTTTTTGAAAACAATGGAAGTAAACAAAGTAAACACTGAATTCCATCTAGTCATACGCGTCTCAACTGAGAAAAAGGGACATATCAAAAACATACCAGAAAAATTTGACAGTGGGAAACTATTCCAGGAGTTCATTTGCAACTCATTTTTGCTAGTTCATCACCCACTACAGAGTAGGTTACCATCGTTGACTGATATCCAGGAACGAGACAATGTGGGTGACCTCTTGTCTCCATTTGATTTTGTAGTTTGTGAAGCTTTGTTTAAAGTTAAATGGGAACTGATGACTGGGATGATATTATAAAATTGACTTCACCTGCTTGTGCTTTCCTGCAAAATGTAACTTGGTTTAATCATAATGTATGAATGCTCTCCATGTCAGGGGCTAATACACAGGATTCCAATTTATCTTCCTACAGTCAATCTTTCTCTTACTAGTGTGTCACAGTTTCCCTGAACCGATTTTCTTTTGAATCTTTTAATTGTGCTCTGAGGATCATCACAAGTAGTCTCTTTCCACTTAAATAGTTTGTTACTTAGTAGATACTGTGACACAGTAATTCAGCCACTTTAGGGTATGGAGATAAGGTTGCTTGTTGGTGTGGTATTGAGGATGTGTTGCATTGTTGGAGGTGCCATCTTTTAAAGGCGACTAGATCAAAGTGTGTGCCTGTACAGGCAGTCCTAGCAGACCCCACGTTACTCTCCAAAGTGCAGTGAAGTTTCAGTGTATCGTCAACATTTAAAGTAAATATTATTGAAGTAATATTTGTTGATTCAATGACTACATCACATATTTTAGATAGACAATAATGCTGGAGAAACTCAGCGGGTGAGTCAGCATCTATGGAGCGAAGAAAATGGGCAACGTTTTGGGCCGAAACCCTTCTTCAGACTTGGACTCTGACTTCTTCAGAATAGATTTAGATGGAAGCAAAGGGAAAAAGAATCACCCAGCGGAGCAGGCAGCATCTGTGGAGAGAAGGAATGGGTGACGTTTCGGGTCTTGACCCAAAATGTCACCCATTCCTTCTTTCCAGAGATGATGCTGCCTGTCCCGCTGAGTTACTCCAGATTTTTTGTGTCTATCTTGGGTTTAAACCAGCATCTGCAATTCCTTCTTGCACAAAAAAAGAATCACCAGTGGTTAATGGGATTTCAACCCGAAATGATGTTAAGTGAATACCTAGATGGACTGTTCACATGCTGTAACACAGATGCAGACATTCAGGTGCAAAGTGGAATTAGGCTCGATTGGTTGTCTGTGGCCTTAATATTCACAATGGGCTAAATGTTCTCTTGTTTTGTAAATTTATGTTTCTACATTAATTTGTCACTCTTAATTATACTGTTGTCCTCAGTGGTTCCTCCACACTGACCCAATTGGTGGAATAATGTGTATCGTTTTTATCTGGGGATTATAAATGCTAAATATAAAACAAGCTATCTTCTTATTGTGTAACTGTAATCTTCTACATCACAGAATATTTGCTCAAATTTAAGCCGTTTTAATGTTAATTTAAACTAATGGCCTTTTGAATAAAATTGTGCTGACATTTACTTTCTGATAATCTTCCAGTTCTGTGTGGTCACATGTGGAAATGGGTCCTCCTGATCCAATTCTTGGCGTTACTGAAGCCTTCAAGCGTGACAACAATCCCAAGAAAATGAACTTGGGTGTTGGTGCATACCGTGATGACAGTGGGAAGCCATTTGTATTGAACTCTGTCCGAAAGGTGAGTAGATTGTAGTGTTCTTTTTAAATCAAGTTACGGTGAAGTGAGACCAAATCCCACTGTAGGCTCTCGGGGTCTCTTGACTAACAATACTGGAAGAAGCCTGGGAACAAGATGAAGTTGATACAAACTTGGGAAAAGAAAGAAATAAAATGACAAAATCAAAATATTTAACTCTTCAGGCAGCATTTGTGCACAGAGAATCCTTAAAGCTCTTCAGTTTCAGAATAACATCTTCTGGTTCATATTGTGGAATGGAACACTTTCTTGTCACATGTGACTAGGCACAGTGAAATTATTTGCTTACATACCCAATGTATGCCGAAAACATATGAAAATTGGGGATTAATAAGATCCTAAGTGTTTTTTTAATAAGAGTCCATTATATCAAATGTAGAAATAGTGCTTCAGCATTTCATGTATTATATGGTCAGCTTTTTTTATTCATATCAGAATGAATGCTCAAAGTTTGTTTTTTGTTCTGAGATCTTTATGAAACAGCCGTTATTATGTTGCATGTGGAAATGTCCACAAAGCAGAAGGAGCTGCAGAGGAAACTTCGTTTATTCTTGGAATTGCATGTCATTAGTAAGATGGAGTTTATTGCTCAATCTAGTTGCCCTGTGATCGTGGCGCTGAGACTGAACCACTGTGGCACCAAGTGCTATACTGAGCAGAAGAGTTGTGTGAATGGATTCACAATCCAACAACTACATGATCACTTTCACCAATATTTTTTAAAAATTAAATTCATCTTCACTATTTTCATTATGGAATTGGAGCTCAGTTTTTCTCTTAATTTAACATTTTAGATTACTAATCCAGGATTTAAAATGTCACAATAACATGCATCTATTGAAAATATATATATAAGCAATAGTGGGTGTGGGGTGGTGTTGAAGAACATTGCCAAAGTGCAGCAGATAATATCAAGCTCATATCTCAGCACTTTATTTCTTTTAAACTACTTCGTGGCGTGTGATCCTAGGGTCTCGGGTTATCTGATAGTCATCTTGGGAATGGCCATCATTGAATAACTTTTCAGTGAAGTGATGCACTGGAAAGGAAACGATAACCTTTTTAGCATAATCAGTGTCTATCAAAGTACTACTGCTAATTTTTACCTTGTTGTTTTGATATTGTTAACAGGCTGAAAGTCAAATTGCGGCAAAGAAAATGGACAAAGAGTACCTCCCTATTGGTGGCCTCGCAGACTTCACCAAGGCCTGTGCAGAGCTCGCTCTAGGGAACAACAGTGAAGTCATCAGGAGTGGAAGGGTAAAGAGCTATGTTTTCTATTAATTTGGACTGGGCAGGCAATAAGTGACATTCATGGGTTTCTGAACTAAATAAATGGAGCAGTCAATGAGAATAGTATTGGACAGATAGTCCAATGGATGGGAAATAGAGAAAATCCCTTTATTAAAGCTGGGGAGGAACATGGGTTTGATAAATTTATCCAGTTAATATGAAACAATTGATATAGTTTCAGATAACAGGATTAATTTATTGACAATTAGTGGGAATCATTTATTCTTGATTTGAACAGACTATGGGTATGGTAAAATTTACCTGCATATCGGATATCATTCAAAGGTTTAAGCAGATTACAAACTTGGGAAGGTGACACAAATATGTCATTGGAGTGGGATAACATGATCTAGGTTTTAACAAGGTTAAAACTCCCAAATTTTTGAGCCTAGGCAAAAACTGCTCAATTTGTCTTCACATATCGGATTAATCTAGTGATCCATCGTTCTATCTCAAGGCAAGCATACCCTTCACATTATTCAGTATTCAAATCAAGGTTTGTCTACCTTAGGTTTTAACAAGGCTAAGAGCAATGCATTACTCTTCATCTAAGCATTTTAGCTGAAGATATGTGAAAGACCAAGTTCAAAGTTGCTCAGTGGCAAGCATGAGAGCTTAGAAAATGGAAATTAAGTGAATAGGTTGCTTATCAAACAATTAGCACTGAGTGATTGATGGAATCTTTGGTTGTGGAGGGGGTCAGGGTTGATAGGAATGTGAGGGGAAAATAACAGCATTATTATAGATGGACTCAATGGGCTGAAGTAACTGCATGATGTATGACTCTTTTAATTTTAATTGCTTATGTGCATTTGCAACATGCTTATTCACTCTTTCTAATAATAATAAACATTGTGAATTTAAGCTATAACTTCTTAAAAACTATAAACTTTTATGTGGGTGCATGGCAACGTCCCACAACTTAATGTATGTGGTGGTAATTGCAGAGGTAATGTTGACCAAAACAGCACTGCAATGTTTACTCAGAATCTCAAAACTGTTATTTACTGAGCTAAGCTTACACCATAAGTTAGAATCGCTTTAAACACTTTTAACTAGTAGTTTGAATGATGGGAATCAGAGTTTGTGGTGTATTTGGATTTCCAAAAGCCGATCAATAATTTGCTGCATAAAATAAGAGCGTGTAGTATTGTTGATGTTGGGTTAATGGAGGATTGGTTAATTGAGAGAAAGTATATATTAAATGGGTTATTATTAGCTTTGCAACTTGTACCAACTGCAGTGTCACAGGAATCAATATGAGGGAGTCATCTATTTATGTTATACCAATACCTTACCAAACAAACTAGGTGTCATGTATTCATATTTAGTGATGATGCAAACATAGGTTGGAACTCAAGTTGAAGGATATAAAGAATGAAAAAAATGGCAATATAGAGGTTAACAGAGTGGACAAAAGTATAGCAGATAGAGTAATGTGTAGTCATGCACGCTATCCACTTAGGAAGGATAGAAAAGTAGAACATTATTTAAATGGTGTGAACCTATTGACTGTCAGCATTCAGGGAGTTCTAAGTCTCTAAGTAAAACAAAGCTAGACTTGTGCAAGCCTATCTGCAAAGGGGGTGTTGATTCTTGTTGCCAAGCAAATGGAGTTTAAAAAATGTACGCAAGTTTTTCTGTATCACTCTTGAAGTACTGAGTAAAGTGAAGGGTATGCTTGCATTTAGATAGAATGATGGATCACTAGATTGATCCTACATGTGAAGACAAACTGAGCAGATTTTGCCTAGGCTCAAGAATTTGGAAGAATAAAAGATAATCTAATTGAAACGAGCAATATTTATACTAGATCTGGAACTCTGGTATGGAATTCTGTGGAGATCCATGTCTACATTTATTTGTTTTTGTTGCATACATTTTGTACTGCCTAAGATTAAGCATGGAAATGATGCTGAGACTAAAATCTGAACAGCCATGATCTCAATCTGAACGCAGTGCAAGCTCAAGGGCTGTTTAGCCTATATCTGTTACTTATGGGCCTGTTCCACTTAGGTGATTTTTTTTTTAAGCGACTACAGGTGACTAGTCTGTCGCCGGTGGTCGCCGGGAGTAGTCTCCTCAGTCGCGCAGAAACTTGTAGCGTCTTCCTGGTTGCCGCTAAATTTTCAACAGTGTTGAAAACATTTCGGCGACAGTGGGTTTGACGCCAATGAGCGTAGCTTGACTTCTCCTGACGCAGGTGCTGTCATAGGTTGTCGCCAGGATGACGTAGGTTGGCACCGTTTTTTTGGCGACCTGCTGCAACTATGACGGTCGTTGGCAGCTGCCTAAAAAATCGCCAAGTCGGACAGGCTCGATAGTGTGTTTGAGCTGGTTTACAACTGTCCTGGAGCAATGTGCACTTTGTGGGATGAACTACTTGGTCCCATGATCCTTAAAAAGACTGATCACATCCACAATGTTTTATCTCTTTTTTAGTCTGGACAATTTGAATAATATGCCATTTATCAAACTGCAATCCTCCAGTAGAAGCAGACTCTTTTACATCAGTTCAAAACAATTGTAACAACAATGCCAAAGGAACACATTTCTGAAAGATGGTTCAAATATTACATTTTAAGCATTCTGGAAGGAAAATAAATCAGTTGAAATGAACTGAGTTTATGGAGGCTATTTCTGGACACTTGAAAACACAGCAGCCTTTGGTTCCTCAAAGAGGTTGTGCGAGATCCTAGAGTCCAAGAAAAGGAAAATTAGCAGCTGTTTAAGCATCTGTAGAGATTAATGATAATCACAGGCAAAGACACGTGTAAGCACTTTAAATTTGAGGTGTAGGATGAATTGATAAACAAAGGGTGAAGAATAAAGCTCCCTTCGATCCATTCATAACACTGAACTGTTCCAGAACTAAACTCCATATTAGTTATTTTCCACATTAAATAACCATGAAGTGTTTTGAGATTAGGAACCATTTTTTCCCGAATCAGCACTTGGTATGTGTTTCCAATAAAACTGAGCCCAAACTACTCAGATTCATAGCCCTTTACTTGCCAATCTGCATTGTATTTCACATGAATGAAAATGCAAAACTGCATAACCTAGTTCTACTAATTTTCTCATCACTCTAGTTTATTTGGTAACTATCTCTCCATTTTGCTCTTGAGTATTAAATATTTTGTAAATGCACAATCATTAATTAGAGCGCCTTTCTGATTTCAGTACATCACCGTGCAAACCATTTCGGGAACTGGATCTCTGAGGGTTGGTGCTAATTTTTTGGTAAGTGCCTTCAGTATTTGTTTGAGTAAATGCCATGCTGGAGTGTTTTGTATCAGATCACTGGAACTTGCCTTGCACTTTCTACCTCAACTGCAGACACAATGTCTGGCAAGGTCTTGCTTCGCATTCTTTAACATCAAGAATTCTTGAATAGTCTTTCAACAGATTTCCTCTGGATCTTAAACTGTGGAAATCCTTACCTCTGACATTATTTTCTTCCTCCTGCTGCCTTTAGGAGCTTGATACTCCAAGACTACTATATTTTTTATAACAAAAAAAAAATGGGAGTTGTAGGGTTATTTAGCACTGTCGCGGGGAACATTTAGAAATTAAAACATAGTAAAGCCTTGTTTTTCAGAAAATTGCTGTTTCTGATTATCTTGTAAGATATATTAATATTCGGAAGCCTCCCTTTTGGCAGTAGGGTGCTTTTAGCATTATGTAAACTGTCATCTACATAATATGCTTTCAAGAGAACTATTTAGGGCTCTTAAAAATAGCGGAGTCAGGGGATATGGGGAGAAGGCAGGAACGGGGTACTGATTGAGGATGATCAGCCATGATCACATTGAATGGTGGTGCTGCGTTGAAGGGCCGAATGGTCTACTCCTGCACCTATTGTCTATTTATCAAGATCTTGGTGGAAAAAAACCAAATTTGGGGCCTACAGCACGTCACAGTCTCTTCGGTAGTCTACTTTTATTTTTCTGTCTCGTGTAACGTCTTTGAATCGGGTAGAATATTCTTTACTCAATGGTAACAGTGTAAACTTAGGGCTAGTTGTTTGATGTCTTAGGAGACACCACGGTTGAAGATCTAGGACATGAATAGCCTAATACCAATGTGTCACGCTGTTGATCCTTTTCTTCCCTACAGCAACGGTTCTACAAGAACAGTCGAGAGGTCTATCTGCCCAAACCATCTTGGGGCAATCACACGCCTATCTTCAGGGATGCAGGCATCGAAGTCAAAAGTTACCGCTATTATGATCCGAAGACCTGTGGTTTTGATTTTGCTGGAGCAATGGAGGACATTTCAGTGAGTGGGTGCTTAATCTCGTTCATAGGTATAGCGCTTGTAATTATAGATTCATTTGAGCCATCTTTAATAAATGTTTCTAATTTAACACTCAGAATATGAAGATGATACTTGCCGAAAATTATGAATAGCTGTCTGCCTGTAACTGACAATTCTGTATTTATAAACTGATCTTAGTTGAGATTCAGTCATGTTATGCACATACATTGGGTTTTCTATTTATTCTGTGGTTGAAATGTATAATTTATTTAATTAATTATTTTGAAGGATGCCTACTAATATAGAAATCTTTCCTGAACCACCCCCCAAATGCCAGATGAGAAGATTGACCAACTATAATGTAAATGGGAAAAATCAATGTCCGAATATCCCTTCTGTTCTCAAATTCTCAATGAAAATTTAGATCAATTCCTAATTCTAGCACAATTTGAATCCACGCTGTTGTCCAATACAACACCAAAGGCAGGTCCCCTATTAATGGCTTGACCCTGACAATGAAACCGCTTCTATACCGAAGCAAAGATCTTTCACGGGTGGAAAATAATAATTAAAAAACTTCAGATGCTAGAAAATGCGAAGTGCACTCAGCAGGTCCAACAAAACCTGTGGTATGAGAAACGGTTAACGTTTTAGGTTGAAGAACTTTTGTCATAACAGTGAACTGTGTTTGTAGGTATTTAATAGGCTTTTGTGCTTTGCTGCAAATCACAAAAGCAAAATATCACATACTTGCTAAGCATGGATTTAAAATTTTTGTGCACCTTTTGCAGTTACAGAAGATCTATTTGGATATTTATTTGTATCTCCCTGTATTCCGACAGAAACTCCCGGAGCAAGCCATCATCCTATTCCACGCTTGCGCACACAACCCAACAGGAGTAGACCCAAAACCAGAGGAATGGAAAGAGATAGCTGCTGTTGTTAAGGTGATAAGGCAATAAATTCTTCAGTCTTTCAGTGTTGTGTTTTGAACCCAATCCTGTTTTTCCATGACTGTGGAGGTGTACAAAGCTTACTTACAAGCATGCAGCATTTGTGAATAAACCCAGAACAATTCATTGTGTCCAGTATATCATGGGAGGCATGCTCTTGGACGTTAAAAAAAGTGTAAACTTGTTTTGTTAAATAAAGTTAGATCAGACAGACTTGCATGCATGAAGCTGAGATTTCAAATCTCTTCTTTCCAGCAAAGAAACCTCTTCCCATTCTTCGACATGGCCTATCAAGGTTTTGCCAGTGGCGATGCTGACAGAGATGCCTGGGCCATGCGCTATTTCGTTGACCAGGGAGCGAATCTGGTTCTCTCACAATCTTTTGCAAAGAACATGGGCATGTATGGTAAGTAAATGGCCCAAATGCATAATTACTCAAAGCAGTTTATTTTGATTTTCAACACTTTGAGGTATCTGCAGTCCCAAAATCAGCGAGGGTATCTCTTGCATCTCAACAAATCATCCATCTCAATTTTGAAGCAACCTTTTCTGTTGGCTTGCCAGGTGAAGAGGCTGCTAAGTTGAAATCTTGTGTCTCTGTCCCTCTGCCTTTGCTGCTTTAAATATCCAAACACTGACAGATATGTAGGAGCAAATGAGGTGTGTTTTTGTCACTGTTGGAGATCAGGAATAAAAATTAATGTAGTAGGAAAGAGGGAAACGCATGCTGTCCATTGAACCTGCTTAATCAACCAGAAAGATGATCTACCTCATCTTCCTTACCTGCTTCTATGCTCACATCCTTTGAGCTTTTACTAGTGAGAGTTCCAAAGATTCCCAACTTCCTGAATCATTTCATAGTTGATTGACGAATGATAAAACTGTTTTGAGGTAGATTACTTGTATTGTTCCTCTCCTGTGAATGATAACATAAGAGATTTGAATGTTATAATGTTTGGGACAAAGACCCATCATTTATTGATTTCCCTCTGTACTCCACAATTTGAGATTTGTAATAGAAAAAAATCACATGTGGTTAAAGTGCACATTGTCGGATTTTATTAAAGGGTATTTTTATACATTTTGACCACCATGTAGAAATTACAGCAGTGTTTATACATAGTCCCCCCATTTCAGGCCACCATAATGTTTGGGACACATGGCTTCACACGCGTTTGTAATTGCTCGGGCATGTTTAAGTGCCTCCTTAATGCAGGTATAAGAGAGCTCTCAGCACCAAGACTTTCCTCCAGTCTTTCCATCACCTTTGGAAACTTTCATTGCTGTTCATCAACATGAGGAGCAATGTTGTGCCAATGAAAGCCAAAGAAGCCATTATGAAACTGAGAAACAAGAATAAAACTGTTAGAGACATCAGCCAAACCTTAGGCTTACCAAAATCAACTGTTTGGAACATCATTAAGAAGAAAGAAAGCACTGGTGAACTTACTAATCGCAGAGGGACTGGCAGGTCAAGGAAGACCTCCACAGCTGATGACAGAAGATTTCTCTCTATAATAATGAAAAATCCCCAAACACCTGTCTGACAGATCAGAAAGACTCTTCGGGAGTCAGGTGTGGATTTGTCAATGACCACTGTCCACGGAAGACTTCATGAACATGAACAGAGGCTACACTGCAAGATGCAAGCCACTGATTATCTGCAAAAATAGGAAGGTCAGTTTACAGTTTGCCAAGAAGTATTTAAAAGAGCAACTGCAGTTCTGGAAAAAGGTGTTGTGGACAGATGAGACGAAGATTAACATATCAGAGTGATGGCAAGAGCAAAGTATGGAGGAGAGAAGGAAATGCCCAAGATCCAAAGCGTACCACCTCATCTATGAAACACGGTGGTGGGGGTGTTATGGCCTGGGCATGTATGGCTGCTGAAGGTACTGGCTCACTTATCTTCATTGATGATGCAACTGCTGATGGTAGGAGCATATTAAATTCTCAAATATAGACGCATCCTATCTGCTCAAGTTCAAATAAATGCCTCAAAACACATTGGCTGGCGGTTCTTTCTACAGCAAGCCAATGACCCCAAACATACTGCTAAAGCAACATGGGAGTTTTTCAAAGCTAAAAAATGGTCGATTTTTGAGTGGCCAAATCAATCACCCGATCTGAACCCAATTGAGCATGCCTTTCATATGCTGAAGAAAACTGAAGAGGACTGGCCACCAAAACAAGCATAAGCTAAAGATGGCTGCAATACAGGCCTGGCAGAGCATCACCAGAGAAGACAACCAGCAACTGGTGATGTCCATGAATCGCAGACTTCAAGCAGTCATTGCATGCAAAGGATATGCACCAAAATCCTAAACATTACTATATTCATTTACATTACATTGCTGTGTACCACACATTATGGTGCCCTGAAATGGGGGGGGGGGGGGACTATGTATAAACACTGGTCAAACCAAAATGTATAAAAATGGCCTTTATTAAAATCTGATAATGTGCACTTGAACCACATGTGAATTTTTTTTTTCTATTACAAATCTCAAATTGTGGAGTGCAGAGGCAAATGAATAAATGATTGGTCTTTGTCCCAAACATTATGGAGGGCGCTGTATGTACTGGGAACATTATCCACTGCTGGAATAGTACTTTGTGGGGAGTATTAAGCCCCTACTTTGTCAAATATCCTGTTAATGTCCAATCTTATGTAGCTTGGATTATGACCAGTAAGGAAATGGTTGTTTCTGAAGCAGTTGGAAAGATAGAAAATTATTGGGTGCTCTCAGTCTTAAGCTGAAACTGTCAAGTGGATTCTGAGGTTTATTTACTCCTGGATACCATGGCTGAATCACAACACAATGGCCTTGCTGTAACCTTTCAGGTGAGCGTGTGGGTGGATTCACTGTAATTTGCAGCGATGCTGATGAGGCGAAGCGTGTGGAATCCCAGCTGAAGATCCTGATCCGTCCTATGTATTCCAATCCACCATTAAATGGAGCTCGCATTGCTGCTACCATCATGAACACACCAGAACTCCGAAAAGAATGGTGAGTGCAGATAAAGGCAGTGCCGTGTTGAAGAGCTGGCTGCAGCACACAGCAGTCTTGATTTATTGCTGTTTCCTGTTGAGAACCGACTATTCCTCAGATGATTGAATGGTACACCATAGAAACAAACCCTGAGGTCCACTGAGTCCACGCTGACCATTGATCACCCCTTCATGCTAGTTCTGTTATTCCTTTTGCATCCACTCCCCATGCACGAGGGGGAATTTACGGAGGCCAATGAACCGATCTGCATATCTTATTAATGTGGGAGGAAACGGGAGCATCCGGAAGAAAGTGATGCGGTCTTAAGAGGAGCATGCAAACTCCACATCGACAGCATCTGAGGTCAGGATCGAACCCAGGACTCTGGCACTAGGAGGCAGCAGAGCCCCACAAGCTATGCCTCTCTGCCGCCCTGTGTGGACAGGTACACAGGCTTGGCCGTTGTGAGCAGTGTACCTGGCATGGCTGAGATGCTCCTGAGATGTGAGATAGGCTGACAATGCAGTGCTAGGTTATAATGATAGTTGTCTTCAAGGTAATTCATTAAATCAAGGCCTGGTCATCTTCTTCACATGACCACGATTCCAGTATTTATCCTTTGACTAGTTTCATTCCAATAACTACCTGCTCATTATTTATTGCCATTGGTAGATGTTGGGTGTGCACGAGTTGACTTTATGATTTTCTGCACCACAGCAGTGATAAGGCTCTAAATACATTGTAACTGGCTCACTCCATAGTGTTGCCGTTTCCCTTCGTTCGCACAAACTGGACGGGTATGTCCTTGACACTTAGTCCAGAAAATACTTAATTGGCAGCATAAAAGAGGAGTTATGGAGGAAGCAAACCATGCAACCCAGCCCTAAGATCAGCAGCAACTGTACAGGGGAAATGGTGGATGGCAGATTGTGTAATTGAGTCAACTCATCGTGACTGAAGATTATCACCTGGTTATCTGCTTCCTCGCCCAGATTGGGCCAGGTGACTCGCCCATCGTGGCTGTGAAAGTGAGCAAAGTGAGTTGCACTTCCTCCAGCCCATTAATGCTGATGGAAACCCAGTCCATACTGAAGAATAAGTTGATGGCTGAGGAAGGACAATAGCTGGCATATTTATTTTTTGGGATAGAATTTGTGCTGCACACATTTCTTATCAGTTGTTATCGGGTATAATGGCTTTAAGAAATTTGTGTAGCATAAATTATTTTCCCATCCCCAAAAATAAATATGCCAGCTCTTTTGCAAATTACTGCTGTTTGATCCAGTTTTGTCTTCCTTGTATACAATTGAGCAGCAGTTTGTTCCCCAAGTTCAAACTGAAAGGTTTTAACTGGTGATTATGCATAATCTATTGAATGGCTGTAAACCATTTGATATGTCCTGGTCATATGAAAGATGGAATATAAAATCTATTCTTTAGTAACATATGGAATTGGAAGAATTTGTCCCCAGAACTTGCAAACTGGGCTGGTACAAAAGCCAATTGCTTCTGGGTTGGCTCTGGTGGAGAGGGTGCTCCATCACTTGCGTTTGGGAGGAAAGGTCTCTGCTGTTGACCCTCTCTCGGCTCAGGCAGTTAATACTCGCCATCCAGGATCATTGGGAAATCTGTTCCTATTTCAGGATTTTGCCATTTGCAGTATTTTACTTTTGGAGAGTGATGGCTGAGTGAGCTATCTAAAGTTAAATACTTCCCAAGTTTCTGACTCCTACATGCAGTATTGGGCAGTCAGATATTCCCCTCCTTCATATTGAGTGTAATTCAATTCAATTTTTAAAAAAAAGGCCCATTTAGTGGCTTGGTTTAGAAATAATTTATCCTTGACCCCCTAGAATTTGTGCATCACTCCCCAAAATATGTTCACTACATGTTTTTAAACATCTCTGGTCTCGTAATTCTGTGAACAGGATTACTGTACAAAATAAAAACTTAAATGAGAGTTTGTTCTCATTCACTGATACGCAGATTTTTGCATGTTACCTCTCGGTATTGCAGCGCCACTTACCCACAGGCACATGCGCAAACTGTTGCCACTTACACTGTACTGCTGCAATGAAAATGGCAGGTACTTGATGAATTGAGTGGTTAGTGAAGACTGCCCTAAGGTGCAAAAAGTATTGTGAATTATGTATGAAGACAAGGAAATGCCAAGGACAAGGACAGTATTATTTCATCTAGGCAGAAACACAAAGATGTGTTTTAACAATTTTCTAAATAGTCTACATTATTTTATCTGAAGAGTTGCTAATAAAAAACAAACATGTGAACATTCCATATGAGTAGGATGATAGACACAAAATGCTGGAGTAATTCAGTGCGACAGGCAGCATCTCTGGAGAGAAGGAATGTGTGACGTTTTGGGTCAAGGCCCTTTTCCAGACATGTATGATGAAATAGCTTAGAGACGGTGACCTGAGGAAATCTGGCATTTGTATTCTGGGGCCTGAACGGAAACCTCTGGTGACCTTGCGCCGCACCCAAGGTTTCCGTGAGGTTCCCGGAGGTTTTGGTCACTCTCCCTAATAGTCGAAAGTGGTTCCTGCAATTATTTCAACAAATTCAAAACCGGCCTCGACTTAAAAATAGGTTGCCATTTGGTCTAAGCCAGTGGAGTGGGGTTGCTATTTACTTACAGGCAGTCAAAGGCAATCTCCTTTGCTGACCGGCCATTTTAATTGGCTCATTGAAGTTTTCAGCAAAGATCCTATAGGATCTTTGGTTTTCAGGATCGAGAAGATCCGCTGGAAGCTAAAATGCCTGCTAACTTTATTAAACTTCTTAAAACTGTCTCCACTCCTTATCTCTCCCCTCCCCCTTCTTCTCCCCCCCTTCTTCTCCCTCTCCCCCCCCCCCCACCCTTCTCTCTCCCCCCACCAAGTGGGACAGGGGCTTAACTCTCACTTCCCTTTTGGATTTCAGCTCTTTGTATCAAAGCTGATGCGATCTAGAGCTGAATGGCCCTGTTAGATTGCGTATCTCACAAAAGATTCACTGCATGGTTAATTTGGAAAACAATGCATCCCAATAAGTGGCATTGCTATGAGACTGGGGCTAAAGGCATGCTATTCAGGCGGAATTAGAAAACCCTCCCACCGTAAACATGCTTTCCAAACCTAAGCTTGCTTGGTTTTGATGCTGTACCTGAAATGGAAAATGTTTCATTTTCCAGCTTTTTTTGGTTTGGATGTGTTTGTTCTGCAGGAAATTTAAGACTTTTGCAATTTTTTAAAACTTTGCCCATAACCAGGCTAGAAGAGGTAAAACAAATGGCAAATCGCATCATCAGCATGAGAGAGCAGCTGGTATCAAACCTGAAGAAGGAAGGCTCAATCCACAACTGGCAGCACATTATTGATCAGATTGGAATGTTTTGCTTCACTGGACTCAAACAAGAACAGGTAAATCCAAAACAGTGATTCATTCAGAGTAATCTGTGGCACTAGAAAATGGGTGAAGGGATGGGTGACCATTGGATGAGTCTAAGGCATTACACAAAGCACAGTCGACCATGCAATCATTGGGGAGGACACGGTCCAAGCTAAACAATGATGAAACTGGGGATTGGAGCAGATAAATAATATCAATGGAGCTGACATTCGGGAATATTTCTAGGGCCAAGAAGAGAACTGATAATACATGGTTGCTGTTGGAGCAGAGCCTGGGGAGAATACTGGTTCAATGGAACATTGCATTTGTATTCTCTTGTTCAGTGTGTTGTGGTCCACAAATTCATCCCACTAAGAGCCCTCTGACAAGCAGCAGGGGTTGCATTGGTCAATTTTATATTTATTATTATACAACCTCTGTGACATCCATATGTGACTTGCTTTTCTTTCCAGGGTGTAGTCCTCATTTGACTCTAGTTACTGTTTTGCAATTATGGCCTTTGCTCAGCCCTTTCTATGGGATCTGAGCCAGGTGTAAACATACCGGCCAGAGGCTGCATTATCTTTATCACAAAGCCAGTAAAGAATCGATCAGTGTCACAATATTCCAGTAAATTTCTCATTATCCCACAGGCATTTGGTTATTATAGTTATTAAAACATTTTTTTCATAACTTGCTGTGACAGGATTTCAACTTGGAGCTTCTGACCATCTATTCTTTACCAGAACTATAACACTGCGCCCTTTGAAAGAATCCTGTGCATGCCTCACCATTCCTGTCCTCTCACCATATGCCAAGGTTCTGTCACATTTTGACTTGGTAAAGGTAGCAATGTTACAAAATTTTGAGATTTTAAAAATCAAGTCTGCAATTTATCCCATCAGATAAAGCATAAAAATAAGTTTAATTTGACACCTAATTCACTTTCATATCTTCAGTATTAAGAAAGTTATGACCATTTTCATGCTCGGAAATTAGCATCTTGTTCCCCATTGCCTTTCAATTGACTTAACTCAAAAGCTGTGATCTAGAACGGTTAAAAGCCCATAACTTTCTTAAAAATTAAGAGAACTCAATGAAATTTTCAGTTATTATAGATTGAAGCATTCTGAAACAAATATGAAACAATCTTACTTGGATGACCTAAAATTAAAGCATATAATTAGTTATATAATTGTAATTATCTAATTGTAGCTAATTACAAAATTCAATGAGTAGATCTAAACATCTATCCATTTCTTAAGAAAAGATAAACTTTTTTTAAATTGCCTAAGTGTCCAAATAACATTCACACAATAATCCACAATATAACATAATTTTTAAATCTCATTTTCATGAATTTCTGGGCCAAATGGAAGGAATTTAGTGTTTAATGCCTGTAAATTAATGGCCATTTAAATCAACTAGCGAGTGGGTTTTAGTGGAATGCGGTGGATTAGAACGTTGCGGTTTGCGGTGAAGTCAGTATGAAAAATACAGCCGGTTCATACATTTTTTTGTCCCCTTTTCGCAACATGAAAATGTGATTAAAACCTTCCTAAAAACCAAGTTTTTATGTAAAAATAAACTGTAGCTTTTATCGCCTACCTTGGGTCCGTTCTGCCATTCAGACCTTTAGAAGATGATTTTTAAACTACTCTAGTTTATTAATAATCTAGCGTAGTTGAAAAATACCTTTATGAATGAAATGTCGGAGTGATTTCTCTTTAGCGACGAAATCGCCCGACATGGATTGACTTGGACTGCCTAGAAAAAATCGGCATTTTAAACCCGCCCCCCTCTGAAAGGCGCCAAAGTCGCGCACACGGAGAGCGGCAGAACTGCAGCGCTGCTAAAGGTAGGTATTGTAACATACCTAGTAAAGGTATACATAAAAATAAGAGAAATTGATTGTCCCAAAATTCTAAATGGAATATTTAAATTCATATTGTTAAAAAATTACTTGTGCTTTAAAAGCATTTTAATGGTCAACTGGTTAGTGAGACACAAAATTCAAAGTACAGCGTAGAAATAATGTTTTTAAATCTTACATTGCAAAATTAGTTACTGGGCCTGAGGAGAATTTAGCAAAACTCACTGTTTGGGAAACCTAAATCATCAGTTTCTGGTATGTCGTTTTAAACTGTCATCCGAATTGAAATAATTGTCACATTTTACTGCCCACTATAATGAGTCAAATGCATCTCAGTCATATTTCACATTTTACCTGCAGGTAGAGCGTCTGACGAAGGAATTCTCCATTTACATGACAAAAGATGGCCGAATCTCTGTTGCTGGAGTCACCTCATCCAACGTAGGATACCTAGCACATGGTATCCATAAAGTATCGAAATAAAGCATTCAAGAAAAAGGGAAAGGGAAGACATGGGGGGGGGGGCTCATCTTTCAACCACCACCAGTCAACTTGTACAAATTGCCATTGTAGTTTAACGTATGATGGGTGTTAACTACTTAACAATAAATACTTTATTAATCCCCTGTTCAGGGGGAATTCAGATATCTCTTGGCTGACAGTTGGGGGGGGGGGGGGGGGGGAGGAAGAGGAGGAAGAGAGAGGAGGAGGAGGAGGAGGAGGAGGAGGAAGAAGAAGAAGAGAGAGGAGTGTCATCCAAAATTAACCTTGTAAAAACCGATGGTAACTGAATGAAGTTCACCCCATTTCCCTTTTGAAGGCTTGGGTTTGTATGGCAGCAACAGTTCACTTTTCTACAGTGAGCCCCTCTCTGCCCCAGGGGCTTTTCAGACTGAAGCCCTGTTTTTATCTTTTGTATATTTTCTCTGCTTCATCCTTCAGAGAGAATTACTCTGCCGATTGTTTTCAATTGACCAGCTTTAGCACTGTTGTACACAAATGTTGCATTTGCTAGTAGCTGCTGTCAATACTGGGTAGGGCCTTTCTTCAGCTTTATAAGCAGGAAGTTTAAATGTTATAAGCAGATATTACTAGCAGGTGCAAAGGTTGCAGTCTGTTCATAAGCTTGATTGCTTAGCTACATTTCTTAAATTAATCAAACCTTTAATCTGGTCATTATTGTCACAGATCTATGTAATCATGTTGTGAGAGTTGTTTGGAATGGCCCCTCACCAATAGCCACCAATCATGGTAGACTGGTTACTTGCATGTTCCATTAGGGGTGGAGCTGTTATGTTTGGCTTTAGTGTTGTGTTCACCATTTTTGACAGCACTGTTATGGACAGCCCAAGAAATTCAAAGAGCTGTTCTAAGTAGATGTGGCAAGGCTGTGGAAGCAAGCTTATGTTTGCTGCCAGATGATCAATTCTGTCAAAAATTGTCTACCTTATAAACCTGTAGGCAGAGGTTCAATAAAGCAAGTGCGTAAATTAATAATCGTACTTCCATCTGTGTCTTGCATTCTGTATAATTAGTTTTAACTGTCTACATCCTGCTGCTGGTTAGAGATCTTTTGTCATGTTGGCAGTAGAATTCAGGACATTAGATACTCGGAAGCATTTGATATCAGAGGAAACTATGCTGAGATCAGAAAGAGTCCCTTTTCATCTATTAAAAGTATGTAGGTGAGAATGGCAGATTCAGACACTCCATGTTGACTTATTCCTACCAAGCTGTGCAGGTCAATGCAATCCATTTGATTGAGCAGAAAGTTAAACCAGCTTCGATGCAACACTTTTTGTGGGTTCAACTATCATGTATCATGATCTTAGCTGGCAGGTCTACAATAGACTCACTTTCAGGTGAGAATGCAGTTACAAATGAACTATTACACCCAGTACTTTGCTCAATCTTTCTCACCACCACACTATACCTCTCCCCAGCAAACTTCTTGCTGGAGTACAGTGAATTATACATTACAATTATAAGTTACCCAAGTGGAATATGAGGGGTTGTTTCTCCAGTTTGTGTAGCTTTACTCTGGCAATGGAAGTGGCTCTGGTCAGTTTGGGAAGGGCACTTAAAATGGTTTGCAACCAGAAGATCTGAGTCCAAGTGTTCGTTGAAACAGCCGCAAGGTCCACCCTTGGTCTCGCCGATGTACACGAGGCCACATCAGGAACACAGGATTAAGATGATGAGGTTTGTGGACCAAACTAGTGTTCACAGACATCTTAACTCTCTCCCTACTCTGTTCTGAGGTACCAGCCTGCTTCAAGAAGACCACTATCATCCCAATTCCAAAGGAAAGCAAGGTCTCATACCTTAGTGACTACTGTCCAGTGGCCATAACATCATGAAGTGCTTTAAGAGGCTGGTTACCACACATTAACTCATATTAATCTGTGTATATTGCATTTATGAGCCTGTTCAGCTGCTGGAAGTAAGAATTTCATTGCTATTGGTACATATGGCAACACCCTTGGCTTTTGGTGCTATCTTGGAAATCTTAAACTTCATCTAGTGACTAACCTTTTCAAAGTATGGAGTCAGAACTCTGCACATGTGACCTGACCAGAATTCTACAAGTGATTTAACAACACATCTATTCTGTTCTGTACTCCAAGAAATGAATCCCACTGTGTGTTAGAACTTTGTTTGGATGATCTGAACTGCTTATTTTAAAGATTTGTACACATGCACCTTTAAGCTGCCCATTCAATAGAGGTGAAAAGAATAGACAGTGTTTCAGTTGAGCAGACACATGGTAATACTGCTGCCTCATGGATCTAGAGACCGAGGTTCAATCCTCATCTTGGATGTTGCTGATGTAATGTTTGCATGTTCTCACTATAACTGTAATGGGGTGGAAGATTGCAACCTTCACATGGTCCGCCCTGTTTCGACTAATGCAATCAACTCGACGTGCACAAACAGAAGATCAAATAGAACAAGTTGTCCAACAACTTTAGGCTGTGCACGCCACACGAAAGAAGAGGAGAACTGCGTAATGTTCTGCTTTCCTCCCACATCCAAAACATGTGCTGGTAGGTTAATTAGCTGCTGCAAATAATCCCGAGTAGAGATGGAAAGTTTGAGAATTTCGGTGCAGTTGATGAACATGTGGAGAAAACAGGTGACAATGAAATAAGTGAGGAATGGGATTGCTCTGGAAGCTGACGTTAACTTGGGAGTCTGAATCGCTCTTCCTTTGCCAATATGGAAATATAAGAAAAGATGCAGGGTTACACAAAAAGCTGGAGAAACTCAGCGGGTGCAGCAGCATCTAAGGAGCGAAGGAGATAGGCGACGTTTCGGGTCGAGACCCAAGCAGCTATGTTTGCTATCAGGTTGCATTTGGCTCGTGTTCAACTCAGCTTCCCAGCACTGTACTATGGTGCAGCCTTAACCACCCTCTCCAGCTATAATATTAAAAGGAACAAGAATAAATACCTGAGAGAAAAGGTTTGGGAGGGCACAGTAAATTATTATTAAACTTTATTTCAGACTCGAGGTCCAGACAAGAGACATTACGTAAAATACATATAAAAGCTTAGTAAATTACTTTTAAGAGCATCATCAATTATATACAAAAACACAATACATAATTTAAAATCCAGAGTAAAAAAAATCAGTGTCCTACAACGATACCAATGTCTCCACAACTGGGATTTGTAGCGTAGTGCTAAACCTTCTGTTTGATTAGACCATGATAATTAAATTTTCAGAGTCATTAATCCTGCAGATTAATTTATACATATGATTTATTAGGATAGGTTCTAAAGTACTGACTCCTGCAGCCACAAACATTTCACTAGCACTACACCATCTAGGTTTCCTTAGCAGTGTTCTCATGGCATTATTATAAACCACCTTTAGTCTCTGTAAATTTGAATTTCCGCAGTTTGACTATAGGTGTGCAGTATAGAGCAGTGTGCAATATGCTCTAAACGGAGACAGCTTTACCACATCTACATGCACCAAACGTGTGAGAATATTCGCCTGTACCTACAGCATACGTCGTTGCCAATAAATATCCTTCTGTAATAAAAAGTCCAAAATATTTTACCTTATTACAGACACTAAGATTATTGTCAGACAATTTAAAATCAGGAAATTTTAGACATTCATCCTCTTTGGTTCTACAGATCATAACCACTCTTACCAGCATTATATTTGATATCATGTTCCACACTATACAAAAACATATAGTAAGGAGCTGCTGGAGACCAGCGATCACAAGATCATCTGCATACATAATATGGTTCACTAAAATATTACCAACCATGCACCCAATACGACACCACTGTTGTGGGACGTAACACTGATGGGGATGAGTCAGAGTATAGAAGAGAGATCGAGCAACTGTCCATATGGTGCCAGCACAACAACCTGGCCCTCAACACCAGCAAAACAAAGGAACTGATTGTAGACTTTGGAAGGAGTAGGAAAGGGACACACAGTCCTGTTTATATCAACGGGTCGATGGTTGAAAGGGTCAAGAGCTTCAAATTCCTGGGCGTGCACATCTGTGAAGATCTTTCCTGGTCCGAGAACACAGATGCAATTATTAAGAAAGCTCATCAGCGCCTCTACTTCCTGAGAAGATTACGGAGAGTTGGTCTGTCAAGGAGGACTCTCTCTAACTTCTATAGGTGCACAGTAGAGAGCTTGCTGACCGGTTGCATCGTGGCTTGGTTCGGCAACTTGAGCGCCCTGGAGAGGAAAAGACTACAAAAAGTAGTAAACACTGCCCAGTCCATCATCGGCTCTGACCTTCCTTCCATCGAGGGGATCTACCACAGTCGCTGCCTCAAAAAGGCTGGCAACATCATCAAGGACCCACACCACCCTGGCCACACACTCATCTCCCTGCTACCTTCGGGTAGAAGGTACAGGAGCCGGAGGACTGCAACGACCTGGTTCAGGAATAGCTACTTCCCCACAGCCATCAGGCTATTAAACTTGGCTTGGACAAAACTCTGAACATTAATATCCCTCCATCTGTTGTTTGCACTTTATTAATTTATTAATTAATGTGTGTATTTATGTATATAATTGTAGTCAATGCCCACTATGTTCTGTTGTGCTATGCAAAGATAGAATTTCATTGTCCTGTCAGGGACACATGACAATAAACTCTTTTGACCTTTGACCTATTACAGGCTTTCAATTGGTTGGAGAGATCATCAATATAAAGATTAAAAAGGACTGGGGACAAAACTCCCCATTGTCCAACACCATTGCTAACCCCAAATGGGGCTGAGACCCTATTGCCCCATTTTACTTGAATAGTCTGGTGGGCATACCAGTAAGCCAGAATTCTCACAATGTATTTAGGCACCCCTCTTTGACTCAATTTAACAAACAACTTTCAATGATTTACACGATCAATGGCTTTGGAAGCATCAATAAAGCACATAAGAATTGATGAGTTTTTACCTCTATATTTGTTTACAATCTCCTTTAGGGCATATAGACATACACAAGTCAGTGCCATGTTTAGCTTTAAAATCAAACTGGTTATCCATGGAGTTAACAACAGTCATTTAATCTTCTTCTTCTTTCGTGTGGCGTGCACAGCCTAAAGTTGTAGGCCAACTTGTTCTATTTGATCTTCCGTTTGTGCACGTCGAGTTGATTGCATTAGTCGAAACAGGGCGAACCACGTGAAGGTTGCAATCTTCCACTCCATCATTTAATCAATCCAGCAGAATTCTTTCTAGGACTTTTGACAATATGCTGGCTAAAGCTATGGGCCTGTGATTATTTAGGCTGCCTACTTTACCAGCTTTGTCCTTAATGACCGGCACTAGCAGAATAGACAGCAGTGAGTCTGGTAACAAGCCATGAAAGCCAGTAAAACAAATAGCAAGGAGAGGAGCTATCCTCATACTTTAATAAGATGTTCAGCAGAAATATGATCCAAGCCACTTGCTTTGTTGTTGGACAGCGTGTTCATGGCATGATACACCTCGTGTGACATAATCACCATTCATTACTCTCAATATTGTCCACCCTATACAAATCACCTTGGACACAGTTGAATAAAGTACTATAATGTTGTTGCCATAACTCCACAATATTAGCTGTTCCAGGGATTCCATCTACAGTGCATGGTATATCCAGAGATGTTTTGCAGCTGTTAAGAGCTTTCCAAAAATCAGTATCATTGTTAATTAGCAGCTTCTTAGCCATGGAATCAGCCCTCATAGCTTGCTCATTTTTACAGATGAAGCGAACAGCATACTTATATCTTGCATTAGTGAGTCTCTTGTACTCAAACACAGGCCCCTGTCTAGGTCTACCTGCCACAGCCCATGATTTAGTGGCTTCACAGGCTTCAGCATGATACTCAGCTACATACTTATTCCAGCCAGGCCTGATGTTATGCGTCTTATTTTTATGCTTGCAGTAGAGCTTATTGCCTATATGTAAAGCACTTACTATATCATTATACATGGAGCAGATATCTCTCCTATGCGTCATATCCTTACAATTAACATTACTACACACTATTGCATCTTTAGGTAGATGAATATCGCTTAAGGATCCTTTGTGATGGTTGACGAGTCAAATCTTTCTGTGTTAAAGCTGTTTTCATCTTTGGATAGCACAGGTAGATGTTCAACATTTATTGACATAGCAACAGGTATATGATCAGTCATTGCTGCCCCATACAGAATGCTCATACACCTCAATGAGGCATGTGCATCAGCTGTACTAATGTGGTGGGTCTCTGGAACTCTCTGCCACAGAGGGTAGTTGAGGCCAGTTCATTGGCTATATTTAAGAGGGAGTTAGATGTGGCCCTTGTGGCTAAGGGGATCAGAGGGTATGGAGAGAAGGCAGGTACGGGATACTGAGTTGGATGATCAGCCATGATCATATTGAATGGCAGTGCAGGCTCGAAAGGCCGAATGGCCTACTCCTGCACCTAATTTCTATGAAAAAAAAACAATAATAGAAACATCTCGGTCCTAAAAGACTTCCCCCTTATCCTTAAACTGTGACCCCTTGTTCTGGCCTTCCCCAACATCGGGAACAATCTTCCTGCATCTAGCCTTAAGGGGTCCAACCCCTTAACAATGTTGTAAGTCTCTATAAGATCCCCCCTCAATCTTCTAAATTCCAGCAAGTACAAGCCGAGTCTATCCAGTCTTTCTTCATATGGAAGTCCTTCATATCCTGCCATCCCAGGAATCAGTCTGGTGAACCTTCTCTGGACTCCCTCTATGGCAAGAATGTCTTTCCTCAGATTAGGAGACCAAAACTGTACGCAATACTCCAGGTGTGGCCTCACCAAGACCTTGTACAACTGCAGTAGAACCTCCCTGCTCTTGTACTCAAATCCTTTTGCGTACAGCCATGACGTAGTGTGCCAGGCCTCACTAATATAACTATCTGTAGGTAAAAGCACTTTGCTTGACAATATAAAATTATTATCTTGACCGAACTGAGCCATATGATTGGCAAATAATGAGTTCCTGTCTGAGATATCTGCATTCATATCCCTATTGACATATACACTAGAATAATTACTTCATTCTGCCAAAACATTGCTGGATCCAGGTAAACTGCCTCTGCTCTCACTAATTTATTGCACCTTACACCAACCCACAGGTCTCACATTCCAAACTGCTCAGGTTACAAGTGTTACGATGTACATACATGTCGATCATGATGTACAGACATGGAATGCAAGTCCTGAAACTGGCGACACGTGTGGGTGGGGTAGTGAAGAAGGAATTAGTTATGCTTGTCTCATAGGCCGAGCTATTGAGTATAAGAGTTGGGACATTATGTGCAATTGTACAAAACCTTGATTAGACTGCACTTGGAGTGCAGTTCTAGTGTCCTTCCGACGAGGGATGCAGTAACAATAAAGAAAGTGCAGAAGAGAATCACCAGGATGTTGCCTGGAAGGAAGGGCTGTGGTTAAATGAGAAATTACATAGGCTGGGTTTATTCTCACTGAAATGTAGGATGCTGAGATGTGAGCATATAAAAGTTAATAGAATCGTGAGGACATAGATTTGATGCATAGTCAGATTTCTTCCCCCAGTCTAGAACTAGAGGGCGCAGTTTAAGGTGAGAGGGGAAAAGATTAAAGCGAATCTGAGAGCCAACGTTTTGCGCATAAAGCGTGGTGAGTACATGGGAACTAGCATTCAGAGCAAATAACACAGGCGGGTACAATAACGGCGTTAAAAAAAATATGGACAGGTGCAAGCAAAGATTATAGAGGTCCGGAAAGGACGGAAATGGGCCAGGTGTAGGCAAGCCCGGCAGGCATGGACGAGATGGGTTAAAGAGCCTGTTCCCTTGCTGGGGTCAACCCTCTGCCACAGCACAGGAGACCGACTTTGAGATTACATTTCCCAACAGACTCTCACCAACAAGCGTTGTGTGTCCACCACTTCCCTCCAAAGCAGCCGGCATCGGCCAGGCAAGAGCATGAGCATTGGACTACAGCAGGTAGACACACAATGCTGGAGTAACTCCGCGGGACAGGCAGCATCTCTGGAGAGAGGGAACTGGTGACGGTCGGGTCGAGACTGCAGGACTACAGTTCCCAGAAAGCACCGCGTGGTCTATCCCGGTTGTTACTTGGTCACGTGAGTGTGATCCCGGGATCACCTGACCAGAGACACTAGAGTGAGGAGCGTGGCTGCCGCTGGTGAGTGACTGGTCTTGCTTGGTGCGGGTACACACACACACCGGGAAAGATAACTGGGACTCTGTGGCAGGTATTCCGCGATCAGTGCTGGGACTCCAGCATCCAACAGTAAGTACCACAGGCTTGGTTGATAAAACCTAATGTAACTACCAGATTTGCTGGTGATGCAGAACTGGTGGGATTGGGAGGATTCCAAGCGATTTAGATCGACCAAGTGGACATGGCAAGATGCAGTGTGACTAGGATGACTGTGAAGTTTACTGATAGTGGAAAAATCAGAAAAATGCATTAGATGTGGTAAATTACCTAGAGACTTGAGCGTCATTGTACACCAGTCTCTGAAAACAAACAGTTAAGAAGGTTTAGCACAGGCGCAGGGATGCCTTGCTACATTTAAACGTGGACTTGGTCAGATCACATTGTTTGAGTACTGCATATTTATTTTAGCCTGCTCACCCAATCTTGGGTATACTGTCGAGCGAGCCAGCGCAGGTTCATGAGGCGGTGGGTGCGGCTGGCGGTGAAGATTAGTTGTGGGACTCTACTGAGGAGACTTGCTCCTCTAGTATCTTTGCTTAGTAGGCAGAATGTCCAGTTAGTATTGCTCAACATTAATTTCTTACGTAAAAAAAATATAGAAAAGTGGGTGGAGAATGAGCTACTCGCATGTCTTGTGACATGGTTTAGTGGCAAGTTATTAAAACCATTTAGAAAAACATTGTATTTCCATAGCATGTTTTACAAATTAGGTGTCCTCCAAGGCCGCTTGCAGCAAGGTAAGTGCTTCTGTACAGCTGCTGCCCCACGTCTCCAGTAACTAGGTTTGAACCTAAACTTGGACGCTGCCTGTGTGGAGTTTGCGCATTCTCCCCGTGATTATATCGGCTTCTTCCGGGTTTTTCGGTTTTCTCCCAAACCCCAAGGTATGGGCCCTTAAATTAATTCGCAGCTGAAAAATGTCCATAGTGTATAAGTGAGTGATATAATCTGAGAGGACTTGGTGGTAATGTGGGGAGAATGAAATAGGATTAGTTTGATGGTAGGCATGGATTTCATTGGCTGAAGGGCCTGTTTCAATGCTGCATAGCTCTGACCATTCCATCTTCTGATTGCCGTTGTAAACTGGGAAGTAGCAGACAATTTGTCAGTCAGCAAGTTTCATTTACATCTCTGATCAGCGAGGAAGATATAATATGTGGAACAAAAAACTGCATTTACTGGAAAGCTGAAATAAAACAGAAAATGCTGGAAACATCCAGCAGGTGTGGAGAGACATTGTTAACATTTCAAGCTGAAAACCCTTTGACAGAACTCTGTTAATGATACTGATTGAGGGATAATTATTGAACAGTATACCAGGGAGAGTTACAGAGCAGGGAGAGTTGGGCAGGGTTAGAGGGAGTGGTTTGTATCTGGTCATGACCATGGGGGAAAATGGAGGAGGACTGACCAAACTTTGTGCCTTCCACCACAGTGATGAATGCTGTGGTGGATGTTTGTGTTAAATTTTTATTGTATACTGTGTTTTTTTTATTGTACCACTGCCGGCAAGTTCATTTCACTGCACTTTGTGGTCTCACCAGGGCCCTGTACAACTGCAGGAGGACCTCTTTACTCCTATACTGAAATCCTCTCGGTATGAAGGCCAACATGCCATTAGCTTTTTTCACAGCCTGCTGTACCTGCATGTTTACTTCCAGTGACTGGTGTACAATGACATCCAGGTCTCGTTGCACCTCCCTTTTTCCTGATCTGACACCATTGAGATAATAATCTGCCTCCTTGTTCTTGCCACCAAAGTAGATAACCTCACATTTATCTACATTATACTACATCTGCCATGCATCTGCCCACTCACTCTACCTGTGCAAGTCAACCTGCAACCTCCTAGCATCCTCTTCGCAGTTCACACTGCCACACAGCTTTGTGTCATCTGGAAATTTGTGTGTTACTTTTAATCCCATCATTAATATCACTCCACTCGCCACTGCCTGCCATTATTACGGACCCGTTTATTCCTACTCTTTGTTTCCTGTCTGCCAACCAATTATCTCTCCTTGTCAATACCCTACCCCCAATATCATGTGCTCTAATTTTGCCCACTAATCCTGTTTTGCTTAACAAAGAGTGTAGGAAGGAACTGCAGATGCTGGTTTAAACTGAAGATAGACACTAAAAACTAGAAAAACTCAGCAGGACAGGCAGCATCTCTGGAGAGAAAGAATGGGTGATGTTTCGGGTTGAGATCTTCGGACTGAAGAGGTTGAAAACCAGCCATAAAACATAATGACTGAAGATGTGTGTTATCCAACTAAGGACAGAAATGAGAATCATGTGTTCATCTTGATTGACGTGACACCATAATAAATATATTACAGAAAAAATAATTTAATGGGGTGGCACGATGGTGCAGCGGTAGAGTTGCTGCCTTACTACCACATGGGTTTTCTCTGGATATTCCGGTTTCTCCCACATCCGAAAGAAGGGCAGGTTTGTAGGTTAATTGGCTTCTGTAAATTGTCCCTGGCGTGATGGATGGAACTGGTGTATGATAGATTGCTGGTCGGGGTGGGCTGAAGGGTCTGTTTCCATATATATGTGTTACTTATCTTAATTTCATTGAACCATATACGATTGAATATGTAGCATTATTTTTGTCTTGTTTCTATAGTCAAAGGGTAAGGTTGATTGATTTATTTGTGCAGAACAGAGATGGAAGTCCGACTCTTGCCTTGTTTCTCTGGTTTTTATATATATATGTAATTAGGGATGTAACTTGACCTAACCTCATACCTAATCCAATTTAAAGCATAAATGTTGCATTCAAGTGCAAGTTAAAAGACTCACTACAGTATACACCAGATTGCACAATTTCAAGCTGAAAAATGCAGAAGCTCCTTCCGTGGGAGGAGGGGGGCACCCCCCTCCCACACCCTCCTCCCCTTGGTCGCTACACTCCCTTGCAATTTCTCACTCTCAACTCTCATCCAATGTTGGCAGCCCTGCGCTACTCTTTGCTAGATTATACACCTTTCATTTTGTTTTATTCTATCCCTAACTTCCTTTATTAGCCACAGTTGCCTCTTACTCCCCTTGGAATCTTTCTTCCTCTGTGGAATGAAATGATCCTGAAGTCGCGGTGCAGAATCTCTTTCCTCTTCTTCCCGACGTCATTTGGGCCCTCATGCACTACTACTTCTGGCTGCTCGCCTTCACCCTTGAGGATGCCCTGCCATTGGTCCGTAACGTCCTGGATTCTGGCACCAGGGAGGCAACACACCATTCTTGAATCCCGCCTGTTGCCGCAGAACCACTGGTCTGTACCTCGCACAATGGAGTCCCCGACTATCACGGCTCTGCCTGACGTCTGTCTATTTGGCTTTGCTTCAATGTCATCTTTGCCTCGCAGACCTGTCCCCCACTCAGAATGGTAGTGTCTTCTGTCCCGACAGATTCCTAGAGGGTGAACCCGTTTTCAAGAGGTACATCCCCTGGGGTCTCCTGTATCCAAGCTTCCTTCCCTTCCTCATCGTCACCCACCTTCTCTCTTCCAGTATCTTCAGTGTAGTGATCTCACTGTAGGTCCTGTCCAGAAAACTCTTGTTTTCCCGGATGATCCTGAGGTCATCCAGTTACCTCTCCAGTGCCCCAACACCGTCCTTCAGGAGCTGAACCTGGACACAATTTCCACAAATGTAGCAGCCTGAGGCACCAGCAATATCCCTGACCTCCCACATCCTGCAAGCATCTCACTGAATCGGCTTACCTGGCATTTGTTCACTGCATCACACTCTCCAACTTTTTGCGTAGTTTCCTCCCTCAGCCTCCTCGCTGAAGACTCTCGAGCCAAAGACTTGCACTTTTCTCACAAGGTACTTCCCTCGACGCGGCCACAACCCGACAGGCCACTTCCCCAGAGCAAACCTTGCTTATATTAGCTGATAAATTGACTGATTCGCTAACTTACCGATTTGCTAATTAAATTCCTCAGCCAATCTCCGCACTCACTCCTTCATCCACCGCTCCTCTGCCTAGCTTGAATACCAGCAAATACCTCTGCTAGTACAGTACTAATATAGCCTTCTGTGCATTGCCAATTCACATGTTTGTCTAGATACTAAAATGTTGTGAGGGTATCTCCTTTCACTGTCCACACAGGCAGTATTTTCTAATCTATGAGTAAGGAAAATGTAAGTGGTTTGGATGGAGGGGAGTGGGGAGCTGTGCAGTGTGTATCTTGGTGTAGCAGTATCCTTTTCACTTGTTCTGCTTCCTTTTCAGTTGCTGCGTGTGAAACGTTGAGAAGATCCGCCGTTTTCAGTTCCCTGTGGATACTTTGAGTTTGGGAGTCCGACACACTCGCCTAGGCCGAGCGGGAGATCCATTTACGGGAACACTTGAAGCCAGTGCTGGTGGGGGATGGCCCACTGTGAAGCCTCCGTGAACAGTGATGAGCAGGATTGGAGCTTGGACAGGGACCCTGGGGAGCAGACTGGCCTCCTGTGGAATTTGCCCTCCCACCAGCCAAGGGACACGGGGAAGCAAGGAAGGACACCATCGTATGCAGCTGTCTTCATCGTGGTTAATGCCGCACTTGGGGCTGGGCTTCTCAACTTTCCCTATGCCTTCTACATGGCAGGAGGAGTGGTGGCCGGGATAGTCCTGCAGATGGTTAGCTGTTTACATTCTGGTAGTTTCACCTCCGCAGACTTGGGTCCTCAAACCCTTCCTCCAGGCCCCTTCCAGTACCATGCCTCTGCCTCATCTATGGCAATAATGAGGCGGTTTCTAACCACACCCTGCTTCTCCATCAGGAACATTGGAATGAGCACGGTATCCAATCCCAAACTAAGGTGCGCAATGGGGTTCAATCCGGAATTCCAGTGTTGTGACCCTGTGACCATGTGGGTTTATTTGGGGTGCTCTGGCTTCCTGTTCTATCCCAAAACAAGCAGAATGCTAGGCTAATTAGTCACTATAAAATTACTTTTGGTGTGCAGGTGGGGTGGGAGCAGTGTTCCTGATTCTAAGACTGTCCGTGAGAGTGCAACAGTCTCTCAAGGCAGTCTCTAGGCCTGGTTCGATGTTCTTCTGCAGTTACCTGATTGATGTGAAGCCTTCAGCATTTGAGTTCTGGAAATTTATTAATTCCACGACCGTGGGGAAAGTTCCCCCCCCCCCCCCCCCCCCCCCACATGGATGGAATTTCAGCTGAAGTGTGGAAGATCTCATTGTTGCCAGATTTCCACAGGCGCTGTCACCACTATCTCCATGTCTTTGTTTTGCAAGATAAGCCTGATGCAAATGTCATACACAAATGTTATACACAAATCGGGCATTCCAGACACTGCAATAGCTCACCTGCTATCACAGGTAAAGCTTTTTCCAAAAGGAGTTCCACCAGTTAGTTGATTGCTTGTAGCACATAATTCTCCAAACCATGATATGAAAATGAGCAAAGAGCCCCGTATTGTTAGGGGTAAAAGATTGCAGGAGTAGTCGGGAATACAAAGTTAAGAGTATGTTCTGATTCACCGTGATCATGCGGCAGGATAAGCTTGAGGGACCTCCCCCAGAACTAATTCATACACTAAAAGTTACCCACTTCAAAAATGCATCTCACCATCACGTTTATCCTGAGAGGGTAAACTGTGGATTGGTTTAATGCCTCTTCCAACTCCTGCCTCGGTGCTGAATGTCAGCCTGGAGTTTTGTTCTCCAATCTCTCGAGTGGGTCTCAGACCTACAACTATCTGGTTCGAACAATAGTGCGGCTAACTCCCTTAGACTGATGTTGAGCATTAACGTTCCCGTCTGAGCCGTAGAGGGAAGTTACAACATTTTGGCTATACAGAAACAGGATCATCATGTTCACTGAGTCTGGGATGACCAACAAGTACCACTTTGCACTGATCCCATTTAATTTTCCCCACACCGGGAAGATAGCAGTCTTTCTACCACCAAAAGTAAGGCACTCGCAATCCACTCTGTTTAAAAGCCCACGTGATTGACCCTTGGTTTCTAAATGTTTTGTGATCTTGGATGTGTTTTCTTGCAGTGCCTGCTCCTGTTTATAATTGCTGGGTTGGTGATTCTGGCCTACTGCTCTCAGGTCAGCAGTAAGGGCACCTACCAGGAGGTGGTACGGGCAGCTTGCGGCAAGGTAGTGGGCACCATCTGCGATGTCCTCATCGCCGTCTACACCTTCTGCACCTGCATCGCCTTCTTGATCATCATCGGCGATCAGCTGGACAAGAGTGAGTCACTGTGGAGGTTGTGTGGTGCAGCCCATCAGGGGCCAGAGATTCAGGGCTGGGGTTCAAGGTCAGTTTATTGTCACATGTACCAATTAAGGTACAGTGAAATATGAGTTACCATACAGCCACACTAAGTGAAAAGCAAAAAGTCACACAACCACATAAAAGTTAATATAAACATCCATCACAGTGGACTCCACATTCCTCATTGTGATGGAAGGCAATAAAGTTCAACCTTCTTCCTCTTTTCTTTCTCCCACGGTCGGGGCAGTCAAACCATCCGCAATCGGGGCGATCAAAGCCCCGCAGACGACGATCGAAACCCATACGTCAGCGAGATCAAAACTCCCGCGTCGGGGTGGTTGAAACTCTCTCCGCAGCATGGAGTTCCCGAGTTGGCCTCTTCTTACCAGAGACTGCGGGCTTCACGATGTTAAAGTCCACAGGCCCCGCGGTTGAAGCTTCACTCCCCGGCAAAGGGGTCTCAAGCTCCGCAATGGTAAAGTCCCGCAGACTCCTGCGGCTTGGAGCGCCCATCAGTCTCCAGGAAATGCCGTCAACTCCATAATGTTAGGCCTCAGTGGGGACAGGGATACGATATGGAAAAAAAAATTGCATCTCCGTCGAGGTAAGAGATTGAAAAAAAGTTTCCCCCAACTTTTGTTGGGAGAATGCAATGGGGTTACCTGCTGCCTCATGCTGGGCACTGATTGTTTTGCTTGGTAGCGTTGGTTAAACTGTTGCACACTCACGGACCCACTCTCATTGAGTCTTGTTTAGGCAGATCAGTATATGTGTTGAGCGGGATTCAATGTTTCGGGACAGTAACATTTTTTTCCTATCAATGAGTCATCCGATATTATGCAAATGAATGCGCATTCTATGCTTTAATGTGGATGTCACAAGGTAGGTGTTGCTCAGTGATCACCCTTGTTTAACTATGAACTGAGGTTATCATTTAAGTATCGATTACCTGAATTTGAAGTCCTTGGATTCCTGTGGTGGAATTTGAACTTGTGTTCGGACACTGTAGGTACTACCTCTGGCAGCAGCATCGCAGGCATATAGACTCAGACCACACTAAAACACAGATTGTGCACAAATAATAGAGGACATAGCTTTAAGGTGGGGAGGTGGAGTAGGTATAAGGCGAGGAGCAGTGTAAGTTAATTTTACACAAAATGGTAGATGCCTGCAATGGGAACTGTTCACAAAAACAGGCAAGGAATAGTAGGATGCCCACATGTGCAGACAAATGGGATTTGTTTAAATTAGCATCATGGTTTGTACAGATCGGGTGGACTGAAGGGCCAGTTCCTATGCTCTACTGTTTTTAACTTTAATTCCAACGACATGAGCAGTGGACCAAGTGTAAAGTGGTTAGGAGTTCCCTTGGAGGCAGCTAACGCTCGGGTTGTTGTCTGAATTGAAAGATGTTTTGGGATAAATATTTTGTGTGGGAGAGATTTTGAATGGTTTGTTTTGTCTTTCAGTACTTGGGGCATTGATGCACACACCTGAAGGAGATGCTTTCATCAATGGCCACTGGTACAGTGACCGCAAGTTCACCATCTCTGTCATCTCCATCCTGGTCATCCTTCCCCTCTCCATACCCAAAGAGATTGGCTTCCAGAAGTACGCCAGGTTAGTGCTTTCACTGTTTGAATGGTGAATTCCTAGTGGGAGTGGATGGTGCGGTGGAACGAATGGCATATTCCATTCCCAACTCGTGTTATAAGCCGTTCCCGGCCAGGGCAGTGGTTAACAAAGCAAATAGGGACAGAGTGCAGAGGCAACAGTAATTAACCTTCCCTCTAAATATAGCATCAAGCTGCCCAAAAATACACTGGGATTTTTGCCTCTGGGAATCCTTGTCATTTTTCATTTGTATTATTCTTCCGGGGAAGAAAGTTGTCAGTCACAACTGTGCCCTTCACTCCTCAAGGAACCATGTCTGGCAGATGCCCCCGAGCACAAAGTCATCAAATCCTTCCTTTCCTTCGCCACAACCACCTCCCTTGCCTGGGAATTGAGTCGATGACTATCGCTTCCAACCTCAGCCTTTCCTCCTCGGTTTTCCTGTCCCTGTACCTTCCCCACCTGACCAATAGCCCTTGACCGTACAACTTATTGCATCTTGATCATTTCAAACCTTCCTCGACTCTTATCCTGCCTACCGAGCAATCTTTGATATAGTTCCCCGTTTGTACCATTCATTCACTGTGTCCACCCATTGCAGTTCTCAACTTTCTCTCCTTAATTCTAACATCCTCAACAAGTAACTTCTTTAAATCCCCCTGTGGCTTTGCCTTAAACAAATGTGACGAGCCCATCAGATTATTTACCCCAGATGGCTGAGAATATTTGAGCAACTAATTCCTCTGCAAATTGAATCATTAATCTTGGCTCCATTCAATCCCACCACTATCGGTTTTCTCATTGTCCAGATTAGAATTTTCCAAGCACCAAAACCATCCCTATCATATTGTCCACGGTTGCTCAAAACCAGTTTGCCAACCTGTAGCACAGGTAACTAAAGCCCCACTGATAATCAATTGTCAGACACACTCACCTTATCCACTGTCTCCCTGCCTCGCCATCACCCCTACCCCACCCCTGCTGTGCTTTATATGGGGTCAACTGCAAGAACAGTTGTGTCCGGAATATGAAGTGGAAATAGTTGGAATCCTTGAGACAATCCCACAAGTTCACCAGGTTCAGTTTCTACCCCGAGTAAAAGTGGCTTCAAGGATTTCCAACAGAGCAAGGACGATGTGATTTATTTTTAATAGGCTTCCTTGTAAATCCTCTTTGGATCTGTGGCCTCTTGGTGTGAACCAACAGCACCCATCTTAGTAAATTAGGCTGTCGGTGTGCATTCATTATTTCATTTTATAACTCTCCATTCTGATCAAACATCTCAGTGTGACATTAACAAATTGACGCCTCTATTTTCTACCCTCTTGAATTGACTGTGTGGCCTCGCTCTCCAATATTGTCACCTCTTGATCAACTTTCTTGCCTAACCTGGTTAAACAGCCAGTTAGGAAGTCTTGGCTGAGTGGTTGCCTAGTCCCTCTATACTTTAGTTTACTGGTCTTGGCTTATGAAACAGAACCACATCTTTTCTATGTCGAGCCCATTGAATTATTTGCAACTATTCAATCTCAGCATCATGATAGTTGTGACTAGTGTTGCTTAATCCTCCATTGGCTCTGCCTGATTGCTTGAGTTGGGGTTATGGTGCGAGGATGCATGGGGGAAGTTATGCAGGAGGATGAATCCTGGATGATTGGACCTTGTGCTTCAATACAATACTTCTGTCCTTTGGCTCCAATCCAGATTAGTACCTGTTATAAGGTATTTGTGACTGACTGGCTGCTTCTTCATGCTGCTCCACAATGGGAGCTAGACCCTAAAGTCTCACACTGATAATATGGTGGGGGGGGGGTATTCAGATCTTACACAGTATCTGGTTGCCAGCTGATCAAACCATGGTTCACTTGATTTGGTGAGGGTTGATACTGACAATGAGAACCTAGAATTCAAGTGTTTGATTCGCTGGCTATTCTGTTCCTTGTAAAAAAAAAAAAAGGATGGAGAAACGTATCCAAGCCATGGCTTCAAGTGGAAGTTGAAGCAGTTTTGTATTCAACCCATTTTTCTATTTGGCCGCCCCGTAACATCCTCCCTGTTGGATATGAATGGCCAAGGTTGGTCCTATTTTGATTGTTTTATTTATTTTTCTCTAGTCTCCTGAGTGTGTTGGGAACTTGGTATGTGACCATTATAGTGATCATTAAGTACATCTGGCCAGATAAAGGCATCATTATTGGGGACATCCCCACCAGGTAAGTGTAATCCCTTTGTGCCTGGTTTCTTTCATACAAGTGTCTGCCGAGGCAGAGAGCTGCAGTAATATATAGAGGGTGAGGATGGGGAAATATTCAAATAGTCTCTCTGCGCTCGGAGTGTTTGCATTTTTTCTGCTTTATCCAAGAATAAATCTAGGCATCTGGAATTTCTGGGCTCAGTCAAACCATCACTCTCTGTGTGGCTGAGGGAGTAAGATGAGAAGGAATTATGCTGAGAAACAGCAACTGTGTGCCTGCTGTGGCATCCCTGGGCAATAACAAGAAAGTTGCTTGACCACCTAGTGGCCTCGGTTAGCTAACAGTATGTAGTGAGTGCAGTGCACCACTGTCGGGGTGGGACCAATGAGAGAGGAAATAGTGGGTGAGGTGTATTGAATTTGTAGAGCTGCCAGCAAGGTTAACCACTTTTTTCTGTTCTTAGCCCTTCCTCCTGGATGGCAGTGTTGAATGCTATTCCAACCATCTGCTTTGGCTTCCAGGTACTGCTTTCCCTTGTCCCTTTATTTTCGAGCTTTTGGTATCTGCCGTATTGGAACAAAGTGCTCTTAATCATGGCTGAATAGTTAAATTACTGGAGTTTTGAGAAGTAGGGAGACCGTGTCCTGTGGTCTGCATGACATGGATGCTATAATTACTACTTGCTTCCTGGTTGTAGCTAAATTGCTGCTTGGTGTGCAAAGTTCCCGTGTTCTGATGCTTGGTGAGAAAGTGTTTGGGTTTGCTGGTCTTCTGTGGTGGAATGCCCCAGGCACATTTAGTGATAAAAACCACAGGTGGTAAATTCAGGAGCGATTCTGTGGAAATTTGCCCCGTCTCCCAATGATAATCGGGCACCATGAGACTGCAGGACATTGAGGTAAGTACGTTTATTGGCCAAGTATTCCCATACAAGGAATCCGCCCACAAGTAACAACTTGACATACAGTGACAATTACGAATGACTCAGAAAACACTAAACATTAATAATAATAAAACATTAATGATAAAGCACCCTTGATCAAGCATGTGAAGCAACAAAATACCAGATCAAAGGGAGGCTACAGATTTTTGGCTGTTGAGTAGAGCAACTACTTGTGGATTAAAAACTGTTTTTATGCCTGGCTGTGGCAGCTTTGACAGTCCGGAGTCGCCTTCCAGAGGGAAGTGATTCCAAGATTTTGTGGCCAGGGCGAGAGGGGTCAGAGATGATCTTGCCCGCTCGTTTCCTGGCCCTTGCAGTGTACAGTTCATCAATGGAAGGAAGGTTGCAGCCAATAACCTTCTCTGCTGATAGTGTGAAGTCTATGATGCAGTTAGCTTTCAGGGTACTTTTGAATTTTTGGTGGGGGGGGGAAGGGAGGCATTTCTGACAAGACTCGATTATGATAGAGTCATTGAGAGATGCAACACGCCATCAGCCCATTGAGTGTGCACTGATCCTCAAAAATATCCTACATCAATCCTAATATTGTATTCCAAAGTGATTGTAACAATCCAGCACCTTTCCCAAAATGGCGGGTGTTTAACTTGTGTGCTAATCCAATAATTTGGGCTTATTTAAAATTGTTTTATTTTCAAAATGCTACATGTGGACATCTGATTCTTGTTGCCTTTACTTTTTAATCCTTTACTTGGAAACATTGAAAAAAGCAGTACATTATTGATGGAATAAAGTTTCAAAACCTATACATTTTTTTTTCCATTAATTGATCCAAATGTAATAGGAGATGAGACAAACCCTAAACAGATCCTTTCCTAAAGTAGGAGTTCCTCCACATTGTGGCGTAGGTGTTGGGAGGCTTGTAACTAAAGGGAACGCACAGAATTAATGGCACAACTCTTAACAGTGTTGATGTACAGCGAGATCTTGGGGTCCAAGCCCATCGCTCATGGCAAATAGTAGATAAAATAGCAAGTAGATTAAACAACGTCACCCATTCCTTCTCTCCAGAGATGCTGCCTGACCCGCTGAGTTACTCCAGCATTTTGTGTCCACCTGAGATAAAATAGCAAAGTATATTTGCCTTCATTGGTCCGGACTTGGGTATAAGAGACAAGCAGTCTGATTTATAGCTTTTTTTAGGCTATATTTGGAGTATTGTATGCAGCTCTGGTCGCCCCAGGAAGCATGTTGAGACCTTGGAGTAAGTGTAGAAAGGGTTCGGAATGTCTCCAAAAGCTCTTGCCAACTTCTGCAGATGCACTATACAAAGCATCCTATTTGGGCGCATCATAGCTTGGTGTTGCTAACTACGTTCTTTCTTTGTCTCTTCCTCCTTGGGTCGTTAGTGCCATGTGAGCAGTGTTCCTGTGTACAACAGCATGGAGAGACCCACAGTGCAGCGCTGGGGATGGGTGGTGACAGCAGCCGTTGTGATCTGCCTGTTTGTGTACACGGGCACAGGTATGGTGCATGCCGCCTCCATTACTGGGATTGCATGAGCTTAACACAGCAAAACCTTGCACCCCAATCCTTCGTTGGAGCAAATGAAACGTTTGTGTGAAGGGCTAAGGCAGTCTAAGGTGAAACATTAACTTCCTAATCTGACGGATCAAATTATGTTGGAGGAGCGTGGAGATCACGGGTGTTTGTTAGGAGGCGAGGAAACATATATAAAATATAATAATAAAGATGATAACTTTAAAGTGGGATTCATGTTGGGCCTGAAGGTAGTTGGGATGGTGAGGTTAAGGCTGATTGGGGCAGAGCAGGAAGTCCCATCCCATATGCAGCTTGACCTGAAGATGGGAACCTAAGCAAAGGAGCTTTGAAATAATCAAAGTCTCGGGAGAGTTGATGTGCAGGAGAGTGGGGGAGAGTGTGGTGAGTTACACGCAAGCAATTGTGGTGATGAAAGTGACCTTGGAAGTGAGTTTGGACATTTTACCTCCAATTCAAATTGGCCATGAGATTTGCCTCCAAAGGTGAGTAGATTATCAGCTTGTTTAGGTGTTGAGGAGAGGGGGAAAATACTGTTGCAACAGTAGGTGCTGTAAGTCTGTGGTGAGACAGTCTAGAGAAAGGGCTACTTTATCTCGCCTGCATTGTATATGCATAGTGAGTGTTTGGGGTAACAGAGGACATTCCTCTCTGAATTGAATCAGTGCAACATCTGCTGGCTGAGCAGCTGAAGAGGGAAATGGTGGCCAGTGTACATTCTCCTTGTAGACCAGTCTGTCTGTGTGCAGTGTATAATGTCTGACTGACCTACGGAACCTCCACCCCCATACCCATGGTCACCGGCTAACTCTCTTGCAGGTGTCTGTGGTTTCCTGACGTTTGGCTCCAGTGTGAACGTTGATGTTTTGCTGTCCTACCCATCAGAGGACATCTCTGTGACCATTGCCCGAGCCTCCATCATCCTCTGCGTGCTCACCTCCTACCCCATCCTTCACTTCTGCGGCAGGTGAGACTTCTGCCTGGGTTCAGGCACTGGAACGGGAATTGGCGAAGCCTGGCCACGAGTGGCTGTTGGATTCATCACCTTTTAAATGCTCACAGCAGAGTACAGTGGCACGAAAATGGGAGGTCGGCTCAAATTGGCCCTTTAGTCATTGGGGTAGAATGTGACCTGCTTCTTCACTTCAGTTCTGTTCATCAAATTCATTCTGTACTTGAAGTTTTCACTTCACTTCCGTCCCATCCCAACCTTGCGGAGGTTCCCAGCTTTCTGACATCACTCCTGACTGGTTGCACTCTGTTTTACTCTTGTTCTCAACCAGCGAAGGGTCTCGACCCGAAACGTCGCCTATCTCCTTCGCTCCTTTGATGCTGCTGCACCCGCTGAGTTTCTCCAGCTTTTTGTGTAACCCTCGATTCTCCAGCATCTGCAGTTCCTTCTTTAAAACATCATAATGGAGTGAGTTTGTGTGTGTGCTTGATGGGGACCCAGTAACAGCAGGAAAGCGCCAGATGTTGGAAATCAGAAATTAAACAGATTTGAAAATTCTCGGCAGGACAGGCAGCATCTGTGGTGTGAGAGGTTGATGACTTTCTGTCAGAACTGCAACGAGTTGGAAGTGAAACACATTTTGGGTTGCAGTTTAGAGTGGGGAAAGCAAAAAGCAAGATGTTGGATGGTGTGGAAACGAGAGTGACTCTAGTGTGCTGAGAGAGCGTGTACAAGCTGTGCAAATGTTTTGTGCCAAGAGGTGGGTCCCTGGAACGTGTCGCCAGGATGGTGGTGGAAGCAGATACAATAGTGGCTTTTAAGAGGCTTTTAGATGGGCATGTGGATATGCAGAGAATGCAACGGTGGGTCACATGCAGGCAGAGGAGATTAGACAATGTGGGCTGAGGGCCTATTTCTACACTTTGCTGTTCTAACGTACTAGTATATACCATCAAATGCAGTCCAAAAGTGGTTCCATGGTTCAGTCCTGGGATGGAAGGGTTGTATAATGAAGAAAGTCTTAAACTGATATTGGTAATCAAATAACATTTAGAAGAATGTGGGCTAATCCTAGTTAAACATACAAGATCCTAAAATGCCATAATACAAAAATAATCTACCCAGTTGACAATGAGGAGGATAGCTTTATACTACAAGGGGATGTAGGTGTGGCCGGGTGTGTAGTAAAACAGCAAGTGACATTTAATTCAGTGGCGTGCGAGGTAATGTGTTTGGGAAGGTGCAACAAGCAAGGGGATATGAATAAAGAGGGAAAGTATTAGATGGATGCGATGTAGCAGGGACCATGGAGTATAATTGAAGATTCTTAATGATAGTTGGTTTAAAAAGTATAATTAGCTGGTGAGGGGAATATAAGATCAAGGAGTTATGCTTGAACAAGTTGTTGTGCTAGAACTGTGTTTAACTGGTTGGACTGCATCTTGGTATTGAATAGAGTTCCGATCACCATAATACACGAAGGTTAGGATTGTGCTGGAGAGAGTGGAGTGGAGATTATGAAAATATTCATTTTCTGACATAGACTCGATGGGCTGAATGACTCCAATGCAGTCAGATTAACCTAGTCCACCTTGCCATTTATTTGCTTGCAATCTATTCTCATTCACATCCCCATCAACACTCCCAAATTCACCTCTCACCAACTGTACTTTTAGAGTAATTTAGATTAATTTAGAGTGGATGATTCGGTTTGCAGCCTGCAAAGGACAGCCAATGATTGAAAAAGATATAAACACTTTTGTACAATGAAACAATTGTGTGCCATTACCGTCCCACGACAGACAGTCAGTCAGTTCTGTCCTGTCCGAATCCACATCTTTGTCGTTTCTAATCTCTTAATTTATACAATCTTCTCGTGACCATGGTTTTGCATTTGCAACGTCCGCTGTTTTTCTACGAGTGGTTTTCTTGTTTCAAGAGGAAATGGCCAATTAAGCAGGAGGTCGCTTATTGAAACATTTTCTTGAAGTCTGTGTACTAGCTGTGGATGTTGATTTTCAAGTCCTTTGACTTCTCTTTAATCCTCAGGTTGTCACCATTTAGAAAATATACTGCTTTGTTTTTCTTGAATCAAGAGAAAATGATATTTGTCCACATTAATCTGTTCTGACCACTCATTTAATCCATATCATTTTTCAACTTTATTTTACATTACGGCTGAGGAGTTGCTGGTAACGGCAACATTTATTATCCAATTCCGAGGGGTAAATGTTGCCACCTAGAGGATGTAGATGGGAGAATTTTATAACCAGAGAGCCTAGGTTTAAGGCGAGAGGGGAAAGCATTAAATGGACTGAGAGACCTTTTCTGCACAGAGGTATGTGTCAAGAGCTGCCACAGACAATAGTGGAGATGTTTACGATTTGAATGATTAAATTGACAGGTATATGAATGGGATAGGTTTAGAGGGATAAGGGCCAAATTCAAGCAAGTGAGACTAGTTCCGATAGGCACCTTCGTGTGCAGAGGTTGAAATAGAAAGGTCTGTTTCCATGTCGTATAACTTTCTGACTGGTGCAGTTGCTCTTATGAAGATACCACACCAATGCTGTTGTGTTAAGTCTGAAGTATCCCGACCCAAAGCGTCACCAATCAATGTTTTCCAGAGAAGCTGCCTAACTTGCTGCGTTACTCCAGTACTTTGTCTTCTGTTGTGTTGGATTTGGATCCAATGATGATGGAGTGGTGATCAATTTCCAGTCTGCATGGTGCCTAACTTGCAGGGGAGCCTACAGTCACTGGTGCCCCTGTCCCTGCTGTCCCTGTCCTTTGCTAAGGTGGAGGTTGCAAGATTGGCTGGTGCTGTTGGAGTAGACCATAGAAACATAGAAAATAGGTGCAGGAGGAGGCCATTCAGCCCTTTGAGCCAGCACCGCCATTCACTGTGATCATGGCTGATCGTTTCCTATCAATACCCGTGCCTGTCTTCTCCCCATATCCGTTGACTCCACTAGCCCCTAGAACTCTCTCTAACTCTCTCTTAAATCCATCCAGTGTCTTGGCCTCCACTGCCCTCTGTGGCGGGGAATTCCATAAATTTGCAACTCTCTGGGTGAAAAAGTTTTTTCTCGCCTCAGTCTTAAATGACCTCCCCTTTATTCTAAGACTGTGGCCCCTGGTTCTGGACTCGCCCAACATTGAGAACATTTTTCCTGCATCTAGCTTGCCAGTCTTTTATAATTTTATATGTTTCTATAAGATATCCCCTCAACCTTCTAAACTCCAGGGAATACAAGCCTAGTCTTTTCAATCTTTCCTCATATGACAGTCCTGCCATCCCTGGGATCAATCGCGTGAACCTACGCTGCACTGCCTCAATCACAAGGATGTCCTTCCTCAAATTAGGAGACCAAAACTGTACACAATACTCCAGATATGGTCTCACCAGAGCCCTATACAACTGCAGAAGAACCTCTTTACTCCTATACTGAAATCCTCTTGTTATGAAGGCCAACATACCATTAGCTTTCTTCACTGCCTGCTGTACCTGTAAGCCAACTTTCAGTGACCGGTGTACAAGGACGCCCAGGTCTCGCTGCACCTCCCCCTTACCTAACCTAACCCCATTGAGATAATCTGCCCCCTTGCATCTCCGAGGGATCCCAATGGAAAAGCTTGTCATTGGAACAAATGCAATGGAGAAGGAAAAATCTGGAAATTTGGAATTTCCTGCAGGGTGGAAGGAGGTTTAGTCAAGTTAGCTGCTGAAGTCTGTACGTTTATAATGGACATTTGCTGCTTTCCTTTCCCTGAGATTGAGACAGATCTGAGAAGGTAATAGTCAGAGATGGATTTTTGGAGAAGGGTGGAAATTGGGAGGCATGATTATGATATTGAGTTACGCGAGTGCAGGAAACAACACCAATGCAGTCATTGATGTACTGGAAAAAGATTTAGACTGACGCTGAGATAGAGTGGAGCAAAGATTGTCGCACATATCCCACAGAAAGGCAGGCAATGCATGAGCCCACTTGAGTAACCAGAGCTATATCTTTGATCTTGAGGAAGTGAATGCAGATAAAGATGATGTCCGATGTGAGATCACAAATGCTGAACGCGTTTTGGTGGAGGAGACTGGTTGGGCATCTGTTTAAGGATGAAGCAGTGGGCAATCAGACACTTTTGGTGTAAAGGAAGAGTCGCTGAGACCAGGGACTTGGAAACTCTCAAAGTTAAGAATAGTATCCTGGATTTAAGTAGGAAGGGATGGACCAGGGGAGATACGATTGTCAAGTAAGGAAAATGCAAGTTTCATGGGGCATGAGCGGTCTGACGCAATCGTCCTACATAGACAGACTTATTTATTAATCTTGGGCTGGAGGTGGGGTAGCGAGACTTAAAACTGAGGAGGGATGATCTCCTGAGCCAATGAGCTTCATGTCAGTGAGCTGATCACTGTGTCTTTATTTTCTGTCATCTCCTCTAATCCAGGACTGTGATCGAAGGATTGTGGCTGCGTTACAAAGGGGAGGCCCTGGATGTGGACAGCTCCCGTGAGAGGCGGCGACGGATACTGCAGACCGTGACCTGGTTTCTGCTGACTCTGGTGCTGGGACTTTTCATTCCGGACATTGGGAAAGTGATCTCTGTTATAGGAGGATTGGCCGCTTGCTTCATCTTCGTGTTCCCAGGTACAGGACAGATGGGGGATGGGCTGAATGTCACACGATGCAGCAAGGAGCAGGTCTGGCTAGCCAAGCTTGGGTTTGCAGAGTCTGACTAGGTCTCTAGAGTAAAACTTCACCGCAGCAGGCAAAAGATGATTTGGAGTTGAATATCAAAAGAAAACTGCAGACGCTGGAAATCCAGCATAAAAATGTTGGATAAACTTGGCAGGTCAGTCAGTAGCTAGGAAAGAGACACAATCAAGGGTTCATGTACACTACGCGGTTCTGAGGTGTTGTGATTTGGAGGTGTTGCCTGCTTCAGTTAAATATCCTGCGCCATGGTGGTGCCTGGTGCAGCAGTGGGTTCAGTACCCAGCAGGATTTGGTGTTTCAGGAGATCTTGGGCTTTCGTTATCCCACAGGTCATGTGCTATCTCTCACCTTTCCCCTCCCAGACCCCTCTCATCCTTTCCTGGTGAGGGCAATGCTGGGGGAAGAAAATTTAGGGGAGAAAGTAGAAAACTTGGAAAGAGATTTTCTAAAAGTGTACCTATCTGTAAAAGGCCTTGATAAAGTGCTGGCAGAAAGGTCAGTCACACCAGAACACTGATTTGGAGTAAATGCCAAAAGAGCCAGAACGGGGCTGAGAGGAACTTGACTGCGGACCAGTGATCTAGAATGCATTGGATTTGGCAGTAATGAAACACACAACAGTACGCCACATAAACGGGATCATCACCCAACATGTCCGTGCTGACCATAATGCAAATTAAACCAAACCCTTCTGCCTGTACGTGATCCATGTCCCTCTATGTTCTGCCCATTCATGTGCCTGTCTGAACCACTCTTAAAAGTTACTTGGGGTCTGCTTTCCCCACCTTTCTGACGGTGTGCTCCAGTCGCCCATCATTCTGAGTAAAAAAGCAACTTGTTCTGCCCATCTGCTTTAAACCTCCCCTCTAACCGTAAAGCTGTGCCCTCGAGCTTATTACACTTCCACGTGGCATTAAGGTTCATATATGTCAAATTGCCTACGCCTCTCATCTCATACACTTCTAGTGGGTCTCCCATCAGCCTCTGACATTCCAGAGACAACAAACAGTTTTGTCAACCTCTCCTTGTAGCTAGAACCCTCCAATCCAGGCAACATCTTGGTGAACCTTGTCTGCAACCTCCCCAAAACCACCACATGCTTGCCTTGGTTGGGCAGCCAGAACTACACAATACTCCAAATGTGGAGCACAATGCCTTTGTGGGTGCTAGAAATAGATTGTTGTGGCTTTCAAGAGAGGGTTGAAAGAAACAATCAGTGGAGTGTGGGGAAGAGCTGGGGGATGGATGGGAGTTGCATTACAGCTCCATCAGCAAGCAAGCAAAGAGGCAGTAGTGCGCTTTTTCCTAATGTTGTTTTCTGTGTACTCAGGCCTCTGTCTGGTCGAAGCAAAGTTTTCTGAGATCCGGCAAGCAGACTCTGCCAGGTAAATACTAGAGGATGCATTTGTGATATCAATACCCAGGGGGCAGGACTTTCTTAGTCCTGAACTACATTCCTTTTCATGTGTCAACTCCAACAAACAATATAATGTTTTTTGTTTTTTTTCTCTGCTACTTTCTGTAGCAATTTGGTGGAGTGTGGTGACTGAGAAGTGTCTGTAGGGACGATGCACTGACCCAATGAGTGGAGTCATTTGTGTTAATAGTAACCTGAAGGAAGGGGGTCTTTGTCCTTAACCCATTGCTTGTGGGAGGAGTCAATTACTAAACTTAAAGAGGGATCTGTTGGATTAATACTGACGCTGTAGGGACGGACCTATTGAGGGAGCGAGGTATATTTCTGGATTATGCAGCAAACTTGGGTAGGGTAAGAGCTGGTGGGGTTTAGGATCGTACGCTGGGTGGAATGAGTGGATGCAGGATGGAGGAGGGCGGGTCTGTTGGGATTGCATATTGCGCTGGGTGCACGAGGGATATATCAAAGCATTGGATACCAGGCCAGAGTTGAAATGTATGCAATTTTGCTTTGACCCTTGAGGGTTTGAGCCTTCCAAATGTGGAGTTGGTGAGGCTGAGGACAGATGGTCCGAATGTTAAACATCTCTGGCCCTCTGTCTTTCCCATCCCCGTATTCTCTGACCACCCATCTGATGAGGAACATTGTGCAGGAGCAGCTCACTTTGCCCCTCAAGCCAGTTTCACCAGGCTGGAAATCAAAGGTGTCTTGTGCAACCTTTCCTATCTTTGCCTGTTCCCCCACTACCCCCCACCTTCAACACCACCATACCTCATAATTCAGCTAGTGACTGTCTTGGGTTTAACATTAACCAGTGGGTTTGCATTAAATGCCATCGGCAGATGAATCTAATAAAGGCCGAAAGGCCTGGCATACATTTGTTGATTCTGCCCCCACATCCACCTTTTTGGTTTCCTTTAATATTCAAGTGAATTCCAAAGATTCTAAGTCCAGAGGAATAGAACCATATTCCTTGCCATTTAAATGTAGTTTTCCTTCTGGTTTATCCATGTTGCATCATGTAGCCACAGGAACGTCTCTGGTCCTGGGGGTGCTGCTTATGGGGACCGATGCTGGTAATGGTGAAAGCTGCCAATTGCTACTGCTTGGCATGTGGCATAAATGTAACCACCTGAATGATCTCCTTGCATGTTGTCATGGACTGCCTGGTTATCTGAGGAGTTGCTGTGCTTTCAGGTCAGCACTGGGAAGAGTGCTTCAACAAGTGATTACATATCTAAGGTGGGGTGGAGACTTTGCTGTGTTTTTATTTTATGCTGGTTTTGTGACTAAATTGATTTTGGTTCTCTAACAGAATCTTTCTTCTCTCTCTCCCCCACCCCCACCCCAGCTGGTGGTCTTTGGTGCTGTTTGGGATCTTCATGGTGTGTATGGGAACTTTCATCTTTGGCCAGAGCACAGTGAGCTCCATCTACCGAGACCAACGCAAATGACAATTGCCCCCCTCCTGAAACCATCTTTACCTCTACTCCTCGAATGCATTTCACAACCGGCTGCTGGCAAACTGATCCAGTCTAACGTGAACTGAACTGTGCCAACAGTACAACTTTTACAGAGACTTCACCTGCTCCAAGAGCTGAGATGTGAATGAAGCTGCCAATGCAATGGAATGAAAGTATCCTGCAGAGTAGAGATTTGGGCCTTGCCTTTCCTGTTGCTCTGACAGTGGAATGCAACTCACTCTTTCTTCACGTTTTGCTTCTATGGGCTGCCTTTCTGGCTGCACCCATTGTACAATTGTAGTTGTAAGCAGTGCTGCACTGGGAACACACTGTTATGAGGCAGCTGTTGTCCTCTAGTTGTGGGAGACTTTGGGGTATATGTTGGCAATGACCTCTCATTCCCTTCCTTACTAACCCCGAGTTACCCAGTCTGTAACGATGCATCTGACAGCGCATGCAGCACTGCCCTGACGCACACTGGGTGTTTTTGTGTGGCACCCTCTGACATGAACCTACAAAGGTTTCGTGGATATTTTCTTTCCAGGAATAGTCGAGCACTATTTTATGTCTGAATCCCACCAGTGAGTTGAAGATGAGGACCAAACTGGAATGTTGAGGGAGCATCTCTGTTCACTTAGTACTAGCACTTTGGAATTCGTCACGATGGCGATGGAAGCATTTTAAAATCACTTTTCTGGTGAAAGTGTCAATAGACGGGTTTCTGTATCACTGCCACTAAAATAATGTATGTTGTCATGAAGACACTAATTAGTTAACTCCCTCCCCGAGACCACCGCTAACGTGCTCTCAATCTCCCACATACACCAAGATCCCCCTACTTGCCCACCTTGCTACTATGGCCACTTATGTAGTTCTGGACACCAAATTGAGCCAGGAATTCTTCTCAGATTCTGCCCACTACGAGGGCTCGGAACTAAATCTTTTGTATGATTCTGGAGGTCAGGCAGGTTCTGATTTAAGTAATTATTATCAGGGTGCTGATGTTGATTTTGTGCTGTGGTGCAGAAGTGCAGTGTTAATTTGACGGCAGCGTGGGGCAGCTTCCAAGCACGCGGTCTGCGCTGTGAGCACTGGAATCTGGTGCAGTCCGGTGTGGCCCTCAGCATCCGGGATCTATACTGGTGAAATATCAGCCCATCCTGGGACTCTTGGGGAATGTGAGATTCTACTTCTAGTGTCCAACATTGCAACTTTCAATAAAGATACTGATTTTTTTTTAGCAGAAGTGTTAATAATTTGAATTAATAATTTGAATCGCTGCTCTGGACCGTGAATTTACTGAACTATAAATCAGCTATGTTATGCGGAAGAGTTCCCAGCTCGATGCTGGTCAGCACGGATTTTGTCATCACTGGATAGGGATATGCACCCTTTCTCTTCTCCCCTCCTCCTCCTCCCCTTCCACCTACATTCCTTCCTCTGGCTTCACAATTCATATCTCTTTATCATTATCTCACACCTTTTTGTCTTTTGTGCAAACATCTGCCTATTTAACCCCACTACCCACCTGTATCCAGCCATCAGACGTTGTCTTGCCCCTCCTCGTTCAGCTCATTCTCTCTTCTCCCCCCCCCCCCCCCCCGGGCTAACAATCAGCATGAAGAGTCTTGTCCAGTAACATCACCCATCCATGTTCTCCAGACATGCTGCCTGACGCATCAAGTTATTCCAGCACTTTGTGTTTTTCTTAAAACCTAAAGTTCTATGCATAGATTTGTTTAAAGAACCCATCAATCAGAGGTTGTCCACTTTGAGTGAAGTGAAACATTGGTTAGTTAGTTCCCTCAGAACTCGGGGATGCTCTAATAGTGACCATTTTTAAGAAGGGGGACAAGGCTGAATGTGGACACTACAGAGGCATCTCGCTTCTGTCAACAACAGGGAAAGTCCTTGCTCGTGTACTCGCAAACGGACTTCTACCACTGTCTGCGGAGGTACTCCCAGAATCACAGTGTGGCTTCCGCCCATCCAGAGGTACAGCAGACATGATACTCGCAGCACACCAACTCCAGGAAAAATGCCGTGAACAAAGTAGCTTTTGTACATGGCCTTCATAGACCTGACAAAGGCACTCTTTGGAGCATACTATAAAGGTACGGTTGTCACGACAAGTACATCAGAATATTGAGGCTTCTACATGCTCAGCAACTGCAGCTCTGAGTCCGAACCCTTCACTGTGGAAATGGGGGTCAAACAGGGATGCATCATCGCACCCACCCTATTTGTCGTCTTCAATGCTGCCATACTTCACCTCATTGGTGAAGAGCTGCCATAGGGGATCCCAATCCTCTACAGAACTGACGGTGGTCTCTTCAACCTTAATAGGTTGAAGGCCAAGCGCAATGTCAGTAACACCGCCATCATGGAGCTTCAGTACGCAGAATACAGCGCCGTTGCAACACACTCTGCAGAAGACCTCCAGGGCATCTTGAATGCCTTTGCCAAGGCATGCAGAGCCATGGGCCTAGCCTTAAACATCAAGAAGACCCAGGTCCTACATCAACTTCCACCCAACCAGCTGTCTATCCAGCCCACTATAAAAGTAGACGACACCACTCTTGAAAAGGTTGCCACTTCCCCTACATTGGCAGCATTCTTTCTTCAAAAGCTGACATCGACTTTGAGGTCAACCACCGCCTCAGATGTGCCAGCAGAGCCTATGCCAGATTCAGGAAGAGAGTCTTTGAAGACCGAGACCCAAAGGCTCAAACAAAACTGCTTGTCTACAGAGCCGTTGTCCTCTCAATCCTGTTGTATGGAGCAGAGTCATGGACCACCTACAGCAGGCACCTGAGAGCCCTGGAATAAAACCATCAAAGATCCTTATGAAAGATTCTGAGGATCAGCTGGGAGGACAAACTCACCAACATCAGCGTTTTGGAGGAAGCCAACATGACCAGCGTCAACAACACAATAATGCAGCACCAACTTCGATGGACTGGCCATGTCATCCGCATGTCCAGCACACGTCTCCCTAAACAAATCCTGTAATCTCAATTGAAGGAAGGTCGGCGAGCCCCCGGTGGGCCGAAGAAACACTTCAAGAATAACATCAAGAACAGTCTGAAGAAATCCCACATCACATCGAGCAACTGGGAGCACGTTGCACTGGACAGGCGCTCCTGGAGGAAATCCGTGCAGGAAGGAGCTACGCCATGTTGCAGAGACAAAGCAACAGCAGCATAAGGAGAGAGAGAGAGAGAGAAGGAGGCTTGACGACTATCAACCACCGCCAGTCTCCACTGCCCACGTTGCACCAAGGTGTGTGGATCATGGATCGGCCTCTACAGACATCTGCAGACCCACAAGTAGACGACCCTATGGAGAGGAGAACAGTCAGACTAGTTTCGAGTGACCACCGATGATGAGTGCCCTGGAAGCGCAAACAAACTACTCATGGAAAAATTAGATTTTTCTTCCCCTAGAGGTGGGGACTGTTTTTAAATACTAAAGGAAGTGAACAGGGTCCAGCAGAGAATTGGTGCAGTGCACATGGGTGAGTTCAAGAAGATGGGGAAAGAGTAAAGATGAACAGATCCATGTTGCTATGTGCAGTAACTAATGAATCTACTGCTGTTGTTTGGCTGCTTCAAGGGTGCAAAGACAGATGTTGGTCAGCAAATATCATCAATTTCAAAGGAGGATACTGCAATAGACTATAGATTTGGATGAACCAATGGTGCACCCTACGGCAGTGAGTTCCTGGCATTGTTGCCACCTGCTGTTTGTTGGGTGCGGGCATTAACTTGGTGGTGAATAGCTCGAGCTGGCCTAGTCATTCCACGGACCAAGGCTGACCAGGAAGGTAAAGAGCAAATTATCAACTTGGAGAGACCTTTCTATGGAGTTTTATACTTGCTGCAGCCCTGCGGGGTATACAAGAAGTTGGGATTAGGTTAATCAGGAAACACAGAGCACTGATGAGGGTTGGTGTCACATTCCTAGCACGTGGTTGATGAGTTTTGGACTGACTTCAAAGTCCAGCTCTTCCTTAGGGTTACTCTGACTTCAACAAACTGCCTATCTCAAGTCATTTCTCTATACTTCCAATAACTTGAGCATGCCAAATCCAAGCTGGCAGCCAGTGACACAGTATCACAATTGCTCAGTCTCCCACTTAATTAAGCTGTGGGAACAGCTAACAGTGTACGAGAGGTAGGAGTGGAAGTATTCCTGCTCCCACTCATTTCGGCTTCCATCCACACTCCAACCAGTCGCAGAAGAAGCCAGTTTCATTCTGCCCCATCTCCTCCAAACAAAGAAAAAGCAAAGGCACCACTCCACCATTCGACAGTTTTAATAGCCAAACAGGTAATTATCTTTAAACAATTAGTGAACAAACGTTATTTGCAGAAAATGAAAAGTGATCTTGGATTTGTGCTTTATTATCTGAGGTGTTCATGTTTTCTAGAGATTAATATAATTGGAATCTCCCGGTTCATCCTGCAAGTTGACAACCCACCCTATCTCGAGATGCATGATAAAGGAAGTAGATTTTTAGTTAATTTGTTTGCATTATATTTTACTTCCATGTAACCTGTTGAACCAGGCATCTGGCGCATCTGACAGTCAAAGCGCATCCAAGTTCAGTGCAGTTACTAGTTTAGAGATGGTATAGTTCTCCAAACATCAAAGGTGCTGCTGACTGGGTCAATACTGGCACCTGGATCAATGTAAACTGAGCATATGCCAAATATGGTCCTTCTATAAATCTAACCTTGTTAACTAGAAGGAATATAATGGACAGGGCAAAGTTTGCATTGTGTTTGCATTATGACTCAGTGTTCCAACCATGGTCACTCCCAGCCAGGTACGAGTTGGCTCTTGCTCAATGCAGATCCAGTGTAGTTCTGGGTGAGGCATTACTTTGTCTGCTGTAGCTACTGCGGAGAGCAGAGTCTGTCTCAGTATAACTATAAGATTTAGAATGAGGAAGCAGAGATTTGGAGGTATCGTGTTCCATCTAACATTTACCATGAGTGTTATCTACATAACCCTTTCCACAAATTAAGAGTAGCTCTCTGGAAAAATGCATTGCAGGAGTGGGGTTCCTGCCCCTTCCCAACAGAGGTGAAGATATTGAATGTGTTCAATAGTCTCTGGCCTTTGGTTTTAGAAAATCATTAACATAACATTGTATTAAATCATTCATGAAGAAGTTCCCTTAAGAAATTGATTTGACTTGTATTTTTTCCTCTGATCAGAAAAATAGGCTAATTCTAATCAAGTAATTTAATTAAATGATAAAGCAACAGCACAAAACGTAGCCAAATTGTGCTGAGGGAATTTAAGGGCCTTTCCACTTCTTTCAATATGTAGAGGTTCTTCAAATTATTTGTAATGATACTTTGTGCATATCAGCCTGATGTCTCTGTTTGGACCCAAGCTATCGCTGCTAGGACTTGGCTTAGCTAGGTGCCATTTATTTGATTGATGTACTGTGATTTAAAAAGCTCAATATGTTTGTGTGAGAGAAGCAAGAAAAGTGGCCAATCATAAGGCACTCGGATAGCAGGCGAGCTGGGAAGGCAAGGCTGGAGCTGTCTCAGTATGGAGAGTTGGAGAGGTAGCTCTCAAACATCTTCAAGGCTTGTACAGGAGACCATTGTGGTACCATGTGTCCTGTTCCCTGTGGATAAAGAAGCATTAGAATTGGTCTCGGGCCAAATAAATGGTTATCACCATTCCCTGTTAACAGAAGTTGAGCTGTCCATCCTGATCCCAATCCATGCATCAAGGGAGGCCCATAATGCCTCCTGCTACTGCCTCCAGCAATGTCATAATACATTTCCCATGTTATTTTGCTAGGTGTTTTGTGACAACTGTTACACTGTCGACCTGCTAACATGTTAGGGAGAGCTATAGCGGCTCTGAACCGGCCCTGCTGAGTACCACCCCCCACCCCCATGGACTGTCTCCCCCGGCCTTGCACTTTAGTCTGTGTTGATGTTACTGGTCAAATGTTCGTTTTTACAAACCTGGTTCTCGGGGGTTGCTAACCCAAAATCTCGAAGTTACAAACCAAATCTCGTTGCACTTATGTGTGTAATGACAATAAAGATATTATTATTATTATGTCCTGCAGGTGTCTGGGCTCGTGCTGGCCAGTGACATGGCAAGCTGTTGCCCAGTCAAGAAGCATTGCCTTCACTGGGAACCTGGGTTAAGAGCCATGGTGCTGAAGGTCACAACTTGAGCCAAGAGGAAGGACTAATGCCCATCAACAATGCCTGTATGATGGTGACGCCACACGTTTTGGGCTAAACAGGAACCAAGGTCAGGAGATCAAATTCTGAGAACCACGAATCAGAAAGGCAGCACACCACCTCTCAGGATAACGAGGGATGGACACTCAATGGTGGGCTTTCCTGCAATACCCACCCCAAGGGTGAATACAAATTGCATGTGGTGGAAGCTGTTAAAGTGATTCAGGGTGTGTATGAAGGGACAGCAGATGCTGGTTTAAATCAAAGATAGATGCAAAATGTTGGGAGTAACTCTGGAGAGAAGGAATGGGTGATGTTTTGGGTTGAGACCCTTCTTCAGACTGATGTTAGGGAGAAGGAAGTACATAGATAAGGAAGTGTAAGATGTGAAAAGAGGACAAAGGGAATGGAGATCAAGGAAAATGTAGAACAGATCATTGTTAGCTGAGAGAAAGTAACAACAAAGCAGAGAGAAAATGTTGTCGTAGACAGTAAGACCAGTCGGAGAACTGGGAAGGCGGAGTGATGGAGAGAGAGAGAGAGAGAGAGAGAGAGGGAAAGCAAGGGTTTACTTGAAGTTAGAGAACCCAATGTTCATACCGCTGAAGTGTGAAGTGTAAGTAGAGGTGGAGGAGGCCCAGGGCAGAAAGGTCAGTGTGGGAATGGGAGGGGGAGTTAAAGTTTAGCAACCGGGAGATAGGGTAGGTTTAGGTTGACTGAGCGGTGGACTTTAGGTGGTCTGAGCGGAGGTGTTCTGCGAAAAGACCTGCAAGCCTGCGCTTGGTCTCACCGATAAATAGGAGTCTACGCCTGGAACAGTGGACACAGTAGATGAGGTTGGAGATGCTACAAGTGAACCTCTGCCTCACCTGAAAAGGCTGTTGGGGTCCTTGTATGGGGGTTGAGGGGGTGGGTATAGAGGCAGGGGAAGGTACCTGGGAGTTGACCAGGGAGTTGCAGAGGGAACGGTCTCTGCGGAAAGGGGTGGAGATGGGAAGATGTGGCTAGTGGTGGTGGCAAAAACGTCGGAGGATTATGTGTTGTATGTGATGGCTGATGGGGTGGAAGGTGAGGATTAGGGGGATTCTGTCCCTGTTACGATTGGCGGGAGGCTGAGAAATGAGCGGAGCTGCGGGATATCGAGGAGACCCTAGTGCGGGCATCGTCTATGATGGAAGAGGGGACATCCCGTTCCCTAAAGAATGAGGACATCTCCATTGTCCTGGTATGGAACACCTCATCTTGGGTGCAGACGGAGAAATTGGGAGTTGGGGATAGAGTCTTTATAGGAAGCAGGTTGGGAAGAAATGTAGTCTTGATAGCTGTGGGAGTCAGTGGGTTTATAATAGATGTCAGTTGATAGTCTGTCTTCTGTGATAGTGATGGTGAGATCAAGAAACGGTAGGAACATGTCAGAGATGGTGCAGGTGAATTTGAGTGCGGGATGGAAATTAGTAGTAAAGTTACTGAAGTCAGTGAGTTCCAGGTGTACACTGGCCCTATCCCCGAACTCTGCCTCCGCTGCATTGACGACTGCATCAGTGCTACCTCCTGCACACATGCAGAACTCACTCACTTCATTAACTGTACCACTAATTTCCATCCTGCGCACAAATCCCCAGTCTGAAGAAGTCTTGACCTGAAACATCACCCATTCCTTCTCCCCGCAGATACTGCCTGTCTCACTGAGTTACTCCAGCCTTTAATGTCTATCTTTGTAGTGAGACAGTCCTTGCCCTACAGTAATAACTTCACTTCTAGTGGAGAGGGAAGGTTAGTTACCTTGACAGTCAAGAAAGTGAGGTTTCCATACTGCTCGTAGAACCCAGCAATCTGGTTATTACAAATCCACGGTTTGTAGTCGACCGTTTTCTGATGGTGAAGGAGACAATCAGTTACTCTCCTGGAACTACACAACTGCAGCTGAGGAGAGCCCCTCTTGCAATCTCCCTCCCCAAGCACACAAACTGGATCTTCCCCTCTCCTGACAGAGACACTGTTATTCCACTGATTGCGATCCTCCAGGCAGTTCTGTAAGATTGAGTTCCGCACACCCTGCTGGGGAGCTGCTGTGGACAGGGAGAGCCTTTGATAGAAAGGACACCCGATAATTGGGATTACCTCAGTGCCAGGGTTTAATTTCAGAGGCCAAGTATCTTTCACAAGACATTATCTTCATTTTTAACTGTCTCACCACTTATCACCACAGCTGCATAGTGCCTGCAGTGTGTATCATCTACACAACGCCTGCAATGATAACCCAAGCCATGAGGCATCCATTACTTAGTAGTACAGGGCATCAGGTGCAAGGGAAAACTACTGTCTACTCTCGACCAACGTGGAATTGCATCAGCCTGCCTGGTCACTTGCTGCAAGTCCTTTAATTAACCATCAATAGAGGGGTCCATGACGAGCACAACTGTGTAAAAGAAAGAGTCCGCTCCACCTTCTCATGGCAGTTAGCAAAGGCTAGTAACTTGCCCTTCTCATCAACATCCATCGCCCAAAACTGATTTTAATCAGTAAGGATTCAGAAAGAAGCCTCATCAGATTTCTCTTCATAAATCTGAAACCTAGATATTTTCTCTAGTAGGAAACTTGCTACGTTTTTTCCCCCTTCCTTAACATGTATGATTCATTGTTTCCACACATCCCTGGGGCAGACTAGCTGTGTAAATAACAAAGGCGCAATAATAGCGACCAACTAGGTCTAGGCAGAACACCACAGAGGCCACTCCTGTTACTGACAGGTTTGCAGCTTACCTTCTGATTCAGTGATATCACAAACCAGTGGTCTCCCAGAAAGTTGCAGGCCATGTCTGTGTCCCCGTTATAGACGAGGGCACGTAGACCCTTGCTGAGAAGCGTGAGGTAGAAGTCGTGCATGGTGGAGTAGATGCGGACATAGTGTTCAGCAACCTTGTCACTGCAGATGGATAGATGCACGAGTGCAGGTTAGAATAAATCTCATAAGAACATCAACAATAATCACAGTTCAAATCCTGAGTGTAGCAAGTTCAGGAGTATAGGGCCTGTCCCACTTGCGTGTCGTTGGCACGCAAATTACTCGACCTTGTGGTCACGTTGAGGTGCACAGGCATCGTATGGCCGCGCGGGGCCGGTCCCACTGAGAAGCGCGGAGAGGAATGTAGTTGTGCACGACATCGCACGGGGCTCCAAAAGTTTTGTAGTGAACAAAATCTTCGCACGCGCCAACGGCCTGTCACAGAACTGACAGCCAAAGTGGAACAGGCCCAAGACCCTGGCGCGACGCAACGTCTCACCTCTAACAGCAGCAGAAGCAGGCAAACGATCGTAAGATAGACACAAAATGCCGGAGTAATTCAGTGGGACCGGCAGCATCTCTGGAGAGAAGGAATGGATGACGTTTCGGGTTAAGACCCTTCTTTCAGACTGAAGAAGGGTCACGACCCGAAACATCGCCCATTGCTTATTTCTAGAGATGCTGCCGGTCCCGCTGAGTTATTCCGGCATTTTGCTTCCATCTTCAAATGACGTCACGCACTCCAGATGGCTGTGCGTATGCATGAAAACGCGCGGGACCGTCGCGGCTCAACGTGACCATGAGGTCGCGTAATTTGCGTGGCAAGGACACGCAAGTGGGACAGACCCTTAACTAAGCAGAGTTTGAAATTCTCAAGGGTTTCATTGGATAGATTTTTGTTTTTGATTGGTTACTGATGTGGAGGCAGAACTGGAGGAACTGGTTCCTAGACCTCACTCCTTCAGGGACTACCGTTTACTCCCTTTGTTCTTGTTCAAATATGCAAAATTAGGACAGACATCAAAGATCTAATCTAGTGAACAATAGACTCATTGATGATTTCCAGGCCAAGCTTTTTACTTCTTTGTACGTTCCTTGGTAAACTATTCCAATACTAATCCCAAACACTCTTCTAACAGCAAACAACTTCTTCCAGCATCCTGCCTAATATTTCTCTCCCACAAATCACAAGCAGGTTGGCCTATCATTGTCAAATTGATGTTTATAAACTTGTTTCTATAAATATACTCCTATGTTACAAATTGGATTCCTATTGGGCAACTGCAAAATCACAAGAGCAGCTTTATCCCACAGCTATGTCGGGCACAAGAAAGAGCATGATCCAGCTATCTACTGGCCCATCAGTCCACTCGCAGCCATCAAAGAGTTGAATAAGTCGTCAAGCTTGTGAGAAGCTATCACCTATTTTACAACCTTTGATTAAGAAGGGAAGTAGAGAGCATAGATGGAATTATAGGCCAGCGAACCTCACAACAGTGGTTGAGAAGCTATGGGAGAGGATTCTTTGAGATGGAATTCACACAGAGGGTGGGAGTGCCTGGAACGCACTGCTGGGGGTGGTGGTGAAGGAAGATATGATAGTGGTTTATAAAATACTTTTGGATGGATACATGGATACACACAGAATGGAAGGATATGGAATACATTCAAGCAGATATATGTTGGTCTTGATATCATGCTTGGCATCAATGTGGGCCAAAAGGCCTACTCCTGTGCAGTACAGTTCTAGATTCTATGTTCTAACCTGTTCACTAATGTTCAGGCCTGTTTCTGACAGCATTTAGACTTCAGGCCTCGGCACAAACAGTGCAGATGCAAGCCATCTATATATTGATTGAGAAGCATTTCCTTGTGAATACACCAAACAAATTCCACCCCATCCAACCCCTTAGTACAATGGCAGTCCTCCCCATCAATATCTGGGAAGTTAAAATCCACCACTATTACAACCTTATTATTCTTACATCTATCTGGGATCATACTGTATTTGCACCCTGAAACTTTGAGCTGCCCATGCTGTTGATCCTTCAGCCACCTCTCAGTAATAACTACAGTATCCAGTTCCAAGTTCCTAACCATGCCCTGAGCTCGCCCCGGCCTTCTCCTCTTATCTCTTAAATGTCCACCAACTTTCATGGCTGGATATAGCAGGACGGCAGAGTTTTCATCTGAGTTGCTGGTCGTGAAATTTTTCAGTTCTGTCCACTCCGTGCTGTTGTTGTTGTTAAGCGCACAGGGTGCTGTGTTGCAACAGCAGTCAGCTGCCACCTTGTCACTATTAGTTATGCCTGGTGCTGCTCCCAGCATGCCCATCTCCTCCGCTTGCAGAATGAGGGTTGATTACCTAGCTTGATAGTAATGGCAGAGTGAGCGGAATACTGTAAAGTATAAGGTACAAGTTGTGGTGGTGCACATTTCTGCTGCTGATGGTCCACACTGCCTTGTGAACAGCCTGCTCTGAGCTGCCAGATCTGGTCTGAGTCTATTCCAGTTAGGAGTACCACACAACACATGGAAGGTTTCCTCAGTGTGCAGACAGGACTTTACCAGCACAAGGACTCTGGTGGTGGTCACTTCTACCAGTGTTTTCATGTTCAGATGTGTCTGCCACGGTAAATTGGCGAGGACGAGATCAGGTTGGTTTATTCCTTGTGGTGGTTCACTCACCACCTGCTACAGACCCCATCTAGGTGCTCCAATTCTTCCACATTCAGCCAACAGTCAAAAACTGGGTGGACCTCGATGGTCCCACCCAGGATACATTCTGTGCAATTGCTGCTTCAGGTGCAGCTTCCAAGTGTTATTCAACTGCTTTGTCAGCTGATGGAGGACAGTGACTGATGACGAGGAAGTTACTATGTCCTTGTTTAATCTGATCGCCGAAGACTTCATGGGTACTCACATCAAAGTTGGTACTCGTGGACAATTCCCGCCTGCTTATATCATTCTGTGCCACCACCTCCCAGGGGTCTGTCTTGCCGGTGGAACAGCATTACTCTGGAGTTGTGATGGGGGGTAGTCTGGAACTGCGTCCAAGTGCGGGTAGGTGCATGACATGTCTGTGGGACAGCTCTCCCCATTTAAATACTGGTCCCAGACTTTTGTGGGAAACTTCCACTGCAATGTCAGCTGGGTTTATAACAACCATATAACAATTACAGCACGGAAACAGGCAATCTCAGCCCTTCTAGTCCATGCCGAACACTTATTCTCACCTAGTCCCATCTACCTGCACTCAGACCATAACCCTCCATTCCTTTCCCGTCCATATACCTATCCAATTTATTTTTAAATGATAAAATCGAACCTGCCTCCAACACTTCCACTGGAAGCTCATTCCACACAGCTACCACTCTCTGAGCAAAGAAGTTCCCCCTCATGTTACCCCTAACCTTCTGTTTATTTCTCAAATAATGACTTTGACATATCTGAATTGGAGTTACTGTCAATGCTAAGTGGTTGGTCTGGTTTTTTCGTTCTGTTTAAACAAAACAACATTGGTATAAGTGAGGGACCTGGCCAATTTCAGAGGGCATTTAAGAGTCAACCACATGTCGAATCCCTTGCGGAATGCTTTGGTGAAGTGATGTGTTTTTACAAGTTTAATCGTTTTCATGTTCATAAGTTGGATTTATTTTTTAATTAGAGATCTTACTGAATTTAAACTCTCCAGATGCTGTGCGTACAATTTAATCTCGGGTTTCTGGAATGTTGGTCCAAATCTCCGATTACCTGTTCAACTCCCATGCTCTATGAAAAGCCCTGTGCGAGTCATTTTTCCTTAGTTGACCCAAGTGGGTCAGTAACCTGTTCAGGTCATGTTTGGAGTTTGCAACATATCCTCTTACCTGCAGAGGTCCCAGCCCTGGACATTTCCTGGGATGTGCAGGGCCATTCTCACGTCAGCACGATTTAGCCAGAACCATTGAGCTGTATCATTGATGCACGGAGGATGAGAATCACTGGCTGTTACTGTGGTCTGGTGAGAGAAAGGAGACGGCAGCCATCGATCTGCTAGTCTTAGAATAAGGGGTAAGCCATTTTGAATGGAGATGAGGAAATACTTTTTCACACAGAGTTGTGAGTCTAGAATTCTCTGCCTCAGAGGGCGGTGGAGGCCAGGTCTCTGGATGCTTTCAAGAGAGTTAGATAGAGTTTTTTAAAGATAGTGGAGTCAAGGGATATGGGGAGAAGGCAGGAACGGGGTACTGATTGTGGATGATCAGCCATGGTCACATTGAATGGCGGTGCTGGCTCGAAGGGCCGAATCGCTTACTCCTGCACCTATTGTCTAATGATGGTGTACCACGACAGAGTGAGAAACTTCCACCCAGCATCAAAAACATCCACAACTCTTCGCAAAGTTATAGGCAAGATCATTTTGAATATGCATAAACTATTTAATTCAAACAAATATATAGAACCTGGAGCACAGTGGAGGGGTTTGGCCCTGTGGGATCCTGCAGGGTGACAATTAAGGGGAAGGGATTGGACTCATCAACTCTACACAGGGAGAGTTGGGCCATTGGGATTCAACAAAAATCAATGCTCAAGAGGCGATCTGGTCTGTCAAAAATGGGTGCAATTATAGTGCTTGGGCAAGGGTTAATTCTGATGAAATTTTAAGTTGGATGCATTGGGAAGAGGGTGGATCCATGGGATTTAATATGCTGGACTGGAGTCATTGGCCCATATGAATTTTAAACCATGGAGTGTGTGGCAAGGGTGGAGTGGTCGAACTACTGGACTGGTAAAATATCTCGGACCGATGATCCAGAGACAAGAGTCAACGCTCACTATGGCAACTGGAGCATTGATGTTCAAAGGTCAGTTCAATGAATGGGAAGTGTTGATCCTGTTGGCATTTTATACAGTGGAGAGAATGTGAGCATCGGACATTTGTACACATGGGAAAGGGATGAACCCTTCAAAGCTTTTCCGGAAACGGCAAAGATCTTCATACCTCAACTGCCTCAAATTGGTAAAACTGGAAGAGATTGTTCATGTCTCTGTGAAAGCGTGCAGGGTATCTCCGCAATCCCCCGGCACAATCCATGTACAGCGAGTATACATTGAGTCCACTGTTGAATACAATTAATTGAACTTTCTGGAGCTGTTAAAATAAAATGAAAAGTTTCAGGTGAACTCGAATAGTGGTTTGTTCCCCTTCCACCAAATCTGCGTCCCTCGCCATCCAAGAACATCCAGGCCAAGGGTCATACCAACGCTCAGCTTAGGGTCACATACACAAACCGATGAAGAGCTGTGAAGGTCGCCATAGAAACAAGCCTGCTGTAGTCTGGGTTTTCTACATATAGATAAGAGTACAAAGGTGAGTGTAGTGTTAAACAGTCAAATCAGACAATGTTCAACTTGTGAAAAAGAGTGGGCAGTTATTCTCAGTCAACTGGGCTGTATTCAACTGCCAATCACCACAACAACAGATGATGCAGTCATCGTCACCTTGCTGCTGCCTGTGCAGTCGTTCACTGCCGTGTTCACAACAGTAACTGTGGATCCTTTGAATTGAGTGTGAAGTGCTTTGGGGACATGGTCTTTGCAACAATCCTGCCAAAATGAAATCCTCCTTTTCATATATCCGCAGTGTATCCATTCATTCAGCGAGAGGAGGTGGCAAGAAATAAGTGAGCATGTTTGCTGGAGATCATTTGGTTTCAGTCTGGTTCTGAGATGATAAGACCAATTTGGAACCTTCGAAACAAAAGTCTGCTGGAGGAACTCAGCGGATCAGGCAGCTTCCAAGAAGGGAAATGGACAGACGATGTTTTGGGTCGGGACCCTTCTTCAGACTGATGGAGTAGAGGGGAGATAGCTGGTAGAAAGAGGTGAGGGGAATGGTGGGGTACGAGCTGCCAAATGATAGGTGGATTCCAGCGAGGAGGGATTGATTAGCAGATGAGGAAGAAAACGGTGGAGTTAGCAACTATGGCTGGAGGTGTTGGTCAGGAGAACATTGTGCCTTCCCCTGGAGCTGACTGAATGTAAGTGTGGCCCAACTTAGGATATAAGCCTGGGGGAGGATGCTGTTGTTGGTTTGCTTACCCCGCCGGTGGATTTGAAGTATTTTGCGTAAATATTGTGGGTGGTTTCGCTCCATTGCTATGAGGTGCCTGGTTTAGTTGGTCCAGGTCTCAAATATGTACAGAGGAGTAGGAATTACTGCTGCCCAGGACACCATGAGTTTTGTGCTATTCGCAGCCACTCCCATTGTGTCCGTTTTATTATTGGCCCCGGACATAGTAAACAGAAGCTGCAGTCTGATGTGGGTGGTCTGTCTTGGCAAATAAGTGAATGGGAACTTACTGATTCCATACAGCCGCTCTCAGTGTTGTTGTAGAAGTTGCAGGAACCATCTCTGCAGCAAAACCGATTCAGGTCGGCCCAGAGTCTAAGTGAAGACAGAAAGAGAAAGTTATTGTGATCTAGAAGGTCAGGCACCTTCACCACACCGCACTTCCACCCTTTCCCTTGCTTAATCCCACAGTAAGATCATTCTGCAGCTACCCTTGCTCAATATTTCCCTATCTCTGCAGAGGGAGATACTGAGAGACCCTTTATTACCATACCAACACTCAGTTCTCCAATTGTGGGTTGCTGCGTCACCCTATGCCCCCCCCCTTCTCCCCCTCTCCTTCCTGGATTCACACCTATTTCTCCCCTCCCCCTCCATCCAAATTCTTCCCTCTAGCTTCACAATTCACAACCATTTCATCCTTTTGTCACACACATTCCATCTTTACATCTCTGGCCTTTGTCCAACCATCTGCCTATTAAAAATCCCTCCTCACCTGTATCAATCCATTACTGGCCTGGCTTCATCCTGCCCCCCCCCCCCCCCCCCTTCCCGATATAAAACTATGCTCTTTAGTAGTAATTAATTTTTCCATCCTAGATAAACGGTTCGGACTGTCAACGTTTTCTAAATGTCAACTGTTATGTTTAATGTCTTTGCTTCAGAATTTAATCTGTGCCCAATTGATTATATTTGTTATGTTTTCATTCTCACTGCTGACTCTCTTGCGGGATTGGCTTGGCCTAGAGTTCTGCTGGAGAACACAAGCTGAGGTTAGGATGCTCAGCCCTGTCCCTGAAGCTACTGAATCAGTTCAATGGCCAGCGTGAAGAAGCTGCCAAGGCAACAACCATGCTCATTTGTTTTTTAATTTTCCCTTGTTTCTAACCTGTGCCCTGAGAGTGTCTTTGTCTGACCCTGGGATTATATGATGGAACAGCGTAGAGGCGGTGTGTGCTGGAACAATGTGGAGTGAGCTTCACTTTGTGTGTCACCCTGGGAATGTGTGACATAATGATGTTCTGGAGGTGTCACTGCCTCAAGGATATGCGGTGGTGGGAAAGGGAGATCATCTCTGGAGCTGCTGAGACATTGATACAAAGTGATGGAGGGTGGGGGGGGGGCTCCCTGGAGACTGATCATTCAAACTTCTTTTCTTCCCCAGTCTGGAGGTTCAAGCACTATACCTACACATCCCCGAGGAGTCCGTGGTAATATGCAAAGTAAACGAGTGACTGATCGTTGTAATACCAGCTGCTCAGACCATTCCCAACTGCAAACCCCTGCAAGAGAGGACAGAGCATCACCATAGCATCAAACACTGGGATCGTGCTGCATTCAAGTATACAGGCACCTTGTCCAATGAAACCACATTCCACGAACAGGATAGTGAGAACAGCTCCTCCCCATCTACAACTGAGATAAGCCAACATGACTGGTGCCACAGATAAGTGTCACTTTAATATGCGCTGCTTTGGTCTTCTAAGCTACCAAAGGAATCGTCTCAAACCCTTTTCTTGGTAGGTAAAAGTCTGGCAGGAGTCGGATGTCCAAATGCTCCTCCAGCAACTGATGTAGAATAAGGAATGTTGCCTATTTCCTTCGCTCCATAGATGCTGCTGCACCCGCTGAGTTTCTCCAGCACTTTTGTCTACCTTTGATTTTCCAGCATCTGCAGTTCCTTCTTGAACACAATAGAATGAGGTTCAGCATCACTAAAGCAGTATCTGGGTATGTACACGCTACAGTTTGTGGGAGCTCGCTCATGGGTCTCTGCATAATTGAAACCTCATTTATTTATTTTTAAACAGAGAATGATGGTAAAATACTCAATAGGTCAGGCAGCATCTGTGGATGGAGAAACAGAGTCAACATTTCAGGTCAATTATGCCTTTGTAAGAACTGGAGGCGGAGAGAGAACAACGTGACTAGTGGCTGCAAGTGGTGCTGGGGGAGTGAAGGCTTGTTAATCGCAACTGAGCTGCCTGAAGATAATGTAAATCAGGGAGATGAACGAGGACTGGAGAGATAAAAATTGCTGATACACTAAATAATACCACAATAGTTATAAATCCAAATTAAAAGAACACTGGAAGTTCTCAGCAGACCAGACAGCATCAGTGCAGAGAAAAATAATTAATAATGCTGGTCTTCGCCATCTGACAGAAATTGGAAAGGGTGCTTATCAAAAATTGATGAATTCGATATCCCACGGGTCACAGTGCAGCTCGACAAAATGAGGAGCTGTTCCCTGAGCTGACATTGGACTTTGTTGGAATATGTGTAGGAGGCCACACACACACCGAAGCAGAGTAGAAGTGGAGTGGCAACGGGTCACTCTGGTGCTGTACAAGCACCAGATCTATACAATTGAACAGTATGAAAACAAGCCCCTCGGCACAACTCGTCGAGTTTACTGGCAGCAATCTCCATTAGATTGTGTGCGAGGCTCAGTGATCCTGACCATAGTTGGGACATGACATCCATTTATTAACATGAAGAATGGAGCAGGAGTCGGCCACTCAGCCCCCAAACCTACCCCACCATTAAATATGACCATGGCTGATGTATGGTGGTCTCAACCTGTTCTGTGCCAGTTCCCCTCAATGCCTCGATCTTCCAAATATTTATCTATCTCCACCTTAATAATCGAATGAATTCCAGAGACTCAACACGTCTAAGAAATGTCCATGTAGCTCGGTTTTAAATGACCGGTCTCTTATTTTGTGATTCTGTTTATTTGACTCTCCCATTAGTGAAAGCATCTCAACATATACTCTGTTAACCCCCTGATCTTATATTTTCAAATGTAATCTAACAGGCTGACCAGAAAAGTGCAAAGAAGGTTGATCTCAGTCTCCACATTGAAATGAAGCATGCATACCTTGAAGTTAATTTTCGCTGCTCCCTCTGCAATCTTGAGGCTTAGGGTCGGAGCGTAAATCCCACCGTAGCTTTCACCGAATATGTAGAAGTCATTTTTTGTGAAGTTCGGGAACTTCCCGAAGAAATCCTGCAGGGCCAGGTAATTGTTCTCAGCGACCTACAGGAATGGAGTGAAGGTGGAGCAGGATTACTGGTTGCGTCCTGTGAAAAGGTCAAAGGTTGACAGAGACCCGTCTTTGATATTTCTAGAGGAGGGTTGCCCTCGGCTTTAAGCTCCAGCCATGTCAAGGAGCTCAGTACATGTAGCATTGGAATGCTAGTGTGATGTTGCAGCAAGAGTGAGATACTGTCCTACAATTAAACAGAAAGAAGAGAAAGAAATGCCAGCAATGCTCAACAAGTCAAGAAGAATCTGTGGAGAGGGAAAACAAGTTAAAATTCCAGATCAAAAACACCTAGTCAGAATAGGGAAGTGAAGAAAGGTCGGTTTTAAGTTGCTGGGAATGTGGTGGTGATGGATAGGGCGTCGACTAAGATGATGCCAGGGGCATCCTTCACCCACTTTGCCACTTTGCATATTCGTAGTCCCAACCAGCACCCAATCTGCCTTTCCAATTGTAGAACAAATTCACTTCCACTTCTCACCTGTTGTCTGAGGACATTCCTTGAACAGAAGGCTAACCAGATACCCCCATCACCCCCAACCACCCCTCCCCACCCCCAACTCGCTCATTGACATGGCTGAACTTGTCCTTGCCTCAAACAATTTTTCCTTCTATCCACTCCCTGCAAATCCAAGGTGTAATGATGGGAACCATATGGGCACAACTGTGGCTTTCTCTCTGTGGGGTACATGGAACATCATGTACACCATTTGTCTCTATCCCGCCCCACTCCTCAACTCATTTTCCATTCCATGACAACAATATTGAAGCTGCTTCCTGCAAGTGTTTGGGATTTGAAAATGTCACCACTGTTACTGTCTATCCTCCTCTCAGTTTCTCACATTCCAGACATGACTATTCCCTTTCTGGATCTCCTTCTTGGGGGAGAGATACCAATAGCCATTACAAACCACAGACTTTATCATCTGGTTCAGCAGCACCCCTCAACCAGCTTCCAGTAAATATCTACGAAGGAACTGCAGATGCTGGAAAATGGAAGGTAGGCAAAAGTGCTGGAGAAACTCAGTGGGTGCGGCAGCATCTACGGAGCAAAGGAATCAAACGTGGCTGTGGTTCCTTCGCTCCATAGATGCTACCGCACCCGCTGAGTTTCTCCAGTAAATATCTATTCCATTTCATTCCCACAGTTCCTCGATCATCAATGTATCTGAGACCTTGAAAACAGATGACTTTTTTTCCTCAAATGTGGCTTCTACACCACGATTAACAGAGTCCTCCACCATATATTTCCCACATCCATTCTTTCCTCCAACATGGAGCGCAGGGTAGGCTTCTCCTGATCCTCACCTTTCACCCCCCAAACTTCTACCTTCAACATCTATCCGTCTATCCTTCACCCACACCGGACATACCTTTCCCTCTTAGAATCCCAAAGGGACCATTCCCTATTCACTCTTCTATCTCCACCATTTACTGCTCTTCACATGGCACTGTCCCCAGGAACTACAGGAGATGCAAACACCTGCCCTTTTATCTCACGCCAGTCAGGAATCCACTCTGCCTTTCCAGAAGTAGGCACAGTTCACGGATACCTCTCAATTGGACTTCATGAACATGGAGGTCTTTACATTGGAGAAAGTAAGAATAGATTGGGTGATCACTCTTCTGTTCACAGGGGTGACCCTGAATTTCCAAACGCCTGTCATTTTAATTTTCCATCTCACAACCACTCCTTCTCTGGTCCCTTGCACTGCTCAAGTGAATCGGCATGTTCCAGCCCTCTGGTCTCAATATCCAGTTATTTCAGATAACTCACCACTGCAGCATTCAGTTCCCCACTAAATAAATGACATTCTGTTAGTTTTTCTAACTACTTGCTGTAGATGCATATCAACGTTTTGTGAATTATGCACAAAGCCGCGCGGATATCTCTGATTCTCAGAGTTCTGTAATCTCTCACTGTATAGATAATCTTTCTTTCCTGCCCCAAATAGTGAACAACATTTTTTTTGCACTGTACACCATTTAGGAAAGGGAAAGTGATCACTGAATCTGACCCAGGTGAATCATTGCTGCATGGACCAATGATGAATGATCACAAAATGTCAATAGTTTACTGAGGTGAACAGCTCCAGAATCAGGAGTAAAGGAGATGGAGGGAGCAAAGCAGCATTGGGTGAGATCTCTGGAGAAAGTTTACATTGAATATTTACACTACCTCTCCTTCATTAAGTAGTGACCGAGCAACTAGACCCTATGATCTTCCAACAGAAGCAGACAGGCCCAGACATGATAGCTCACGATCGGCTAGCCGCATTACCTCTTTATCATTAGTAGCGTAGTTTCCACTGTCAGAGTAGGAGAAGCCAACCCCAGCCGGGGACTCCAGGTATAACATGTTGGCTACCTTGTTCCAGCTGTACTTGTTAATGTAGAGTGTGCTGCCATCATCGTTCACCTGAAAACAGACACATCCTGGTGAATGCGGATCAAGTTTTCTACCCGATTGAACAACAGTCCAAACCTCACACTCCCAATCCTCGTCATTGGGTGGCAGGAAGACCTACATGAAAAGGTCCATTTTCAGAGAGGAATCCATCCAAGGAGCTGCACCCGGGTCCACCATTCAGCCACAGGACCAGAGGGTCTGTAGTTGGGTCTCGCTGAGACGTCACAAACCTGAAGGACAGAAAACACACAGTAAATAAGGACGATGACAGAGGACTCTGCAGGACCACAGACAAGTGAGCAACCCATCTCACATTCGCCAACTGGACATGTGGAGGAGGGACATTCGTCGGGTCCACTTCTACTCTTCCCTTCTGATGGCTCCGAGAGCAATGGCAGGTAGAATTTAATCCTGTTAAGTGAAAGGTGTTGCATTCTAAATGGTAAAACATAATAATGGTGAAACATTGTCCATGAAGGGTAGGGCTCAAGGGAGTATTGAGGAACAAAGAGACCTCAGTTTACAAGTTGAAAGATTCCTGAAGATGGCAGCAAAGGTGCTGAAGAATACATAGGGGATGCTGGCCTTCATTAACCGGGGCATAAGGAATACATAGATCTTGGAACAACTTCATAAAACACTGGTTATGCAACAGTTGGAGTATTGTGTGCTGTTCTGGTTACTGCATTATTGCAGGGATGCGAATATACTTGAAAGAGTAGAGAAGATATTTACCGAGATGGAGTCTGGGAAGGAGCATCGTAGTTACGAGGAGAGACTGGATGGGCTGGGTTTGGTTTCCTTGAAGTTGAGGAGGCTGATATGTTCGTGGTGTACAAAATTATGGGAGGCATAGTCAGAAACAGAGGTGTCTAAGACCAGAGGGCACGTGTTTATGGTGAGGAGTAAAAGGGTTTGAAGAACACTTTTAGAAGTAAAGAAGATTTATTTTCACCTAGAGGTTGCTTGCAATCTGTAAATTGCAATCTGCTGGAAAAAAAATGTTAGAGGCAGATCCTCACTACATTGAAGAAGCTAGACAAACACTTGACTCACCAAGGCATTGCATGAATGTGGTGTGTGAAAGTGTCCGGTTATATGTTGGTCCGGATTCTCTGACTACATAAGGAATGGGAACCCAGCAGAGGCAACCAAAGTAAAATTGAAGTGATCACGACTGGTCACCAGACAATGGATCCCACCTGGATCTCCACTTCCATTGCATCTGTCCTGCCTGTTTTATTCACTCTCTCTCATTAAGACCCCTCTATTGTTTCATTTGATCCCCATGTTTTCAATCCTGGTCAGGCTTCTTCCTTCATATATCCTCACCCAGTTAAAAGGATTTCACTTGAACCAACGCAACCCAATTCTTTCCCAGCACACAAAGCAGCCCACGTGTCTTGGTTTGCTCCCTCAGGTGTACTTAAAGGTCAAATGTCACTAATTTAAAGAATGGGGCAGTTACAGGGAACAAATAAAACTGGAGATGGTGTAATCTGAAACAGAAACAGAAATGCTGGAAGAGGTCAGCCAGTCAAACAGCATCTGTGGAAAGAGAAGCCAGTTAAGATTTCCATCCTCAGAGCTTCATCAACCCCTGATGTCCTGGCCTATTTGAACCTCAATCAAACATAATTAAGAAACATTGCATGGTCGTTATCACAGTTCTGTATCTGGGATCTTGCTGCGTACAGACTAATTGCTGCATTGCCCACATGACTAAACTTCAAAGGTCCAATGTTATCTGCAAAATACTCCAAGGAATCTGCAGCAGTGCTCTCGAAATGACACCCTCTGCTTTCTCTCATTCTGGCAATGTCCTGCACCAACGGCTCGTCTCCCTGCTGATTTACTAATGTCGCAATAATGACTGACTCCTGATGGTTAGAAAGGTTGTAAAGCAAAGACCTGCCAGTTGTAGTTTACATAACATTTGCTATCTTGTGACCACAACCGCTGTGATAAAGACAGGTCAAGTTGTCCCTTTCATGGTCTATTGATCAGCACAATCTACCCCCAACTGAAAGAGGTTGTTGGAGGGGTCAGAACTCCCCCTCCACTGTGGATAGTCCCAACTCCCCAAGTATGATCACGTCAGATCCTCAGTGCCCTGACCAACCAGACCACACACACACACACACACACACATGCACACTGCCTCTGGCCTCTGCTGTGGAATGGAACAGCATGCAAACAAGCCATTCGGCACAACTCGTCCAATGCTGACCCCAGCACTTGGCCCAAGGCTCTCTATGCCAAAGTGATTCAGGTGTTCATGTGGACACCTAACATGGGTAATTGCCAAGTGCTGAAGAGCTTTGTCCTCCTTCCATGGGAAGGCTGTAACCACCGTTCAGGCACAGTCTCGACTCAGTCACAACTCACGCCATCTTCTCCAGAAGAAGTCTGATCCCACTCACTCCTTCATTCACCTCCATCTCAAAAAGGAACATTGATAGACAATACCTCAGAGGAACAGCACAAGATGGCGCCCAAGCCAGGAGACTCCCTGTGTGCTGGTCCCACAAGTGGATCTGCAATCATTCATTACTAAACTAAACATCTGAGGGTTAGTAGTTATAGGGATAGATTACAGTGGCTGGGACCGTCTCATAGAACATTACAGCACAGAAACAAGCCCTTATGCCCATGATGTTTATGCCAACCGTGATGCCGAATTAAACCAACCCCTTTTGCCTGCACGATCCATATCACTCCATTTCCTGCCTGTTCATGTTTCCTTTAGAGAGAAAGCTGTGGATATTTGACTAAGTACATAAAATGATGAGTTAGATACATAGACAATAGGTGCGGGAGTAGGTCATTTGGCCCTTAAAGCCGGCACCGCGATTCAATGTGATCATGGCTGATCATCCACAATCAGTACCCCATTCCTGCCTTCTCCCCATACCCCTTGATTCCGCTAGCCCTAGGAGCTCTATCTAACTCTCTTTTGAATACATCCAGTGAATTGGCCTCTATTGCCTTCTGAGGCAGAGAATTCCACAAATTCACAACTCTCTGTGTGAAAAGGTTTTTCCTCATCTCAGTTCTTATTCTTAAACTGTGGCCCCTGGTTCTGGACTGCCCCCAACATTGGGGACATGTTTCCAGCATCTAGAGTGTCCAATCCCTTAATAATTTTAAATGTTTCTATATTATGTTATATATGTTATATGTTTCTCCACTCTGGAGAGAATGGATAGTGGAAAGTTGGTGGCAGAGAGGTCAAATTTCCACAGTCAAAATCACAAAGAATTAAGATGAGGAATTTATTTAAAAACACGACATGTAGTTGGAATCTGCAATGCACTGCATGCAGATGTAGTGGAGGCTGGTTTAAGAAGAACTGTGGATTCTAGAGGGAATTGTACAAATACAAGGTGGAGAACAAATTGACATGAAGACAGAAGGATAGAACTAGATAGCTGCCCTGAGAGCCGACATAGTCACAATGTAGTCACAATGTGCAGAATATAGTCAATGAGTTATAAAGCCCTTTGGTCCAACATCTATGCCAACCAATGTGAAGTAAAGATGCCAAAGGGATTGGGAATGGGACAGGACATTGAAGTAAGAAACAGTCCTTGTGAACAATAAGCATCAGCTGTGGGATGTGCCACAGCCAAATGGATAAGAGTGAATCGTGCTCATCCGCAGACTTGGCATCAATTTAACAATCAGTTTTTTCCAATCCATAAAGTGTTGGTTATTTACTTGAGAAGCTCGCCCTCAGGGGGGCTGGTTTACACACAAGTTTTAAATCGGTAGGATGATAATCCCACCTTCTGCCCTCACTGACATCAGTACAGATTCTGAACTAATTCTCCAGTGAACACACCTACACCTCAAAGGCATAACCTAGTGGCTTTTAAGTCCCAATTTCTATTGGTTCCCCTGACTAATATTAATCTCTCTAAAGGAGCAGATTTTCTCCCTAAACCGTTGCGAAACCTTATGGTGCACAAATTGGCTGCTGTGTGCTCTGCAATACAACAATAAGTACACTTCAGAAGTATTTCATCAGTTGTAAAGTAGTTTGTGACGCTTTCAAATGTGACTTACACCACATCAATAAGCATTTTATCTTTCTATGTGGCTCTGACACTTATGGCTAAGTAGAGATGCATTGTGCAGGTTACTAATAGTTGGACATTTTGCAATGGGTGATCATTAAAAAGATCTAGAAATAATTTGCAAACCTCTGGAGATCACACGTACACACAAGCATGATTCACACCCACACACAGAAATAAAGGCAGATTAATAATTGCTCCAATGTACCAATTGTGTTTTGCACTAATTTATTAGGGGGGTTTGTAGTCTTTTTCTTTTCACTGTTTTACAGAATGCGTGTGTAATTTATGTGTGATTTATATGTATTTTATGGTTTTGAGTGTCGTCTGAGTCCATGTGCCTGTGGTGTTCCTGAAAACAAGATTTTCATTGTACCTCTAAATCACTATACTGATGTGTATGATCATAAACTCGATCTGACACAGCTTGCACTGATCGGATAGGATAACACATGATTCTATGAGTCACAAAGCGTCTGCGACTGTGGTTGGCTTCAAGCAACTCTAATTATTCTATCCCAATTGATGATGGTAGTAAATTCCTGGGCCGTACAGAGTAGATTCCCCGGCTTCCATTTCCAGTCTGTCCTGGAACTGTCAGTGGGGATGGGAAAATCATGCCAATGGCCATTCCACCCCATGGGAAAATGGCAGGAACTCAACTGTCTAGGTTTGCATGGAAAAGAAGTGCTGGAGTAACTCAGCGAGCCAAGCAGTATCTCTGGAGGACATGGATAAATTATGTTTCAAGGCTCTGTGTCTCAATGCAAGGAGCATTCGTAATAAGGTGGATGAGTTGAATGTGCAAATACTTTTTAATGAATATGATATAGTTGGGATCACGGAGACATGGCTCCAGGGTGACGAAGGCTGGGAACTGAACATCCAGGGATATTCAATATTCAGGAGGGATAGACAGAAAGGAAAAGGAGGTGGAGTAGCGTTGCTGGTTAGAGAGGAGATTAACGCAATAGAAAGGAAGGACATTAGCTTGGAGGATGTGGAATCGATATGGGTAGAGCTGCGAAACACTAAGGGGCAGAAAACGCTAGTGGGAGTTGTGTACAGGCCACCTAATAGTGGTAGTGGAGTTGGGGATGGCATCAAACAAGAAATTAGAAATGCGTGCAACAAGGGTAAAACAGTTATAATGGGTGACTTCAATCTACATATAGATTGGGTGAATCAAATTGGCAGGGGTGCTGAGGAAGAGGATTTCTTGGAATGTATGCGGGATAGTTTTCTAAACCAACATGTAGAGGAACCAACGAGAGAGCAGGCTATTCTAGACTGGGTACTGAGTAATGAGGAAGGGTTAGTTAGCAGTCTTATTGTGCGTGGCCCCTTGGGCAAGAGTGGCCATAATATGGTTGAGTTCTTCATTAGGATGGAGAGTGACATTGTTAATTCAGAAACAAGGGTAATGAACTTAAAGAAAGGTAACTTTGAGGGTATGAGACGTGAATTGGCCAAGATAGACTGGCAAGTGGTTCTTAAAGGGTTGACGGTGGATATGCAATGGAAGGCATTTAAAGACTGCATGGATGAACTACAACAATTGTTCATCCCAGTTTGGCAAAAGAATAAATCAGGGAAGGTAGTGCATCCGTGGATAACAAGGGAAATCAGGGATAGTATCAAAACTAAAGATGAAGCATACAAATTCGCCAGAAAAAGCAGCCTACCAGAGGACTGGGAGAAATTCAGTCCAGCAGAGGAGGACAAAGTGTGTAATTAGGAAAGGGAAAATAGATTATGAAAGAAAACTGGCACGGAACATAAAAACGGACTGCAAAAGTTTTTATAGATATGTGAAGAGAAAAAGGTTAGTTAAAACAAATATAGGTCCCTTGCAGTCATAAACTGGTGAATTGATCATGGGGAACAAGGACATGGCAGACCAATTGAATAACTACTTTGGTTCTGTCTTCACAAAGGAAGAAATAAATAATCTCCCGGAAATAGCAGGGGACCAGGGGTCAAATGAGATGGAGGAACAAAGTGAAATCCAGGTTAGCCAGGAAGTGATGTTAGGTAAATTGAATGGATTAAACGCCGATAAATCCCCAGGGCCAGATAGGCTGCATTCCAGAGTACTTAAGGAAGTAGCCCCAGAAATAGTGGATGCATTAGTGATAATTTTTCAAAACTCTTTAGATTCTGGAGTAGCTCCTGAGGATTGGAGGGTAGCTAATGTAACCCCACTTTTTAAAAAGGGAGGGAGTGATATATCTGGACTTTCAGAAGGCTTTCGACATGGTCCCACATAAGAGATTAGCATACAAACTTAAAGCACACGGTATTGGGTGTTCAGTATTGATGTGGATAGAGAACTGGCTGGCAGACAGGAAGCAAAGAGTAGGAGTAAACGGGTCATTTTCAGAATGGTAGGCAGTGACTAGTGGGTTACCGCAAGGCTCAGTGCTGGGACCCCAGCTATTTACAATATATATTAATGATCTGGATGAGGGAATTAAATACAACATCTCCAAGTTTGCGGATGACACGAAGCTGGGGGGCAGTGTTAGCTGTGAGGAGGATGCTAGGAGGCTGCAAGGTGACTTGGATAGGTTGGGTGAGTGGGAAAATGCATGGCAGATGCAGTATAATGTAGATAAACGTGAGGTTATCCACTTTGGCGGCAAAAACAGGAGGGTAGATTATTATCTGAATGGTGGCCAATTAGGAAAAGGGGAAATGCAACGAGACCTGGGTGTCATGGTATACTAGTCATTGAAAGTAGGCATGCAGGTGCAGCAGGCTGTGAAGAAAGCGAATGGTATGTTGGCATTCATAGCAAAAAGATTTGAGTACAAGAGCAGGGAGGTTCTATTGCAGGTGTACAGGGTCTTGGTGAGGCCACACCTACAGTATTGCGTACAGTTTTGGTCTCCTAATCTGAGGAAACACATTCTTGCCATAGAGGGAGTACAGAGAAGATTCACCAGACTGATTCCTGGGATGGCAGGACTTCCATATGAAGAAAGACTGGATAGACTCGGCTTGTACTCGCTGGAATTTAGGAGATTGAGGGGGGATCTTATAGAGGCTTACAACATTCTTAAGGGGTTGGACAGGCTAGATGCAGGAAGATTGTTCCCGATGTTGGGGAACTCCAGAACAAGGGGTCACAGTTTAAGGATAAGGGGGAAGTCTTTTAGGACCGAGATGAGAAGATCTTTTTTCACACAGAAAGTGGTGAGTCTGTGAAATTCTCTGCCACAGAAGGTAGTTGAGGCCAGTTCATTGGCTATATTTAAGAGGGAGCTAGATGTGGCCCTTGTGGCTAAAGGGATCAGGGTGTATGGAGAGAAGGCAAGTACAGGATACTGAGTTGGATGATCAGCCATGATCATATTGAATCGACTCAATGATTGGCTCGAAGGGCCGAATGGCCTACTCCTGCACTTATTTTCTATGATTCTATGATTCTAAGTTTGCATCTTGAGAATGATCACCAGACCCAGAACACAGAAATGTCACCTTGAAATCCTTGCCTAGCCTTTGTTTAAGCACGAGGATCCTCTCCCCACAGACCGCTGCTCTCAGAAGGAATGTCCAAAGGTGGTGTCCACCAGGTCCAGATGTTAGCTCATGAAGCCAGAATCCTCCTGACTCGACATCTCCTTCAGCTGCCCAAACGAATGACCAATTTGAGCTTTACATATAACAGATGACAAGCTTGTCTCACTGATCTGTCCCAATAATGAGTGACCATTGTTAGTGTAGATATTTCCTCTGATTTGCACTGCAAACTGTTAAATCGCAAATTTCGAAACGGGCTCTTCAATGGCCTCTGCCTCACAGAATTCGGAGTTAACTGAAGAGCCTTCGAGATATAAAGGCCCTTTGGCCCACCAAGTCTATGCCAATCATCACCCACGCATTTACATAAATCCTACATATATCCCGTTGTGTGGTGCCAGAACTGGATGCACTAAACTGGGGTTTTAAACCCAGTGTTTATAATAGATCTTCTTCTCTATCTCTATTTATAATGCCCTGCACTTGGTGGCATCTTTAACAATTTTCTCAGTCTGCTCAGCGCACTTTTCATATACTAACTAATTTAACTATAAATCGCTGTTTGTAACCCATCCAGGAATGTGCCCTTCCTCCTTGCACTCTCCAAATCAACAACAAGCTTTAACCATTTTCTATTCATTCCACCAACCTGTCCAGATCCAACTGACTTTCCTCTTGTGAGATACATCAAAGATAATTCCCATCCTTTTAGTAGACAAAAATGCTAGAGAAACTCAGTGGGTGAGGCAGCATCTATGGAGTGAATGAAATAGGCAACGTTTCGGGTCGAAAGCCTTCTTCACACTGATGTGAGGGGGGGGCGGGAAGAAGAAAGGAAGAGGTGGAGCCAGAGGGCTGAGGGAGAGCTGAGAAGGGGAGGAGACAGTTGGGACTACCTGAAATTAGAGAAGTCAATGTTCATACTGCTGGGGTGCAAACTGCCCAGCGAAATATGAGGTGCTGCTCCTCCAATTTACTGTGGCCCTCATTCTGGCCATGTAGGAGTCCCAGGACAGAAAGGTCGGATTCGGAATGGGAGGGGGAGTTGAGCCACTGGGAGATCAGGTAGGTTATTGCGAACCGAGTAGAGGTGTTCAGCAAAGCGATCGCCAAGCCTATGCTTGGTCTCACCGATGTAGAGCAGCTGACATCTAGAGCAGCAGGTGCAATTGATGAGGTTGGAGGTGGTGCAGGTGAACCTCTGCTAGACCTGGAAAGACTGCTTGGGTCCTTGAATGGATTCAAGGGGGGAGGTGACGTGACAAGTGTAGCATTTCTTGCGGTTGCATGGGAAAGTGCCCGTAGAGGGGGTGGTTCGGGTGCGAATTGACCAGGGAGTTACGGAGGGAGCGGTCTCTGCGGAAAGCAGACAGGGGAGGAGATTATTTGTTGTATGTGACGGCTGGTAGGTTGGAAGGTGAGGACAAGGGGGACTCTGCCCTTGTAACGAGTGGGATGGGGAGTGAGAGCAGAGTCACGGGGTATAGAAGAGACCCTGGTGAGAGCCTCATCTACAGTAGAAGAAGGGAACCCCCGCTCCCTGAAGAATGAGGATATCTCCTATGCCTTGGTCTGGAACACCTCATCCTGGGTGCAGATGTGGCGTAGACAGAGAAATTGAGAGTAGGGGATGGAGTCCTTACAGGAAGCAGGGTGGGAAGAAGTGTAGTCCAGATAGCCAAGGAGGTCAGTGGGTTTATAGTGGATGTCGGTCTGTAGTCTAGCACCTGCGATGGAGAGAGTGAGGTCAAGAAATGGTAGGGAAATGTCGGAAATGGTCTAGGTCTATTTCAGTGCCAGATGGAAGTTAGTGGTGAAATGGATGAAGTCAGTGAGTTGTGTGTTGGTGCAGGAGGTAGCACCAATGCAGTTGTCGATGTAGCAGAGGTAGAGTTTGGGGATAGGGCCACAGTATGTCTCGAACAAGAATTGTTCGACGTACTATACAAAGAGGGCGGCATAGCTGGGGCCCATGCGCATGCCCATAGCTACGCCTTGTATTTGGAGGAAATGGGAGGAGTCAAATGAAGGCCAGTTGAGATAGAAATGGAGGGCTTTGAGACCTTCCTGGTGGGGGATGGAGGTGTAGAGTGACTGGACATCCATATTCACCTCCCCCCCTCGACTCCATTCAAGGCCCCAAGCAGTTTTTCCAGGTGCGGCAGCGGTTCACCTGCACCTCCTCCAACCTCATCTATTGCATCCGCTGCTCTAGATGTCAGCTGCTCTACATCGGTGAGACCAAGTGTAGGCTCGGTGATCGCTTCACCGAACACCTCCGCTACCGTCGATTTTCCAGCACCTGCAGTTCCTTGTTAAACATCCCATCCTTTTAGTTCTCATTTCATTGCAAACTCCAGAAGCCTGTTCAGTTTTGATTACCCTCCCGCAGGAAAGGTGGCATTACATTGGACAGAATGCAGGAAAGTTTTCAAGGATGCCGGTTGGACTTGTGTTATAGGGAGAGGCTGGCAACTAGGAGTTTATTACTTGGACAGAGACTGAAGGATCATATAGAGGTGTATAAAATGAGGGGAACAAATAGGGTGAGTGCACTAAGTCCCTTACCCAGGGTAGGGGACTCCAGAAGGCATACGTTTAAGGAGTGAGGGGGAAAGTTTAATAAGATTTAATAATAACCTGAGGGGCAAGTCTTCACACAGTGGGAATATGGAACGAGCTGCTTGAGGAAGTAATTGAGGCAGATACAATAACAACATTTCAAATACACTTGGACATGTACATGAATAGGAAAGATTTCGAGGGACATACGAATCGCGAGCAACTGGGACGAGCTTACTTGGGGCATCTTGGTTGGCAAGGACGAGTTGCGCCGAAGGGCGCGTTCCCTGCTGTGTAACTATAATTAAGTGGCTACTAGTCTTCCGCGTGATCATTGTTTAAAAATGAAAAATCTCTTCGTAGACTAAAAAATTCAAGCGATTTGGAAACCCGAAAAGAGGAAGCGGGTGCGCGGTGCACACTCGCCCTGACCCAACGACAGTGGGGCGGAAACACACACACACGTTAATGCGCATTCCAACAGCAATTAATTGGAAAGTGATTAGCAACGGTAACAGTTACTCCTTCAACCCAGTTTAACCCAGTCTCGTCCCAGTCCTGTTTACCAAGAGAACGAGTGTCGGGCTCGGAGTTTCACCTCGCTCAGCCCCCGGTGGCACCAATCCCCTTCACTCACCAGTAGTGCAGATGGATGCCAGGACCCGCGTCCAGATACCCGGACCACTGCCTGAAGTTGATGCCGGAGCTCAGCCCGGGCAAGGAGAAGACTTCATCTCGGGAGGGTTGCCCCAGAGCGCCACTCACACACAGCAGCAACAAGCACCGGAGCATCGTGGCTGGCTGAACAGGCGGACAACGAGAGTGGCGACTAGGCGGGGAATGAGGAAGTGGGTTTGGTCATGCACTCCGGCTCCGGATAGAAATATCACATGATCGCCCACAACTGAAGCAGGGCTCTTGCAAACGCGCCAGAGGGTGCGTGTGGTGTGAGAGGGAGATGAAGAGTTGGAGGGAGGGTGGGAGTGATATTCAGTGATAGTGAGTGGACTGCTGCAGCCCAGTCCTCGACCCCCTCCCCCTCCCCCTACCCCTACCCGTGAATCCTCCCATCAACCGCAAGAGGAAGCGAGCAGAGCCCGGCGCCAGTTCATGTATGCGTGATGGAAACGTTCATGCCTGAGCTGCTGAGGAACTCCCGAACTACCGCCCCAACACTTCCCAATCCAAGTAATTTGCAGAGCATTTTACCCACACGATATTCACACAGCACCAGGGATTTCACCAGGGCACTGGTTGGGAGTCAATCTTCACGTTACGAGGAGAGATTGGATAGACTGGGGTTGTTTTCCTTGGAGCTGAGGAAGCTGCGTGGGGTACGGGACACCTGACCGAGGTGTACACTACCGGGAAGTTGCATAGAATCGACTTTAAACGAAGAAACATTCCCCCTTAATAGTGGTGCCAAAAAACTAAATGGCGTAAGTTTATAGTAAATACAAGAAGCTTAGAAGAAAACTTAGAAATAATCTTTTCACTGAGGGTGGTTGGAATCAGGATGAGGTGGTGCTGGAGACAGGACACCCACACATTTAAGAAGTACCTGGACAAGCTCAGCAATGTCAAGTTGTAGAACAAGATCGGCCTGGACAAAGCAGAGTGTTCACAAGCCTTTTGTATGGCTGTGGAACTGGCACATAAGCAGCTTGAGTATTTCTAGGTGAGATCTCAGCGCTCACACATGGGCATCAAATGGCAGGACAGGGTGACAAATGTGTTCTGGTCAACATTGAGGCCCTGATCCTGAGGGCACAGTTCTGCTGGACAGCCCACCTAATCCAAATGGACAGATGCCGAATGCCACTCCAGTTCTTGCACAGGCCCACCGGACCCAGGGGCATCCAAGTACGTGATAGGATTGTATCAAAGGCATCCTCAACACAATGGAATTCCTGCAACAGTGGTAGTTGTAGTTTATTTATTGTCACGAGTGCAGAGATGCAGGGAAATGCTTGTTCTGCATGCTATCCAGTCAAATCATACTATGCATGAGAACATAGACCCTCTTCTGAAATACCGCACAGATCAACATGTTCCGGTGCCAACCTGCAACTTCCAAGTCTCTGAAAAGTCCGACCTTGGCCCAAAATTATGTAATCTCTTATTTTCTCACTTTTAGGCCTGGTGTCCTGGCAACACTAGATCAATGAAGTAGAGGTCAGCGTGGCCCAGTGAGATCTCATCAGGTCCTTCCACTGTCGCTCAGTGCAGCTGCCTCACCTGCTGCAGGTGATGCACTATCCACTCACTCAGCAGCTGCAGGACCTCCTATGAGCACCTACTCCTAGAGCACACAGCAGTCTGAAGAAGAGTTCCATTTCCCTTCAGAGGCTGCCTGAGCTGCTGCGTTCTTTCCGCTCTTTATGTTTTGCTCAGGATTCCCGCATTTGCAGTTTCTTGAGTTTCCCTTTACTGCACCACTGTGATATCTCTTCCTACTTTGAAGTTCTCCTCATCTCTGCAACAGGAGTTCTACGAGTTTGTATATCTCTTCCAAGGCAGCCGCCGGGTTCCTGCACCGCCTCATCTTGTGGTGAAGCTGGAGGTGGATAGAGATTAGTAGCCCTCATTCATCTCCAACATGAAGTCCAACAATGTGATCTGGTCCGACATGGCTGCTCCTTCCTCCTGGCCCACAACAACGCTTTCCAATTTCCTGTTCCCTGCCGGCTTGCACTAGCAATGTTTTTCACATTGGTCTCCGTGCAAGCAGCAGGCATTGCCTCCTTGCTGGAGCTGGAGTCCTGTGCTGGGATAGAACCATCCAATATGCTTTGACCAAAAGAGTTTGTGTCTACGTTAAATGTAGCAACTCCAATGGGACTGCATCTCCAGGGCTGGTCTCACCAGCCACACTCAGAATGACCAATGAAGACTGCATGACTGAAGTCATTGAACCTGATGGTCATTTATAAAAGAGGTGAGCCCGTGAATTGCCATGGTGTAGAAGGCTACACACCAAGTGCTGGGAGATGGGATTAGTATTATGGTAACTTGATGGTCAGCATGGACCTAGTGGGCTGAATGCCCCCTGCACAAAGGTTCTTTGCCTCCAGATAGCTTTGCCTGAAAATGGATTGAACCAGCTTTGGAAGCAAGTTGGGTCCACAAAAAATGCTTGTGAAATTGACAACAAACAAGAGTACATCAGAATCAGTGTGGCCTCTTCCCAAATAGATGTTTTAAAGTGAGAATTTAGGTTCACCACCGCTGCTTGCACTTTCACACAGAGATGGGAAAAGGGTGTCAGTTGAAAGTACATGACAGTGACACCCACTGGCGAAGGGAGAAGCTGAAGAGGCAGCTGCTCTGAGTTGGAGAGAGAGAGAGAGGTTGCCATGCCTGGGAGTCAGATACATGCCCGTGGGAGAGAACCTGTGTACAATGAGCAGTGCCTGGAAAACAGAATATCACAACACCATGACATTACCTCTCTGTCATTGTTTATGTCACTCTTTAAATATTGTCACTCCACACACACACACACACACACACACACACACACACACACACACACACACACACACACACACACACACACACCAACCAACCAACCAACCAACCAACCAACCATCCATCCATCCTGGCCATGTTCTCAAATCACTGCTAGCATTGGGAAGAAGGTACAGAAGCCAAAGAACCATTACCTCCAGGTTTAAGAATAGCTTCTTCCCTTCTGGTATCAAACTCTTGAAGCACCTTGCACAATCCCAAACACAACCTGACCTCAGCAATGAACTACCATGGACTTTGTACGACTAAGGTTGCTCTATGTACTTTGTTTTGCACTATTACGGTCTGATTTACCTACTATAACTGATAATTTATTGTATATATTTTTGTTGTGCTGTTGCATTTAGTGTGCCAGTAAAGTTGCAGCAAGTACGAATTTCAATGTCCTGGTCCCGACGCATATGACAACCAAACACTTTTGACTCTCTTAACACGCCCACTTCCCCCTTCCCTCCTCCCCACACACACACACGCGCATACACACACACACAGGCACACACATAGACACGTGTGCGCCCACACTTTTCTTGGGTTACCCCTCAGTTTGGAAGATGATTTACTTCCTTTCCAGTTTTATGAGTCCTGAGATAGCTGAGGGGGTGAACGTAGAAACCCCAGACCTTTCCACAGAAAGAGCAGTAGGTGCCTGATGGAATGGGTGGCAGGATAGTCTGCGCGAGGGTCAATTTATTTTGCGTGCTCCATCTGCATGCCTCATTGTTCTCAATACCATCCTGAATGCACCTTCTCCATTTTGAGTGTCATGGACCAGAGCTTCTCGAGAGTCAAGTGGAGATGTTGCTTTGGCTGTGGAAGCTCTGAGGAAATCCTTGAATCGAGGTGGTGATCCTAAACTGCCTTCTTGAAGTGCCGCAGTCCTTGTGATAGGATTCTACACAAAAAGCTGTTAGGGAGGGAGTCCTGAGTTTTTAACCCAGTGACAGTGAATGAAAGGCAAATATTCTTATGCCAGGATGGTGTGTGGCTTGGAGGGATTGTTCCAGATATTGGTGTTGCCCATGCATGTGGTGCTTTTGTCCTTCCAGCTGGGAGAGGTGGTGGGTTTGTAAGGTTCTGTCTAGGAAGACAATGCATAGCTGCAGTCCATCCTGTAGATGGTGCAAACTGCTGCTGCTGTGCATCAGGGGTGGAGTGAGTGCATGGTTGTTGATGGAATGCCTATTAAGTGGGCTAGTATATCTTATATGGTGTCAAGCTTATTTATTCAGACAGGTGGAGAGTGTTTGATCGCACGCCTGACCTGAATCTTTAGACGGAGGTTAGGTTTTGGAAAGTTAGGAGGTGAGTTACTGACCACAGGATTCCCATCCTCTGACTTGCTCTTGTAGCCACGTTGTGCATCCTCTTACTTGCTTTGATGAAAGTGTCTCCAGTATCTTGGCACGCAGTCTCTGAGTTTGAACAAGTGCAAGCACTGCCTGTATCCTGCAGCTCAACTGGTGGGGATCAAGTGACCTTAGATCCGGAGTGCATTCCTGTTGGTCGACCAATTCCCCACTAGTTTGAACGATGAGTTGCACTCCTCACCAAAGGGTGTTGCAACATTGTGGTGAGAAAGAAGGAGAAGAGTGTTGGCAGCATTAATCTGGACTTGTCTTGCATTGTAGACCCGTTGGATGGGATCGTAGCTTTTACAATATTGTTAAGCAAACGTAAGATGGAGATGAATTTTACTGAGTGGCTAAAGGTGGCTGAGGAGAGGGTTCCACAGTTATCCATGAATAATGTATTCAAAGGTTTATGTGAGTTGGGCAAAGGACCGTGTGTGGTGGCTGGTGTCACTCCCTGCATCAATGTTTGAGTTTCACACAGTGAAGATCACGTTCACTGTGCCTGTGAGTGGGCGAAATCTGATCATCTCTTCAGCCACTGGATACACCTCATCTGGTCTTGTTGACTTACTACTTTAACTTCAGCCAATTTTTCTAATAGCTGCTGCTATTGATTTTTAATGTATGCTCTGCCTCAAGTATGTTCCCTCTTCATTATTCATTTGAAATACCTTGCTCCCTGGTGAAAAACTTGCCTCAAATCCTTTTTAAACCATCCCCCATTACACTAAAGCTATGACTATAGTGTTTGAATTTCCACCCAAAGGAAGAATTTGACTACTCTATCTGTGCCTCTCATTGTTCTATCTACTCAGATCTCACACTCCTGGTGAAAAGTACTTATTTAGCCAGTACCTGACACTACCCTCAACATGTTTGTCTTTAGTGAGCCATTTAATTAGATTTATGCCCATTGAAAACTTGTGAACTCCACTTTATGTTTGCAGCCTATCTATTTTTCATACTCTCTCAATGCCTTTCTATTTTTAATTGTCACTTATTTTCATATTCTGTAATCAGCCAGGTTCTCTCTGGAAGAGGATGGACAGACTTGGATTGTTTTCACTGCAGCGTGGGAGGCTTAAGTGAGTTTAGTTTAGTTCAGAGATACAGAGAAACGGGCCCTTTGGCCCAGCAGGTCTACGCCGACCAGCAATCTCCACACACTAACGCTATCCAACACACACTAGGGACAATTTACAATTATACCAAGCCAATTAACCTACAAACCTGTACATCTTTGGAGTGTGGGAGGGAACTGGAGAAAACTCACACAGGTCACAGGGAGAATATACAAACTCCGTGCAGACAGCACCCGTAGTTAGGATCGAACCCGGGTCTTTGGCGCATGCAAACTCCACACAAACACCAGCAGGTCAGGATCAAACCTGGGTTGCTGGAGCTATGAGGCAGCAGCTCTACTAGCTGCATCTTTGTACCATTCTTTTATTGGAAATATCAAATACAAGAGGGCATATGTTTAAGGTAAAAGGGGCATAGTTTAAAGGCGATGTCTGGTGCAAGTTTTTTACACAGTGCCTACAATGTGCTGCCAGGGTGGTGGTGGTGGCAGATATGATACAATAGCTGCATTTAAGAGACTTTTGAAAAGGCACATGGATATGCAGGGAATGGAGGGATATGGATTATGTGCAGGCAGATAAGGGTTAGTCTTAGCATTGTGTTCAACCCCGACGTTGTAGGCCGAAGAGCCTGTGCTGTGCTGTTCTATGATTTAAGTTTGTACATCATCTGCTTGCCGCTAATACCCCTCTAATTCAGACAGCATTCGGCTAAACCCCTCCTGCGCCATCTCCAAAGCTTCCACATCCTTCCCGTGTTAGGCTGACCAGAACGGCATGCAATATTCCAAATGTGCTCAACCAAAGTCCTATAAAGCTGCAACTTGACTTTCTGACTCGTATACTCAATGCTCCGACTATAGATTACAAGCATACCGTATACCTTATTTACCACTTTATCTACCCATGTTGCCCCTTTCAGGGTGGTATCGACTTGGACCCCAAGGTCCTTCTGTATGTCAATGCTGTTTAGGTTCATGCCATCAAACATATACCTAATGAGGGGCACAGATAGGGTTACATTTGACCTCCAAAAGTGCAACACCTCACACTTGATCCGATTAAACTCCACTTTACACTTCTCCGCCCATTTTTGTAGTTGATCTATATCACATTATATACTTTGACAACCTACCTCACTGTTGACAATTCCACCAATTTTGAAGAAGGGTCTCGACCCGAAACGTCGCCTATCTCCTTCACTCCTTAGATGCTGCTGCACCCGCTGAGTTTCTCCAGCTTTTTGTGGGTCTGAAGAAGGGTCTCGACCCGAAACGTCGCCTATCTCCTTCACTCCTTAGATGCTGCTGCACCCGCTGAGTTTCTCCAGCTTTTTGTGTAACCCACCAATTTTGATGTTGTCTGCAAACTTACTAACCAACCCATTTATATCCAAGTCATTTTTACATGTTGCAAACACAAGTCCCAGCACAGATCCCTGTGCAACTCCGCTGATCATACATCCAGGCAGAATAACTTGCCTCCACTAGAGCCATCTGGCTCCTATGCTCTGATTATGTATGACCAAAGTCACCATGAATCCCATATATCTTAATCTTCTGGACCATGAGGATCCTCATCAAATGCCTCACTCAAATCGATGTAGACAACATCCACTAAAGTACCCCTTGAATGAGCATGTCAGTGGGTGGTTTATTCAAAAAGTACTCTTTGCTGGTTTGGGAGTTGCGTGTGTTTCTCCGGTAAATGTTGGCACTGACTCATGAAGTCCTGTTGCGAGCTGTGGCCTTTAAACAGCCTCTCAGAGGAAAAAGGGGAAGGTGAGGGGGGTTAGGGGAGGTTTTCCCAAGCGTGCCCTATATGTACCCCTCATGATTTTATAGATGTCAATTGTGTTCCCCATTAACCTCCTCCACTCCAGAGAAAGCAGATCTACCTTTTCCAGTCTCAGCTCATCACTGAAACATTGCATCTCAGGCAATGCCTATGTTTCCATTTGTCACAGACTTGATTTTCTCCGACACCACAGTTGAGGTTAGAACTGTACCCTAAGACCTCCCCCCTCCGCCTATCAGTCATCCTAAACTGATGGGACTCTATTCTGTGGAAATATTGTTTGAAACCTCTCAATTTCCAGAAAGTGTCCCATCCTTCTGAACCAAACAAAATTCTTCCAGGTGGAATTTTCCATATTCTGTTTTTATATGTGGTTTAGAATTTCTGGGGATGAGAGAGTTCCTCATGTATGTATCATCGCAGCAAAAGACGACCGGATGGGTGTGACCCCATTCGCAAGGTAAATTGCAAGACCTTCCTACAATTATGCATGAATAACTGGCTCCTAACAAGAAATACAAACAGAAAGAGCTGTCAAACACTCAGCAGGTCAGGCAGCATCTGTGGAGAGAGAACCAGAGCAACTCTCCAGGCTCAAGACAATCTGAATAAAGGATATTCAGCACAAAATATTACCTGTTTTGCTCTCTCCACAGATGCTGCCTGACCTGCCATGTGTTCCCAGCTTTTTCTGTTATTATTTCAGATCTCCAGCAACTGTTTTTTTATTCCTTACTAGTTAATTATGTTTAGGAACTCTTAGATTATTAGATACAGCAGTTTCCTGGACATTGATGTTAAATTTCTGGGAACTCCAAACCAATCCTGGTCTCTGCCAACCCAAACCATCCATTCACGATTGAGGCAAGAAGTAGAGTTTTGAATGATTTATTTGCAATTCATTGTACTTCAGAAAACCCTGTTGTGCCTGACCCTGAGCACATGCTGAAGGGCCACAGCACATTCCCATTCTAAGCAGCCAGCAGGGTAGAGAATAAAATATAAGCAGTGTCAAAGGCCTTGGAGAGCAGGTCCACATGAGCTCCTGTGCTGATGCAAACTGAGCATTCACTACAGTGCCTGGTGCTCCTGCAGCCCTTGGCCCTGTGTTAACCAGGAGAAGGAAGGCGTACTCCACACTGTAAACTAAGAGTTATTTCCTGAGGGGGTAACGTTTTTGAATTTGTTCAGTCGCCCCTCATCTTCAGTTAGAAAATCGCATTAGCATCATAGTAAATCATTAATGATTGGGCTCCTTCAAGGAACCAATGGGTTTATGCATTCCCAGGGACTGGTAATCCCTGAATGCAAAATAGCCAAATAATAAAACTGGATTTTTACTTAGAAACAGCAACACTACCTAACTGAGCCAAGCTGGGCTGACAAAACCCCCTCAGTACAAGGAGATCCCCTCAGTTGAAGAGGAGATCCTGTGGGTGGCTCCTCTGGGCTGGAGAAGGCATCCATTTCCCAGGAAACATTAGTGGTCTGTCTATAGGATGGGATTGCTTATGGCGACTAGTGGTGTTCTGGCCAACACTGTATCCTAATGTTATCCAGGTGTCTGCAATTGCCTCTCTTGGAGACCTTTACTTGAATGGTATTGAGCTGGATCCACTAAGTTGCTAAAGGGTATGGCAGAGTTTATCTTCCACCATCTTGTTCATCTAATTTATACTGCATTATTGCTGCACTTCACTGACATTGGTTCAGTTATTTGGGTTGAATAAAAGCAATCCCAGAACAACCTCTATTCAAGGCAGCCGTAATGCCCCAGGCCTGCAAGTATAAAAAGAACCATTCCCAGAAAGCACCCATTCATCCGTTTCAATGTAGAAAATTTTTCAAATTACTCATAGTAATACAGAGTGCATGTCAGCCTGTTAGAGTCTCTGTATAAAGTCTAGGTATTGCTACTTGGACTTGGGTTAGCTTGGTGCTGTTGCTTTGTGTGGAGTATAGTGATTAAAAAGCATATTGAAGCAAGAGAAGCAAGAAAATAATCAATCATAAGGCCATCGAACAGTAAGCTGGCTAACTGGAAGACCAAGTCTGGTGCTGTCTCAGTATGGAGTGTTGGAGAGGTAGGACTCAAACATCTTCAAGGCTCGCCTTGGTGCCCATTGTGGTACCATGTGTCCAACTCCCTGGAGAGAAACAAAGCAGAAACAGGCCATCAACATTCCCCTGATAACAAAGGCACCCAGAGCTGTCCACCATGATCCCTGTGTCTGAACCAAGAGATGCTCAGGATGACACCAATCTTCTACTTTCTCGGGAAAGATACAAAATGCTGAGGAAATTCAGTGGGTCAGGCAACATCAATGGAGAACATGGATAGATGACAGTTTGGGTCGAGATGCTGTCATGAACCGCTGAGTTTCTCCAGCTTTTTGTGTCTTTTCTTGGCAAACCAACATCTGTAGTTCCCTGGTTCTAGTTTCTTTGATAGGATTTCACAGCAAGCAACAAGGTTGGTATGACCAATCCCTGAGAACTACAAAATCCAGAAAGACAGTCATCACCAACTATTCAGTGGAATGATGGTGGGCAGTAAATGTTAGTCATCGGGGAACATGCAAATCAATATGTCAAAGAGAGGGAGGCACATAAGTAACAATAGATCAGACAGCATCTCTGGAGAAAAGGAATAGATGACGTTTCGGGTTGAGACCCTTCTTTCAAGTGACTAAAGTCCGACTCAAAGGGGCTTAAAGGGAGGTGTCAGGGTGTCATTACAGAAGACAATGTGGGACAAGATTTGGGGAGTTGGGTATAACAGAGGAATGTGTAGGACAGAGAGTGGATAATGGTGTATCCTATGGATCAGAGTGGGACAGATATTGGGGCGTGGAGTATCAGATGAGTCAGCGGAACGAAGAGTGGGTTATCATAGAGCTCAGAAAGGGATGGAGTGGATATCACATGGGTCAGAGTGGGGCCACAAATGCTTAACCTACAAAAGTATTCTTACTTCAAATGAACTTGGTAGAGTGAAGAGGGAGGTTTGGTTACCTTGACAGTCAGGAAGGTGAGGTTTTCATACTGCTCGTAGAATCCAGCAATTTGATCATCACAAATCCACGGTTGGTATTCGACTGTTTTCTAATGACAAAACAGGCAATCGGTTACCGCTGCTGAGGAGAGCCCCTCTTGTAATCTCTCCCTCCCCAAGCCCACAGGCCCGAACTTCCGACAGGTGCAATGTTAGTTATCCCACTGCATGACGATCCTCCAGGCTGTTCTGGGAGAGAGTTTCACACACCCTGCTGGGGAGCTGCTGTGAACAGGGAGGGCCTTTGCTGGAAAGGACTACTGATCCGCCCACTCACTCAGTGCCTGGGTCCAAAAGCCTTTTGCAAGACTTTTCTTTCATTTGGTGACTGTCACAACATTCATCAGCCCATCCACCACCGCACTCAACATTCATTTCCTCCACCACCACCACTGTGCAATATCTGCAGTTGACACCATCAAACACCAAAACCAGAGTGGAAGCAAATCCTTCAATATCCTGATGCACAGCCTGAAAAGAAAACTGAACCTACCTTCTGATTCAGTGACCGCACAAACCAGTTGCCTCCTAGAAAGTTGCAGGCCATGTCCGTATCTCCGTTGTAGACCAGTACACGCATACCCTTGCTGAGGAGTTGCAGATAGAAGGTTTGCATGCTGGTGTAGATACGGCCATAGGTTTCACTAATCTCTTGACTGCAAATGGAGCAGATGAATTATCAGAGGTTAGAGTCAACTTCATAAGTACATCAAAATTAATCCAGATTCAATTGAATTTTGCTGTAACAAGTTCAGAAGTGATATGAGCAGTTAACAATTTTGATTGGATAGACCTTTGGTTACCAATAAAATACAGTCATGGGGGTGGGGAGCAAGATCTTATTGAATGTGTTCAAGTTGCTGAGATTTATAGATTTATAGAATTGTACAGAATGAAAACTGGCCTCTTGGGCCAACATGGCTAAGGCATTCTTTTTGTCTGCATTTGGCCGCTTTCCCTCTAAACCTTTCCTATCTATGGATCTGTCCAAATGTTTTTTTTAAACTGTATCCGCCTCCACCAGCTCCCCTGGCAGTTTGTTCCATACACCTACCACCCGGGGTGAAGGAAAGTGCGTTCACGTCGCGGCCCTGTTTCCACCAATCTTTCCACCACCACGCACAAGGAGCACAAGAAGGGCAAGACAGACACCATTGTATGCAGATGCAGCTCTGGCTGACCAACTTCTAATCTTGTGTGTGGACTCGATAAGAGCCCACCACCCATTGTGTGAAAAAATGTCCTTCAAATCCTCTTTATATCTTTCCTCTCTCACCTTAAACCTATGCCCTCTAATGTTAGACTTCCCTATTGTGGGTAAGAAGTCTGTGACAATCCTATCCACACCCTTTATCTATATTAATAAAAAGTCTGATCTTGACCATTTCCTGTTTTTTTGCATATTGATTTTAGAAAAAACGCTGCCACATACAGCTGTGATTTTTGGCCATCTTACTCAGAGTCCCCCTCTGCTGCATAGGACAAGAGGAATTTTCCCATCAGTGAAAAATAAAAGAGTCATCAGTGTTTAAAAAATGTTGAGATTCTCTCTCCACGCCCCTTCCGGAGGGACTATAAACCCAGAAGTGTTGAGTGCCTCAGTCAGTCTCTGCAAGATGGGGGAGCGAGAGGGTCATGTCTCTCAGTCTGAGCTGTGAATAACACTGAACACATGTCTACTAAACTATGAGTGCCCTTAATGTGGTTTGAAAATGCTTGCTAAAAGTGTGTTTTGGTTTGAGAATGCTAAAGATTCCTTGCCTAATTGAAAAGTTGGTTTGAGAATGCTAAAGTTGCCTCGCCTAATTAAAGTTACCTTGCCTAGTTAAAGTTGCCTTGCTTAATTAAAGTTGCCTTGCTTAATTAAAGAGGTCTTGCCAAATGCAACAGGTTTGTTTTGAAAATGCGCCTTTTAACTGTGCCTTATTGAAAAGTGTTGAAGGAAAAACCGTGAATAAACGTTTTATTAGATCAGGACTGTTTTTAATGCAAAATTGCTGCTCATTCCGTGACTTCCGCTTAGTGGAGAGGTAGCGCTGAGTGCGGAAGGCCTAGAATGAAGACACCACCCTGAACCGTTTGAGTATTTCAAGAGAGCTTACTGCCATGTATATGGTGAGTGTGTTTGTTGAAAGTTATTTAAAGCATGTTTTTGCTGTAGCAGTAGCTGTAGAGGAGTGTTTCAGAGTAAAAATGGCTTTAAATGTTTGAATCATTCAATTTAGACACAACTGTGTTCTTATTTTCAAACTTCTCACATAGAGTATATGGTTAGTAACAGGATTCAGTATGCTTACCACGTTCTGAAGTTACTTGTCATTTTAGTATGGGTGCTGTGTGTGCGTGAGTGAGTGAATGTGTGTCTGTGTGTGTGAGTGTGTGTGAGTGTGTGTGAGTGTGTGTGAGTGAGTGTGAGTGAGAGTGGTCTCAGTGACTGAGCTGCCAGCCCAAGAATCTATTCGGCCCACGATGTCCATATTAGTGCTCTGGAATCCAGTCCCTTCGGCCCACAACACCATGCCCCTCCCCCACACTGGCCAGCAATATTGGAATTGGTGGAGAGGTGGAATATTGCGTTAGGGGACCAGCCCTCCTGTGTGAAGCTGGGACCCAACTGGTCCCACTTAGTCTAGTAATTTTATAAATTTCCATAAGATCAACCCTCAACCTTCTTCGCCCCATGGAAAACTGTTCCAGATTCTCCAATCTCTCCTAAAGACGACAGTACAGGTTCACATTGTGAACCTTTCCTGTAACCTCTCCAGCTTAATAGACCTGGCTGGGCATGTTTGGACATCACAAAGGCATGGAAAGCACTGTTCATCTGCACATCTAAGATAGCTGTGCATCTAAGCAATTACATATCCTGTGCACATGCTGTTTCGAATGTACTAGGTGTCCCCTTACCTGCAGAGCTCCCAGCCCTGGACATTTGCTGGGATGTGCAGAGCTGCTCTCACATCAGCACGATTTAGCCAGGTCCACTGAGCTGTGTCATTGATGCATGGAGGAGCTTGGTTTCTTAATGTAGCTGCAGTCTGGTAAGACAGGGACATGGTAACGTTAGTGATGTGTGAATGATGACATACATTCAGCAGGGGAAACTTTTGATCGATAACAGATACAACTACAGCTCTTCACATAGTAGGTGTGGGATTCTTCAAGATGAGATTTAAGGGGAAGGGTTGGGCTCATCAATTCTTCGCAGTGAGTGTGTACGAAGCCATTAGAATTCAATAGGTGCGTGAACTTTGGTCCCCATATCTGAGGAAGGATGTGCTGGTGTTGGAGAGAGTCCAGAGGAGGTTTACTAGGAATTATAGGGTTAATGTATGATGAGCAGTTGACGGTACTGGACCTGTACTCGCTTTGGAGGAATGAGGGGAGACACTATTGACGTTTACCGAATTGTGAAAAGCTTGGATAGAGTGGATGTGGAGAGAATGTTTCCACCAGTGGGAAAGTCTAGGATCAGAGGGCACATTCTCAGAAAAAAAGTATGTATCTTTAGAAAGGAGATGAGGAGGAATTTCTTTAATCAGAGGGGGGTAATCTGTGGAAATCATTGCCACAGACAGATGTGGAGGCCAGGTCATTGGTTAATTTTAAGGTTTAGATCAACAGATTCTTGATTAGTAAGTGTGTCAAGGGTTATGGGGAGAAGGCAGGAGATTGGGGGTTGAGAGGGAAGAATAGATCATCCATGATTGAACGGCAGTGAACTCAATGGGCCAAATGCCCTAATTCTTTTCCTAAAATTAATTAATGGGAATGACCTTTAAGAATTTTATACAATAGGAGAGCACACTAAAATATTAATCCATTGGGAATTTAAACAATGAAGTGTATGGAAAGATAGTAATCCTAATTGGGATTAGAAAGGGGAAATTAAATTGGCAAGAATTGGGCCTATTTGAATTTTACACAGTGGGATGCATAACAAGGAGTTGAGACCAATACCAAGGCGCAGCTGGATACTGGGTAATTTAGTATACTAATAATCCAGATGCTTGGACCAATGACTTGGACATGGGTGTTTAACTCTCATCTGTGATGTGATCCATGCATCATTTATGTTGCCATTTTGAAATTACAGTATAAAGGTATTATTGGTAATGGAAACCAAAAAACTACCCAATAGTTGTAAAATTCGAAATTAGTATCTGATACTTTTAGGAAAGGAAATCTGTACTCCTTGCCAGGTCTGGCTTTTATTTGTATTGGTTTATTATTGCACGTGTACAGCAGAAAACATTGTTTTGCCTGTAATCTAAGCAAACCATGTCATACACGGAAATATGATGTAGCTCAGAAGAGAAAATAACCAGTGTGCAGAATATAGTGTTATCGCTACAGAGAAAGTGCAGATTACAAAAATGCAAATGCCACAACGAGATATATTGGAAGATTGGAACTAAACCTTAACATACGAGAGGCCATTTCAAGAGTTGGATAACTGCGGGGAAGAAATTGTTCTTGAATCTGGTTGTACATGCTTTCACTGCCCAAGGTAGTGTGAAGTCCAATTGGAGTTAACAGGGACAGGGCTGGTCTATGTGATGGACTGGGCTGCATCCACAACTCTCTGCAATTTCTTGCAATTTTAGGCAGAGCAGTTGCTTTACCAAGCTGTGATTTATCTTGTTGCCATAGTAATGTGCCGGTTGACTCAGAAACGCTTTATTTAAGGCCATTTTGATTCTGAGTATTAAATCCCAAACTTGGAAGTGGATAGCAATCATAAACATGTTAGATAAGTGAAGGAAGAGAGTATATGAAAGGGTTAATGCCCATTGGAACTAACATTGTGAAAGCAATGGTAGAGACATTAGCCTCATATTTAATACTATTTGGAAAGGAGGTGGTGCTTTGGTATTTTAAGCAGAATAGGAAATGGATACTTCTTACCATCTGCCTGTCAAACTTATAAAACGGGAAGATGTTCTTCATTTCCGCATCCAATCGTCCAAAATATTTCTGTACACCCCCAGCACATTTCATGTACAGTGAATACAGATTGAGTCCACTACGGTAGATGACCTTGTATAATTCGCCGAGCTGTTAAAAGAAAAAATATATATTTTCTCAGTTCTATTCAAACACCCATCAGTTCATCCCCTTGATGCCAAATCTGCATTCCTCCCCTTTCACAGTCCTACATCCATGCCAAAGACTTGTCATATACTGAGAAGGTGCAGGTCACCGTTTCACACTACACATGGCAACTTCTTGATTTTGTACTCTGCCTATATGCAAAATACTGTAGCTTGTCCTCCCATTTTCAAAGGTGCATGGGCATAATCGATAATCATGTGTAGGGATTACACATGATTGGGGATTAGGTCCATGCACCTTTGAAAATGGGAGGACAAGCTACAGAATTTTGCATATAGGCAGAGTACAAAATCAAGGAGTTTACAATGTGCAGTGTGAAAGAATGGCCTGTATCTTCTCAATCAGAGTATACAGTAAGCATCATAGGAAAGAAGAATAGGCAGTTATTCTTAGTCAACTAGCCAGCGTTCATGAGCAAAAAATAAGCTGCTGCAGGAAGCGTCAGGCAGCATCCATGAAGAAAAATGGACATTGTTTTGGATCGAGATGACTTCCCACAAGGGCTTGTTTTTTACTCAAGGTTCCAGCATCTACAGTCTCTTGTTCCGCCAGTACTCATCTCCAATCATCACCAAATATGGGTCAAACAGTCATTGCTGTTTTTAGTTCATATTTCACTGCCGCGTTTACAACAGTAACAATGGACATATTTAACAGAGTGTAAAGTGCTTTGGCATATTGAGGTTTCAAAAGCACCATGTTAATGCTTCCTAAAAATGCACATTGTACAGAATCAATGAGCGGATGGATTATAACAGAAAGTGAAAAAGAACCTACTGATTGTTGGCAGTAATAGTTATCGTTGGTGTTGAAGTTGCAAGATCCATATGAACAGCAGTATGAATTCAGGTTAGCCCACACCCTTAAATGAGGGAAAACAAAGAGAGATAATGTAAACTCAAATGGAGCATTCAACTGTACCAGGCCAAGCATCCTTATTACAAGGGATTTCCTTTGCGTTAAGCTTATTTTGCAGTCACCATTGATCACCTATGCATCTTATTTCCTTATCTCAGCAGACTGGAGATGGTGAGAGACTCTGTTTTCCATTACAACACCATAGTGTTTAATGCATATAAAACCCACTAATAGCAAATGTTCTATTATTAATATCAACATTCTACTATTAATAGAATATTCATGGCACAATGATACAGCGGTAGAGCTGGTGCCTCACAGCGACAGAGACCTGGCTATGGGTGCTGTCTGTGCGGAATTTGCACGTTCCCCCTGTGACTGGTGCGTCCTCCCACATTACAAAGATATACATGTTTGTAGGTTAATTGCCGTGAGTGTGTCGGATGCGAAAGTGGGATAAAATAGAACTGGTGTACAGTGATCGATAGTTGGCATGGACTCAGTAGACTGAAGGACCTGTTTCCACGCAGTATCTCTAAATTAAACTGAACGAAACCACACTGAACGAATACAGTTCTGGATAGTTTAGTGCATGGCCAAAATTTCAACTGATCCCGATATTAAACAACCGAATCGTTGTTTGATTTTTCCCACCCCACTCATTAAAGAAACAAAACAAGACAGATAATCTGGAATCACCCAAGACATTAGAAACAGCAATGGCAGAAACTGCCTTCTTAACTGTGTAATGTCCTCCTTATCAACATCTGGGGGCTTGTGGCAATATTGGGAGAGCTGTCTCACAGGCTGGTTGACCAGTTCCGTACACAATTATACTCATGGGATCATACCTTACAGTCAACATCCTAGACGGCATCATCTCTATCTCTGGGGATGTCCTGGTCCAAAGGCAAGACAGACCCAGCAGAGGTGGTGTAACGGTGGTACGCAGTTGGGCAGGAACTGCCTTGGGAGACCTCGACATTGACTTCGGATCCCATGAAATGTCATGGAATCCCATTAGATTTGTTCAAGGAAACCTTCTATTAATTGCCACTCACAACCTCCCCTGAGTTAATGAATCAATACCACTCCATGTACTGTAAAACACCACTTGGAGGAACCACTGGGAGTGGCAAAGTCAAAGAATGTACTCTGGGTGGAGTCATCAATGTCCATCAGAAAAAGTGACTTGGTAGCACCACAACTGCCTGAGATGGCTGAGTGCTTAATGACACTGCTGCCAGACTGGTTTTGCAGCAGATGATAAGGGAAATATCAAGAGGGAAAAACCTACTTGATCTCCACCTCACCAATCTACTTATCGCTGATGGATCTGATCGTAACATTATAGGTAAGAGTGACCACAGTCCTCGTGGAAACAAAACCCATCTTCACAGTGAAAATACACATCATCGTGTCATATGGTAAATGGGGCAGACTGCGATTAGATCTTGGAGCTCAGGACTGGGTATCCAATAGGCGCTGCAAACCATCAACAGCAGCTGAACTACTCAGCCACAATCTGCAACCTCGTGGCCTGGCAAGCCCGCACTCATTACCATCAAACCAGACAATCAACCCTTGTTCAATGAAGAGTAAAGGAGAGCATGTCAGCAGTAGCACCAGGCATACCTCAGAACAAGGGATCAAACTGGTGAAGGAACAGAACAGGACTATTTGCACGTCAAACAATATAAACAGCATGCTTTAGACAGAGCTGAACAGCCCAATACCAATGGATCAGATCTAAGCTCTTCAGTCCTATCACACCCTGTCCTGAATGGTGGTAGACAAATAAACAGCCCTCTGGAGGAGAAGGGTTCACAAATATCCCAATTCTCTATGATGTGGAATCCCGGCACATCAGTGCAAAAGACAAAGCTGAAGTATTTACAGGACATTTCAACCAGATGTACCAAAGTGGATAGCTCATTTTGGGCTCCTCCAGTGTGGCAGCTGCCAGTCAGCAGCCAATTTGATTCAGAAACAGCTAAAGACTCTGGATACAGCAAAGGAAATGGGTCCTGACAACATTCACGTAAAGGTACTGAAGATTTGTTGTCGAGAACTCGCCGAATCCTAGGCCAAGCTGTACAAGTACAACTACAACACTGGCATTAACCGACAATGTGGAAAATTGCTCAGGTATGTCTTGTCCCCAAGAGGTAGGACAAATCCAATGTGGTCAATTAGTACCTCAATAGTTTACTGTCGATCATCAGCAAAGTGATGGAAGGAATCGACGATTGTGCTATCAAGTGACGCATGCTTAGAAACAATTTGCTCACAGAAACCCACTTTAACTGCAGGACAGCTTTGATCCAAACACGGACAAAAAACCTGAATACCATATGTGAAGAGATGACATCAAGGCAGCATTTGATCATTGTATAATGTCAAGGAACCCTAGCTAAAATGGCCTCAATGGGAATCAGGAGAACACCCCTCCGCTGGTTGGAATCGCACTTCGCACAAAGGAAGGTGGTTGTGGTGGTTGGCGATCAATATTCTCGGCCATTGGACATCCCTGAAGGAGTTCCTCAGGGTAGTGTCCTTGGTCCAACCATCTTCTACTGTTTCATCAATGACCTTCTTTCAATCATAAGATCAGAAGTAGGGTGTTTGCTGATATCTGCACAATGTTCAGCACCATGTGTGACTCTTCAGACGTGAAGCAGCCCTCAATCAAATGCAGCAAGACCTGGACAATGTCCTGGACATATAGCTGGTAAGTAACATTCACACCACACAAATGCAAAGCAATGTTGATATCTAACAAGAGAAAATCGAACAAGGCCTCATCATTTGACCGCATTCTCTCTTTCCCATTGGAACATAATACAATATTTCTCTGTATTAATGGTGCTCTGTAACTGCAAGTTACTGTCAATACAGCACTATACCTTAGGATTAGTCCAACAGTAACTTATAATAAGGCACTGCCCCATGTCACAAGTATGAATGTTCCTTTAGGAAGGAGATGAGGAGGAATTTCTTTAGTCAGAGTGTGGTGAATCTGTGGAATTCTTTCCCACAGAAGGCTATGGATGCCTTGGATCAATGGATATTTTTAAGGCAGAGATAGATTCTTGATTAGTACGGGTGTCAGGGATTATAGGGAGAAGGCAGGAGTAGGACTTAGGAGGGGGCGATAGATCAGCCATGATTGAATGGCGGAGTATACTTGATGAGCTGAATGGCTTATTTCTGCTGCGATCACTTATGATCTTATGAAACCTTATTGATGATTTTTTTTCTACAAAATCTAAATATTGATTGTCAGCTTTTACCATCATAAACTCCAAGGTTCTCAATGTACCAATATAAAATTGTTGTGCTGTAATTATACCTTCCATTACAGTGCAGGTGGTGGCTTCATTGGTGAAGAGGTAATTATAGTACTAAATATGCTTTCTATTATAAATGTTGATAGAGGAATATATAAATCAGTTTAAGGCAGATAATATGGGCAGTCATATCCATCTTTTATACAATGCTTTCACTTTTGCACTTGTACCAAGTGTCTTCCCTCAAATACTTTGTTCACCTTGTTTTCTTGCATTTCCCACTTCGGATGGGAGAACATGTGAGGAAATCTTTAATGGTTATAGGATCTATATGGAATAGGGACTGTGGGAAAACATACTCCCTCTCCCAAATACTCATGCTTCCTAGCTTTTCCATCTTAATGTATTCCTTATACCAGGTTCTTCCTTAGGACTCTCCCTCTACTTTAACTCTTCACTGATCATTTTACTTATCTACTTTATCAAGGATGTCATAAGGTCAGGACCCTCTAACTCACCCACCAGTCATAGCCATATAGCACAGACACAGGCTCTTCAGCCCATCAAGTCCATGCTGACCGATAAGTATTAATCTCTACTAATCCTATTTTTTTCAGGACTTAGCCTGTGGTGTTCCTCGCCTTTCACATACTTATCTAGATACTTCTTAAATATAGTGAGAGTACCTGTTCCCACCATGGCTCCCAAGCTGGAAGTAACACTGCCTTGATGCTGGTCAGAATAGGAGATCAACTCCTGAAATGGGAAGTCTGAAGAAGGGTCTCAACACGAAACGTCACCCATTCCTTCTCCCCAGAGATGCTGCCTGGCCCGCTGAGTTACTCCAGCTTTTTGTGTCTATTTAAGGTTCATCGCACATTGGACGTGGTTGCCTAGCCATTGTCACAAACTGATGAGGAAGGGTGGGGGGATCCCTTGAGACTGATCACGCAAACCTTTAGTATTCCCGGTCTGGATGTTCAAATATGATGCTTACGTGTCCCCGATAAGTCCATGGTAATACGCAAAGTAGACGAGCGACTGATCATTGTAAAATTGGCTGCTCAATCCATTGCCAATACCAAATCCCTACAAAATAGGACACAGTGTCATCCTAGTGTTAATAAACTAGACACACAGTTCACACACAGTGCTTCCAGAGTACTTGCATTTTCCGACTATAGGACAAGATCAACTTTTTGACATGTGTGGTTGTGGAGCAAGAGAGACCATGTGGGTTTCCCTCAGGTGCTCTGGTTACCTTTCACATCCTTAAGGCATGCGGATTGTAGGTCACTGTAACTTGTGGCTATTGTGTAAATAAATGGTTGAAACTGGGTGGAAGGAGCTGATGGGAATGTGGGAAGAATAAAGTTGGTAAAGGTAGGATTTATTTAAATGGTTGCTTAATGGTCAATATAGAATCAATGGGCAAAAGGGCCTGTTTCTGTGCTATTTGTCTTTTTTGTTCTCGGACTAAGAGAATAAACTCTCAATCAATATCACCCAAAACCATTTACCTGGTGAGGTATTTTGTGGGAACTTGTTCACTGCAGTGTGTCTCGCACATTACCATACTTCAGTAAGCACCGGGCTGGGTGCATTGAATGTCCTGGGAATGTGAAAACAACCGTAGGAACCTTTCTTTCAAAATAAGTGGTTAATGGTGGTGTTGGTGTGCTCGCCCACCCCAACGATAACCACACACACGCATGCACACACAGAGGCAAAGGAGGGACACACAAGGAGGGACAGCGGCTCTGACAAGCTGAAAGTTAGCTTCAGTCCTGCCTGTGATGGGCAGGAACAGCCCACCTTGTCAGTTACCGGAAACAGACCTGAGCCTTTCCTTCTGCAGATATGAACCAAAAGAAGTAATTCAAACTGGTTCTAAATAAATCTGGAGAGACCACATGACTGGGGTAACCAGGACCTCACAGTGTCAGAAAGGAACTTCAGACTCTACTTGCATCAGAACCACACAGAGTCTGTCTCTAATACATGGCCCAATTTATTTGAGCAGATGTCAACAATCTGAGACTATAGGACACCCTATGCCCTAAATATCTAATGGAGTGAGAGCAGATTTCTTTGGATAGATGGCCTCTTGCTACTAGTACTGCCAAAGGAGAGAGTAATTGGTCTCATTATCTCATTTCCTATGTGGGATTTGGCAATGCAGAAACTGGTTACTTGGATTCCCGCAGTTGCACATCAAATTAATTTATTAGTTGTGGGATGCTTTGGGATGGCAGTGAAATGTGCCCACATTCTGTTCTCTCACACCAACACAATTCTTAATTCTCACATTAGAATTGTAAACAAGGGGCAGTGATCCTGACCATAGTTGGGACACAATGTCCATTTAATAACAGACAGACGAGCAATGGAAAGAAGACCATTCATGTAGAAACAAAAAACATAATGAATAATGCCAGGCCTGGATAGAGTGGATGCAGAGAGGATGTTTCCACAAGTGAGAAAGTCTAGGGCCAGAGGGCATAGCCTCAGAATTAAAAAAATGTGCATTTAGTAAGAAGATGAGAATACATTTCTTTAGTCAGAGGGTGGTGAATTTGTGGAATTCATTGCCACAATTGGCTGTGTAGGCCAAGTCATTGGGTATTTTTAAAGGGGAGATTGACAGGTTCTTGATTAGTAAGGGTGTCAAATGTTACAGGGAGAAGGCAGAACAATGGGGTTTAGAGGGAAAGATATATCAGCATGATTGAATGGCAGAGTAGACTCAATGGGCCGAATAGCTTAATTCTGCTTCAATAACATGATCTTATGAATTTATGAACATATACCTTGAAGTTAATTTTGGCTGGACCATCTGCAATCTTGAGACTCAACGATGGTCCATAAACTCCACCATAGCTTTCAGCAAACACATAGAATTCATTCTGTGCAAATTCAGGGAACTTTTTGAAGAAATCCTGCAGGGCCAGGTAATTGTTCTCTGCAACCTGTAGGAATGAGGTAGGGTGAATAAAGATGTGTGGTTAACACTATGTTGATAGGTTAATGATTGATAGAAAGTCTTTTCCTGTTATCCTTGGGATTAAGTTCCAGCCATGTCAATAATTCCAAATTCAGTCAGTAGCATCTTGCCTCGGGATTAGAAGCTTTTGTGTTCAGGTTTCACTCCAGGGAGCTTAATCCTGACCAAGACTTCAAATGCCAACATTGAGTAGTGCGTCATGCAAGGCTTCACAGTAATTGCTACACAACTCCATTAATAAATTCAATATTGACACAAACTCTAAAATGAGTAAAACGTTTGAAGAGGGAAAATGCACCTATATTTTTGTTTGAACTATTTCATAAGTAGTGTGGTGCAAATGGAGGTAGTGTAGGAAAACATAAGGGAGGCATTTAATAGTTGTTTGAGAGAGAGTGCACTCAAGAGAGGCATCACTTTTTGGGTCTGCCAGATTTTAAAATATATATAAATTAAAATGTATACTTTCTCTTTCAGGATTAATGAAATAACCTAAAATGTATCTACCAGACATAACAGGATAAAATTGTATTTTTCCACACACTAAAGTGTTCTTTGTGCTCGTTATTTGTATAACATTCAAGTCATTTAAAGTCTGTTTAAACATTGTTTGTTCTCCAAAGTAGTTCGCACTGTGCCTATTTAGTTCCAATGCCAGGATACCTAGATAAATGCTGCTCCCTTTCTTGGGTACTAAAAGCATAGTTGCTCGATTGGGAAAAATTAGAACTGGGGATGGGAAGGGGGAGGGGACGGGGAGGGCACAATTTCAGAATAAGCACGGATTCATTTAAGAGAGAGGAGGAGCGTCATCTCCGATGGCCATGAATCTTTGTAATTATCCACCCAGAAAGATTGGGTGGTGGTGTCCCTGAATGTAGCCAAAGCTGCAAACAATTTTGAATAATAGGGAAAAAATATGGGAAAAAAAGTGACAGTCAAGATCAGCCACGATTTTACCAAATGGTGAAGCAGGCTCAAGGGCCATATGGTCTCCACCTGCTCCCATTTAATTTCTCCTTGTGCCAAGCACTAGTCTTACAAATGTACAAGCTGCAAAGTGAAAGGACCATGATAGGCTGGTTAAAGTAGTTGTCATTACAAGATCCACCATGGGTACTGACCTCCGAAGGGATCTACAGGAAGCAATGCCACAAGAGGGCAGCATGCATCATCAAAGACCCATACTACTCTGGCCACAGCACCTCATATTTCGCTTGGGCAGTTTGCACCCCAGCGGCTTGAACATTGACTTCTCCAATTTCCGATAGTCCTTGCTGTCTCCTCCCCTTCTCAGCTCTCCCTCAGCCCTCTGGCTCCTCCTCTTCCTTTCTTCTTCCAGCCCCCCCACCCTGCATCAGTCTGAAGAAGGGTTTCGGCCCGAAACGTTGCCTATTTCCTTCGCGCCATAGATGCTGCGGCACCCGCTGAGTTTCTCCAGCACTTTTATCTACCCATATTTTCTTCGAGCTGCTACTATTGGGAAGAAGGCACAGCAGCCTGAGATCCCCTACCTCCACGTTCACGAACAGCTTCTTCCCAACAACTATCAGGCTCTTGAACCACACTGCACAACCCTAACCATTAAACTACCTCTGCACTGACTCTGCACCACTTGTACGTCCATGGTATGCTTGTCTAGAATAATTGATGACTTATTATTTTTTTATATATGTTGTGAGTTATTGGGTTTAATGTACCTGTAAAGCTGCAGCAAGTAAGAATATACTTTTACCAATCCTGCTGCATACAACAGTTAAATCCTCTTGAGATGCAGCTCATCTGAGCATGAAAACATATGCTCTCTTAAGAAAAACCTCCAACTTAGTAACAAAGGTGGACTTGCACCATTACCTCTCAAGCAACAATCACCACATGTTACTCCACGTACGAAGTGCAGTAACATCTTTCAGAATGAGTTACTGCAGACAACACAATGGTGGGAAGGCTACAAAATCAGTGCCGGGATGATAGTAGAACCATTAGGGAGGCAGGCAAAAAGGAGACTAGGCTGGAATGCATTAAGGGTCCGTGGAGAAAAATATCAGTCCACATCAACTTGATTGGACAGTGAGCACCAGCTGCTCTATTGGATGGTCAGTGCGATGTATTCATTGTTGAGTGTGTAGCAAATGGATCTGACGGGTCAGGTGACGTGCAACTTAATTGTACATTGCTACTCCTGCTTCTGCCTTAAATGGTGACCGAGCCCACAGAACCTGGGATGTTCTGACAGACCAAAGCCAGGTAGATCGGCCACGTTACCTCTTTATCATTAGTGGCGTAGTTTCCACTGTCAGAGTAGGAGAAGCCAACCCCAGCCGGGGACTCCAGGTACAACATGTTGGCTACCTTGTTCCAGCTGTACTCGTTAATGTAGAGTGTGCTGCCATCATCGTTCACCTGAAAACAGATACATCATGGTAAATGCGGTTCAAGTTTTCTACCCGATTAAACAACAGCCCAAACCTCACACTCCCAATCCTCGTCATTGGGTGGCAGGAAGACCTACATGAAGAGGTCCATTTTCAGAGAGGAATCCATCCAAGGAGCTGCACCCGGGTCCACCATTCAGCCACAGGACCAGAGGGTCTGTAGTTGGGTCTCGCTGAGACGTCACAAACCTGAAGGGCAGAAAACACACAGTAAATAAGGACGATGACAGAGGACTCAGCAGGACCACAGACAAGTGAGCAACCCATCTCACAGTTGCCAACTGGGCCTTTGAAGGAGGGACATCCATCAGGCCCATTTCTCCTCTCCCCCCCCTCTGATGGCACCGATCCTGTCAACTCCCGTGGCTTTTTCACTACCCGTGGCTGTATCTTTTTCCCAGGGTAGGGAAGTCAGCATGGGTTTAAGACGAGAGCAGAAAATCTTTTAAGAGATCTGCAGAAAGATGAATATTTGAAATGAACTGCCAGAAGAGGTGGTGGTTGCAGATATAATTACAACATTTAAATGGTATTTGCACAGGTACTTGAATAGGAAAGGCGCAAAGGAATACGGGGCTAATACAGGTAACTGGAATGATCATAGATCAGCATCACGGTCGACATGGACAAAAGGGCCGATAGGGCTTGTTTCTGTGCGGCACATTGCAATAATTCTATGAGTTGTTTTTTGGAGGAACAGCCCATTTGCTCTTCGTGATTGAGGATGACTTACTTTTACTCTAAATCATGTTAATCTGAAGAAGGATCCCAACGCAAAATATCATCTGTCCATTTCCCTCCACACATACGTCCTAACCCATTGAGATCCGCGAGGACTTTTTTTAAACTCAAGATTCCAGCATCTTTTGTGTTTCTACTTTCACTGGTTTTGTGAGCTCTTACAGTCCACAGTCTTCAGCTTTCTGTAGTTCACCCTGTATCACCCGTTCACCCTGTGCTGACATCTAATATCAACGGCTTTAGCTCGGTCTTAGAGCAGTTTGCTCTGAGTCAGAATGTGGTGGCTGGATCTTGTGCCACAGACCTGAACATGTTTTACTAAGGGACTGGCATCCAGATGAGATGTGAAACAAGACCATCATTGTTCTTTCGGGTGCATTTAAAGATCCAATTATATTAATTTGAAAAACAGGGATGTTACCCCTGGTGTGTCCTGCCTTATTTGCTTCTCAACCAACACCACTGAAAACATTGAGATACAAGGAACTGCAGATGCTGATTTTCAAAAAAAAAGACACAAAGTGTTACTCAGTAGGTCAGGCAGCATTTGATCCAAAACATCACCTATCCATGTCCTTACTCCAGCACTTTCTGCCTTTGTTCAGTAAACACATTACATGGACATGACCACACTCGCTATATCTGGAATCTTGATGTGTACAAATGAATGCTGCAAATGATAAAAGTGACCAGACTTCAAAGGTCCAATTGCAAGTTGCTTCAGGGATCCGCAGCAGTGCTCTACAACTGAAATTCTCTCTGCTTTCTCTTATTCTGGAAATGCCCTTCACCATAGGCCAGTCTCTTCCTGCTGAATGACTGATGTTGCAACCGGGGGCGAGAGGAAAGGCTGTTCATTCCTAAAGTCCTGCCAGTTATAGTTTACATAACTTTTGATATCTTGTGACCACAACTATAATGACGTTAAAGACAGGTCAGGCTGTCCTTTCGACCTGATAGTGTACCAAGGTTACAGGTTCTCAGCACCACCAGCTCCATCGAAATCCGAGCCTGTTACAACTATTGGACTTCTGTGGTCAAATTTAAACATCGCTAAGTTGCAGAAAGACTTGATGCGTGTAGATCTGGGAGCGTCATGTTGAGAAACTCCTGACTCAAAATGTACTTAAGGCAACTTCCTCAGCTTGACAATTTGAGATTTCTTTAAGCTTCTAGTTTGTAAACTCTTGTATTTTGAAAATGCAATGCATGTATGCATATTGAGGATGGGTTTTGAAGACCCACTCTCTCTGTCACTGGTGTCCTGGTACAAGACTATCTCAAGGTGTACTGCAGTAACACACAAAGATTATTTTAAATCATTCTCCCACCAACATTGAAATCCCTCCTTGGCCTTGCCTAATTCAATCTCTGCTGGCTCAATGTTTAAGCTTTTTGTGTTCCAATCTGCCTGGCCCCTATGCACTACCCCTCAACCCCTCCTCTACCATTCTGTTTTATTTTCCTGTTACCCTCTGGAATTGTGAACTTCCTGGTAAGCTTTCTCTAATTTACTGGGCACCTTTCAAAGGCTGCTTCCCAAAATCCCTTTTCAGCTATGCTCTCAATCTTCTCTCCTAACTGTTTTGCAAATACAATACAGTAAACCCTCAATTTAACAACCCCTTTATAACGGACTTCAGATATAAAAGACGGACCTGTCGACCCATCCCTAGCTCACACCATCTCCCCAGCTGTTTCGAGCGCCGGGTTCCAACCTCACTCCCGACTCGCAAGCCCTTCTTCACCGACCGAAAGGACTCAAAGTGCTGGAATAATTCAGCAAGTCAGAATTTCTGAATAGGTGATATTGGGACCCTTCCTCAGACTGATTCAGTTAGCTGAGTTACTCCAACACTTTGTGTCGTTCACTTTAAAACTAGGTGCTGATGCTATTGGTTTGCACCTTCTTCACCGGTTCACATGGCTGTTGTTGCGACTCACGTTGTCTAGCGATGTTACAAAACTTACCTTCAGCGGCGCCTTTGAGGGGGGGGGGGGCTGGATTAAAATCCAGTTTTCTACCGCCTGGCAGATTTCCTTGGGCTGCTAGCTGATGCAGAAAAATCGTTCCAACTTCCATTCTGATTTTTTATTTTTATCGCATGACAATTTCATAATTATATTAAAATAAAAAGCGACTTCTAACGGCGTCAACACCTGCAACGTGACGTATCACAAGTAGGGGGCAAAACACGGTGTAAGTAGTTTATTTTACATATAAACTTGTTTCTTGGGATGACTTTAATCAATCCTCTATAAGCGAAAATGTGATTTGGGTCCCATACGAACCCGCAGTGTTTTTCCTGCCGATATGGGGTTCAAATTCACTGCAAATGCAACGTTCCAATCAATTGCATTCCAGAAGCAAGATGATTAAAATGCCCATTTTTTTTGGAGATAAGCCGTCTAAATTGTCTATATTTTGTCTTATCCTCTCTCTCCATGATCATTATTTTAAAACTAAATATTCACAACAGTTTGAGTCACATGTATTGTACAAAAAACAATAATTTTATTATATTTTCTATGTATGTTTCTAGATTAATTTATGGGAATTAAATATTAAATTCCTTCCATCTGGGATATAAATTCATGAGAGTGAGATTTAAAAATCAAGTTATATTGTGATTTCTTGTGTGAATGGGATTAGTTTGTTATTTGGATACTTAGGCTATTTAAAAAAAAATCTTTTTCTTAAGAAATTGAATCTACAGGACATTGTTAATGGGAAAGTACTGGGCAGAAAGGCATGTCATGTCGGTTTGAAGAGCAAAAACCTGTAGTTTACAATGCCAACATTGAAAAGTTGAGGAAAAACAAGGTGTACAGAGTTGCTTATTGGTTACAATCTGAGGAGTATGATCATGCTACCGATTATGATATACCAATGTACCAGCTATCAACTGATCTTCTCCATAAAGACTTGGTCTATTGCTAGAAATTGTAATTTATTTATCTATCTGTTATGAATTTATAGCATATAATACAATAATATTAAAGTTCCGATCTTGAGAATATCACATTTTTGAATTTTCAAGTCAGTCTGGGTGTTTATTACTATTTCCTTCACAACGGTCAATTTTGTAATTAACTACAATTAGGTAATTAACTAATTATATGCTTTAATTTCAGGTCATCCAAGTAAGATGTTTCATATTTGTTTCAGAATGCTTCAATCTATAATAACTGAAAATTTCATTCAGTTCTCTTGATTTTTAAGAAAGTTATGGGCTTTTGACTGTCCTCGATCACAGCTTTTGCGTTGTCAATGGAAAAGCAAAAGGGAACAAGATGCTAATTTCCGAGTAAGAAAATGGCCATAACTTTTTTAATACTGAAGATATGAAAAGTGAATAAGGTGTCAAATTAAACTTATTTTTATGCTTTATCGAATGGGATAAATTGCAGACATGATTTATAAAATCTCTAAATTTTGTAACGTTGCTACGTTGTCACCCCCTGGTGACTGTGTTTTCTTCAGGCCGCCGCTAATGACAAGACGCATTTGGTCAGTGTGGGGCTTCCTCCCCTTTCACCTGTGGCCAAGATGGAGTATGTCAGCGACACTGGGGGGGAAGGAGGAGGTGTCGGCAGCAGTGGGGGGGGGAAGGGAAGACGTCGACTGGATGGAGCAACGGGAGAAGCAGGCATTGGCGGCCGAGTGGGGAGCGGTCAAAGCCTCCATCGACAGCAAGAAACAGCAGCAGGTGAGAATGGAAGGAGCCCCACGGGTATCTCTGTTGGTGGTTGTGACCCGAAGAAACGTTTCCTCAGGGGCTACAATGTGAGCTGCAACAACAGCTGTGTCAGTGGACCGTAAGGCGGTTGAAAAAGAGCTCGCTGGTGGACCTTGCTAATCGGGAGTGGCGTTGGAAACCAGGGCTCTAAACGGCCAGGGAGAAGGTGGGAGCTGGGGATGGGTTGGCAGATCGTTCCATTCACATTCAGTTTACATTTTAAACTTGGTTTATTCAAATTTCTGGCACTTCATTGTACTTTAGACATGGGAGGGGTGTTTTGAACAGATCGGGGATATATTGTCATTTCATTATCACATGACCTCTGTTGGTCCAGAAAAACGGATAATCCCAAAAGGCTCTGGAACCGAGGGTGCAGGAAATTCGTTCAACCTGTACATGTCTAAATTTTAAATGTTGTAATTGTACCCTTCTCTATCATTTTTTCTAGCAGCTTATTCCATATACCTATCACACTCGTGTGAAAATCCTACCCCTCTCCCTTTAAACCTATGCCCTCTAGTTTTAGACTCCCCTACCCTGGGAAACAGACTGCAACATTCATCTTTTGTAGGCCCCTCATGATTTTATATACATCTATGTCATCCTTCAGCCTAGTACACTCCAGGGTAAACTGTCTCCAGTCTATCCAGCTCTTCTTATGACTCAAGCCTTTTTCCTGGTTAATCTAGTTTTAATCTTAGATGAACTCCTTCACTGTCCACTGGACCACCAGTATCAATGTAACCTGCAGACATACTAACTGTTTAGCTCACCAAGAGAGCAGATTTTTTCCTTGAACCATTGTGAAACCTTATGGTGCACAAATTGGCTGCTGTGTTTCCTGCAATCAACGATAAGTACATTTCAAAAGTATTTCATTAGTTACAAAGTAGTTTGTGACACTTTCAAATGTGACGTCCACCACATGAATAAACCTCTCTCTGTATTACTCTGACACTTAGGAATAAAAAGAAATGTACTGTGCGTATTAGCATTGAGCAAGTTACTGATAGTTGGAGATTTTTCCTGGGGTGCCCATGCCCAGTTGTTGTTCCATGGTAAACCACATGAATCTCTTATGATTTTTTGGGATATCTTATGCGTCAGACCAGTCCAAAGGTTGGAGAACACGAATGTAGATTGATGATCAAGTACTAAATTGTCTTTTAAATGACATTAAATATAGTCCCCGTCCCCCCCCCCCACCCTCCTCAGGTCAATGTAAACAATCCCATTGTATTATTTCAGAGAACCGGGGAATTCTCCTAGAGTTTTTGTTAATATTTCACCTTCAACCAACGTCATCAAAAACAAATTGTTTCAGCAATATTAAAATTAACTACACTTCAAAAATCATTCATCAATGGTAAAGAATTTTGGCATTGTAAAATGTAATACATAAAGACAACTTTCTTGAATGAAGAGCCTTGGGCTGGGAGTCTCACCTGAATCAGCCCCTCATGGAATCCAGACATTAGCCCCCTTCACTCACCAATAGTGCAGATGAATGCCAGGACCTGCCTCCAGATACCCTGACCACTGCCTGAAGTTGATCTTGGTGTTCAGACCAGGCAAGGAGAAGACTTCATCTTGGGCGGGTTGTGCCAGAGCGCCACCTATGCACAGTAGCAACAGGCACCAGAGCATGGTGACTAACTGGGCAGACAGAAAGCAAGAGCAGCAACAGTCCTAGAGGATTCCTGGGGAATGAAGCAGTTGGGTCGGCGGCTCATAATATAACGGCTCAGAATACAAACAACATATGATTGCCAGCAACTGATAAACTTCTCCAAGACACAAGGTGGTTCCTGGAGACATGCCAGAGAGATATGGACATTATCAGAGATTGTGAGAGAGATAGAAAGGCCCAGGAGTAAAAATAGACAGACAGATTAATTTGCCCAGCACTAGGAATTTTGGACCTACCAAGAGTGGGGTAAACAACCCATCCAATCCTAGAGGCTCCCCAAACTTTTTGGACTTCTGGAAAGTCATCTCACATAAACTGTAGAGACTGATGGGCCATCTCAATTCTTAAAATAGCCCAAATGCTCCATTTCAAGAGGCAGTCCAACCATACTCCTAGCCCAACCCCAGAACAGGCTTCACTATCTCAATCCTGGAGTTGCAATATGGTCAAAAGATGAAGGGGAAAAGCTCTGCTTACCCAATCAGGTTAACTTGATCCCCCAACCCTTCAGGCAGCTCAACCCCAATAACTGTAGAGGCCGCCCCTCTTCTTCTTCTTCTTCTTTCATGTGGCACGCACAGCCTAAACTTATTGGACAACTTGTTCTATTTGATCTTGCGTTTGTGCACGTCGAGTTGATTGTATTAGTCGAAACAGGGCGGACCACGTGAAGGTTGCAATCTTCCACCCCGGCCGCCCCTCTCAATCCTAGAGACAGCTTGCCATCACAACCTGCCCTAATCCTAAAGGACAGTAACTTGGAGGATAACCCATAGCTGGTAGTGTCCCAGTGGAATTCCAAAGGTGAGTTGCAGCTAAGATGAAAGATACTACTCTTGACATCAAGGCAGCAATTGATTGAGTGTAGTGCCAAGGAGTCCAGGTAAAATGGATATTAATGGAAATCAATTTAAAAACACACTAATGGATAGAGTTGTTCCTCACGCAGAAGGAACATGGTTGTCCCAGCCGCAGGGCATCATTGTAGGATTTTTTCATGACTGTATTTTAGGCCTAAACCCAATTCAACTGCTTCAGCTTGACACCTTCTGAATGGAAATGTTTGCTGATGATTAATGTTCAATGTTAATTACATTTGCAACTCTTCTGCTTCTGACAATGAAGTAGCTGATTGTTGCATGCAAAGAGGCCTAAGTAGCATTCAGGCACTTGTTGATATGTGGCTGCACCATTCACATGTCAGGCCATGTGTAAAAATACCATAGATATCCAGACTTGACTTTCAATCGCAATATCCTCATCGATTCCAACATCAAAAACATATTGGTGACCATTTCTCACCCCATAAATACAATGGAAGGTTAGGTGGCTGTGAATCCTGAGATGAATGTCTCAACACCAGATGCCTCAAAGCCTTTCCTGTGCCTGAAAGACATGTCAGTGGTTGATGGAATACTCTCCATCTGTATACATGAGCACAATAATAAACATTATGAAGGACAAAGAAGCACCTATTCTGATAATTCCTTCCTTCCACCACTTGAACACCATGGCTACAGTAGGTGCTACCTACAAAGTGCATTGCAAGTTACCTGTTGGCAGTATCTCCTCAACCTGCAAAGTATGCTATCAAGGACGAGGGTATCCATACTTCCTCAGAAGGCTGTATATGCTGTATATTCAGCATATTTCCAATGACTTTAGCCAATTTCTACAAAAAACATGTAGAAAGCATCCTGTCCAGATGCATCGCAGCTTGATTTGGCAACTGCTCTTCCCAAAGCTGCAAGAAATTGCAAGCGCAGCCATTTCATCATTCATACTAGCCTCTCTCCCCATCAACTCCACCAACATGCTGCCTCAGGAAAGCAACCAATATAATCAAGGACTACTCACACCTTGGTCATTCTTTCTTCTCCTCTCTCCTATTAGGCTGAAAATACAAAACATTGAAATCAAGTACCACCAGATTCAAGAACAGCTACTTTCCTCTTGTTATCAGATTCTTAAATGGACATCTCATATTCCAATCATCTTATCTACCTTGTCGTGGCACTTTTGTTTTAATCTGTTATTTCTCTGTAGCTGTAGCTGTGCTCTGTTCTTTCTGTTGCACTACCTGATCTACTCGTATATATGATCTGCCTGGTAACACACAAAACAACGTTTTTTCACTGCATTTCAGTACACAAGTAATAAACTAATAGTAATACCAGAGGATAAGAGACACAAAGGAGAACCACCATCTGCTGATTCCCCTCTAAGCCATAAGGACATATCAATAAGGAATAGACCACGTGGCATTCCCTCACCTCCGGAGCTTGCACGATCATTTAAGATCATGGCTGATCTGTTCTTGGTGTTAGCACCAATTTCCTTCCTGATCCTCAAAACGCTTAATTCCCCCATGGATCAAAACATTGTCCCTTTCGGATGTGCAGAAATTCTAATGCACAAATCTACTGGTTAACCATGTCCTTTCTCATTATATCTTCCAGAAACTTAGTGAACACGATTGCTGTTTCATTGTATGTGATTTTTTAAACATCCACCCACTAGTTTTTTGTCTTATTTTCAGTTAATTGATCTATAATCTCTTTCCCTTTGGAATAGATGCTTTGCCCTAGTAGTTTGTTAATCTACTAGAACATTTCTGAAATCAAGGGAATTTTGGGAGATTATAACCCATGCAACCACTTTTTAAAATAAAAATCTAAACATGCATGCTATCAGATGACAGATGACTTGTTAGCATTTAGTCCCATTCGGTTGCTGAGGACAGTTTGTCTAGTGAAAAAAAAAGATTCTCCTCCCACATTTCCTGATTTCTCATTTTCAATTTCCTTCGTGTCAACCTAAAGGACCAACATTTTCTTTGCAGCCATATTCCTTTTTATGTCAAAGCTTTTTTTTTGTTACTTCTTATTAGCTTGCACTCCATTTTTAATTATTTTTTTATCATACTTAGTCAGTTTCTAAACTTTTCCCAATCCCCTTCCCTGTCTTCTCAACATTGCATGACTTTTATATTACGATTCCTCTACTGAATTGTTCCTAAATTCTCAACTTCCCTACCCAAAATCTTTGTGGGCGAACCTTTACCAGACGGATTGCAGCTCTTCAAGGTGACTCAATAACCCCTTCTCAAGGACAACAGTAGTCACCTTATCACTGATGCATAGATGCCAATAAAAACAAATCAAGGATTATAATACCTTAAGCAAAAACAATTGAGAGGTCATTTTATAGAGGTGTGCAAAATCATGGCAAATAAAGCCTGAGTAAATAGAGAGCACATTTTTTTTCCATTAGCAGGGAGGTGAAAGAACAGAGGACACATTTTTTTTAAATGGGAAAAGATCCAGTTATGAAAAAAAACAAAAATGTACATTAGTTGTGATGCACTGCCTCTATGTGGTGGATGGAAATTCAACTATAGATTTCAAAGGATATTATTTTCAGATAAAGTTCAGGACTATCGAGACAAGAAAATGGGACTGACTAGATTTCTCTACCAAGAGAAATCTAGTCAGATCTGTGGAATTCTCTGACTCAGAGGGCGGTGGAGGCCGGTTCTCTGGATACTTTCAAGAGACATCTAGATGGGGCTCTTAAAGATAGGGGATATGGGAAGAAGGGGTACTGATTGGGGATGATCAGCCATTAGCACATTAAATGGCGGTGCTGGCTCGAAGGGCCGAATGGCCTACTCCAGCACCTATTGCCTATTGTCTAAGAACCAGTGGTGATTCAATGGCCTTCTGTACTACAGATTTTTAGATTCTATTTTGTTAATAAATAATGGAGGAGGGTATCAAACTTTGTAAAACAGAATTGATTGAAGTGAGAAGAAATAGCAGATTGAGTTCAATACAGAAAAGAATGAGGTCATCCACTTGGATTGTAGGAAGATAGATTACCCAGTAAATTGTAAGAAACTGGATGTGCAGAGAAATGGAGATACAAGGAACTGCAGATGCTGGAATCTTGAACAAAACGCAAATACTGGTGAAACTCAGCAGGTTATGCAGCATTTGTGGAGGGAATGGACAGGTGACGTTTTGGATTAGGACCCTTCTTCAGAATGCGTTTAGTGGGAAGAAACCTGAAAAAGAGAGACAAAGCTTGCCAAGTGGATACAGGCGAGAGGAGTTGGGTTGGCAGAGAGTTTTTAGGTTCATGTTAGGTATTCATGGTGAACTATTGAAAGGCTAACAAATTGATTCCCTTTATCAAAGGCAGCTAGAATACACATATGGGGGCAGTCCTGTTGCAGCTGTACATAACCAGCTAGATCCCCTGCAATACTGTATTCAGTGCTGGTGCCATCCCCAAAAAAAGAATATATATTTTTTATAGGGAGAAGCACCATTTTATTTGTGTCTTGTAGTAAAAAAGGTTAAATCGAGGAGAGGTTATCGAGACTGGTTTACATTGCTTTTAATATGTAAGATTAAAAATTATCAAATCTAAGTGGTTTAAAGTAAAGGCACAGATACTTTATCCACTGTGCAAACTAGGGAGTTTAATCTTAAAATTGGTGTCAGGCCAACTATACGTATTGGATTATGCAAAAAAGAATCTGTTACTCAAAAAGAGAGCAATTTTACTTCGGAGTCACGTGAGTGACTACGTGAAGAAGACCCCGTCAGGCCGTATGCGATTCATTAACATCAGACGCACTGGCGCAAGAGACCGGTTAGGAAGAGTAGTGCTCCTCCGGCCGTAAGTTTAAAAACCTCAAGGTAAGTGCTTAGCTTAGTTGGAGGTCACTTTCTTGTTGGAGTGAGGCTTGTTTTTCAGATCAAGTTTAACCATGCAGAAAGCGTCAAAGGTGAAGGCGAGGCGACCCGCTAGTAAAACCATGACAGACCGCGGGAGTGCGGGGAGCGGGCGCCCGCCCAGTTCACCTGTTCCGTCGGTGGCGGGGAGGCCAGCGACTGCAGACTCGTTGCCTTTGAGCACCGTCGCCACGCCGTTGGGGTGTATGGCCCTTAGAAAGACTGCACGGCCCATTGACTCCGATGCGTCGGGCCAGGAGGGTTCCCCTCCGGAAAAGGATACCGTTCTTGCACGGTTATCTAAGGTGGAGCTCCTAATCGAGAGGATACTCCATCAGGATACACTCCCGGAGGAGGGGTGGTATCCGCACCGGCCTACAGGAGAGCCCGCGCCAGCAGCGCCTGGAATAGGGCTGCTCAATCGCTCCCTCTTGGTGGAGGAGAGCTTGACGGGTCAGGGTTATTCTGACGCTGAATCTGTGGGTGAGCAGAACCCACGGGATGAAGGGCATGAGCCCGAAATACCACGTCTGCCAGCAAGATTTGCCATCCCCAGAGAGGCTGGGGAGCCGTCGGGTGAGAAGTTGGCAACAACTATAAATTATTTGCTCTCCCATCAGCTGCAAGAGCTGACCATAGACGATACGGCGAACAAATATGAAACCCCGGTTAATTGTCTATTACTGAAAGTACCAGCGGTTAATCATGTAATATGGGGCCATATGGTCATTGGTATTCGGGCACAAGAAATGAAGCTCCAGCAGGTGATGAAGTTGCTTGCTGCAGGCATTACTGCGTTCGCCAGATCGGTGGACGAGGGGCTGTCTGAATCACAGCAGGATGCTTTATGTGCAGTGCACACTTCGAAATTAACTGTTTGTGAAAAAGTGCCATACGCCCTACTATACACCCTAAATTTGCGGTGCTCTGCAAGCCCAGCAATATTCAACTGCCAAATCTGTTATTTGGGGACAACCTCCCTAAGAGAGTGAAGGAGCTTGACGACGAGGCAAAGACGGTTGGGTTAATTAAAGCACCAATGGCCAGCAGAATGGTTCAGCAGCAGTAACCCTACCAACAGGTTGCCGAGACCGGGGTGGTCAATGTAAAGAACATGCACGTACACAAGGAATTCTTTACTATAGCTTTTATTGACTACACACACATTACTGCCCTAGCTGTACATGGTCTGTCACGTTCACTAGAGAGCGAGCTAGGGGATGGGAAGACACAGATATACTTGATTATAGGGGAGTGGCTAGCAGGGCTACGTCACTACAATTAAAGGGACATGCACTTATCATCTACAGTCAAGGGACCAGCCGGTCATTTACGAATGTGCACAGCTGGCGCACTGCTACTGGGGCACAAACAAACGTGAATCTTCCCAACAGGAACCGGGGGCAACAAATTCCACTGGTAACCATGGAGGTAGGTAGGTCTGGTCCTGATAGGAGCATATTAAGTGAAAAACACCTACAAGTTGGGGGGAGATTACACTGGTTCCTAAAAGAATGGTATGAGATAACATTTGTGCAGTATAAAAGGTTTTCGAATTTAATTCTATCCCAATTTAAGTCCACCCACTCAGCATGTTCCAAGCCGGACACTCATTTTCTCACAGAAAGAGAATATGGAGATACAGACAGAACTTGAAAAATTATGCAAAAAAGGGGTAATTGAGAAGTTCGCCCACTCCACCAATTTGTATCAAATATTTTTCCTCGGTCAAAAAAGGATGGAAGATGTAGAATCATCCTCGACCTGACGAGCCTTAACCCCTTTGTACAGTATAAACATTTAAAAATGGAAACTTTTACTACTGCTAAACACCTGTTTTCCAGAAGATGTTATATGGCAAGCATAGATCTTAAAGATGCATACTACTCAGTGTCTGTTCACTGCGATGATAGGAGATATTTGAAATTTAGCTGGATGAGTAATTCAAAGCACTGCCTAATGGATTAACCTCAGCTCCTAGATAGCTCAGGGTCATATTATAATGGCCTATTTGGATGATATTGTTATTGTAGGAAAGACTCGGGACACAGATGAATCATCCATTTCAGTTGTTAAGCTCACTTTTGAGAAATTAGGGTTTATCATCCATCCAGATAAATCCAAATTAACACCAGTCAGAGCTATTGATTAATTCGGTTTCACTATTAACTCAGATCACATGTCAGTGACTCTGCCCAGGGACAAAAGGCTGCAGCTAATTGAAGGCTGCATTAAGCTCATTGAAGAGCAACGGCCTTCAATTAGAGAGGGGGCCAGCTTGATTGGCAAATTAATGGCTTCGTTTCCAGCTGTGCAGTTTGGACCTCTGCATTACCAGCAATTACAACGAGTGAAGGAACAGGCACTGAAGATACATTCAGGTCGTTATGATTGGCCCATGCAATTACCAGCTGCAGACATTGCTGAAATACAATGGTGGATCATGAATGTCTCAAGTTGTTCCAGCCAAATTCTGGTTGAACCACCTTCCATTGTCTTACAGACTGATGTCAGTGCTCTAGGTTGGGGCGCTACTGATACTATTTCCAATTGTGGAGAAAGATGGAATATGCATGAGGCACCTCTACTGCAATCACGAGGGATTAATTATTTAGAGCTTTTGGGAATATTTTATGAGTTTAAAGCTGTCTACGATGCCCTACCAAGTCCAGCAAACCTCCACGTCTGGGGCAAGAGCGAGACACCTTCCTGCCCACTTTGTTCTGGAAGAGGATCATTAGAACATCTCCTCAGCAGCTGCCCAAAGTCTCTTGGGGAAGGTCGCTATCGGTGGCGGCATGACCAGGTGCTCAAGGTGGTTGCTGAGAGCATAGCCACTGCCATCTGTAACAGCAAACACCACCATGCCCCAAAGAAATCAATCACTTTTGTCAAAGCTGGAGAGAAGCCCCGACCACAACCAAAAACAAGGACGGGCCTCCTCTACACAGCCACTGACTGGCAGCTGCACGTCGATCTGGGCAAACAGCTGAAGTTTCCACAGCACATCACAGCAACATCACTCCGGCCAGATATGATCATCACCTCCGAAGTGACAAAACAGCTGATCATTCTGGAACTGACAGTGCCCTGGGAAGAGCGTATTGAAGAGGCTAATGAGAGGAAGCGCGCAAAGTACCAGGAACTGGTGGAGATGTGCCAGGAAGACGTACTATGAGCCGATAGAGGTGGGCTGTAGAGGCTTTGCAGGACGCTCACTCTGCAAAGTCCTCAACCAGTTGGGCTTTACGGGGCTGGCAAAGAAGAGGGCCATTCAATCCGCAAGTGAAGCCGCAGAGAAAGCCACTAGGTGGCTTTGGATTAAGAGGGCTGATCCGTGGGAGGTTGCTGCTGGGACGCAAGTCAGGGCTTGATCAACCCTGGCTGGGTCGCCTGGGCAAGGGTATCTGATGTTGTGAGACCCGAAACACCCGATGACCCCAGGTCACATCACTGAGGATGTGTCCCAGCGCATCTAGAAGATGTATCTTTCACACATTGTTCTACTAAATGTCAGTGGCAGTGGCGTATCTTAATCATATGGGTGGAATCAAGTCGGAATCTTGGGATAGATTGGCGAATCTGATTTGGGACTGGTGTATTACCAGAGACATTTGGCTTTCAGCTATCTACCTACCAGCTAGATTCAACATAGTAGCAGACACAAGGTCACGCAAATTCAATTACAACACGGAATGGATGTTGAATCATGACATATTTAACGATGTTGTTGCTCGGTATGGCGTGACAGATATCAATTTGTTTACATCCAGACTAAACCAACAGTTACCTAAATATGTTTCATGGGAACCAGATCCTGGGGCAGCAGCGGTAGATGCATTCTTGCTGCTTTGGGGTGGAATGTTTGTGTATGCATTTTCTCCTTTTTGCCTCATCAGTCGGTGTATGCAAAAAATCAAGCAGATCTCTGCCTCGGGAGTATTGGTGGTACCCGACTGGCCTACTCAGCCATGGTTACCTCTCGTTTTGCAGATAAACATACAGCCACTTATGACTGTTCCCAAACATAGAAACCTACTGGTGCACCCTGTAACAGGTGATCAACACCCTTTACATGATCGTATTGATCTATTAATTTGCAGATTCTAAGGAGGACATACCTGAGAGGACTATCTGATCGCACTGTGGATGTTATTACTGCGGCCTGGAGGGACAGTACCCAAAAGCAGTACATCTCCTATATAAGGAAATGGGAGATGTTTTGCTTACGGCAGAATATTTCATATTACACGGCAGGCATCTCAGACGTGCTAGAGTTCCTGTTAACTCTCTTTTTCGATCAAAGATTAAGCTATAGTGCGATCAATACGGCCAGAAGTGCCCTGTCTTCATACTTATGGATGGGATCAGAACAATAGTCTGTGGGGTCACACCCTCTAATCTCTAGATTTATGAAGGGAATTTTTAATTCCAATCCTCCCAGGCCCAGGTATTCGGTAATCTGGGATGTAAGCGAAGTACTTATGCCCCTTCGTCAATGGACTCCTTTCACAGCCCTGTCTTTGGCTAAAGTCACCATGAAGGTAGTCATGCTCATGGCACTGATTTTGGCACAACGGGTGCAGACATTACAGAAGCTGCGACTAGACAGGGTGGAAGTATCTGCAGATGCCATTATGTTTTACATCTATGATCTACTCAAGCAGAGCAGACCGGGGTGACAGGGTTTAAGATTATCTTTTCGGCATACTCTACGGATTCACGCCTATGTGTGGTGTCACACTTGCTACATTACATCAAGGCCACCAGAATCCTAAGAGGTGCGGAATCAGCATTATTTATTAGCCACAGAAAACCGCATAGTAAGGTGTCGGTTCAGACTATTTCAAGGTGGCTGAAGCAGGTTCTGGTTTATGCAGGTACTGACACTGACAATTTTAAATCTCATTCCACCACGGCAGCATCAACATCAGCGGCCAGGGCAATGGACGTTCCCGTACACCATATTCTCACGGCCGCAGGATGGTCAAGTGAATTGATGTTTCAAAAATATTATCATAAGCCGATTGCCGAACCAGGGTTATTTGCCCATTCTGTTTTAAGTCAGTTTATTAGCTTCCTCCTGGGACAGAGGGGTTGCTATTGTTTTCTTTATAAAATTAAACCGTTAATACGTTTAAACCAATGTCAAGGTTTAATGCATTATTGATTATTTACTCATTCTGAGTCAATCGATGCAGTGAGACGCCTGGATTTGAATCTACGGCATGAAATCACAGAGCTTTGAAATCTTCACGTAGTCACTCATGTGACTCTGAAGTAAAATAGTAAGATTAAAAGAGAACTTACCAGTTTGAAGTTTGATCTTTATTTTATGAGGAGTTACGTTGGTGATTACGTTCCCTCCACTCCCAACCCTCTCTCACAAAGATCATCTGGTAGTTCTAGGTTTCTGGTCTTACTATTATACTTTAATTACTGTTTCCTGTGATTTCCAACCGCTGCTTTGAAGATTGACGCGCATGCGGCCTGACGGGGTCTTCTTCATGTAATCACCAACGTAACTCATAAAATAAAGATCAAACTTCAAACTGTTAAGTTCTTGTTTAATCTTACTATTATCCCCATCCTCAAATGTTGGCAAGACTGGTGGTCCACTGCAAATACAAAACACACGAGAAGGTGGAAAAACAAGGAACTGCAGATACTGGTTTATGCAAAAATATAAAATGTTGGAATCTCAGGTTGGCATCTTTCCCGACCCAAAATGTCATCTATCCACGTTCTCTAGAGATGTTGCCTGACCTGCTGACATAATATAAGACCATAATATATAGGAGTCGAATTAGGCCATTCAGCTCATTGAGTCTACTCCGCTATTCAATCATGGCTGATCTACTTTTCCCTTTCAACCCCATTTGATGCCCTTATTAATCAAGCAATGGCCACTTAAAAAATACCCACGGTCTTGGCCCCCACGGCTATCTGTGACAATGAATTCCACAGATTCACCACCCTCTGGATGAAACAAAATCCTCATCTTCATTCTAAAGGTCAAGATACATCCTTTTATTCTGAGCATGTGCCCTCTAGTTCTGGATTCCCCCTATACTGGAAACATGCTTTCCATGTCCACTCTCCCTAGGCCGTTCATTATGTGGTATCCCTTCTAAAACAGTGGAGTTACATTTGCAATTTTCCAGTCCTTTTGAACCATTCTTGACTCTAGTGATTCTTGAAAGATCAATACTAATGCCTCCACAATCTCAACAGCTACCTCTTTCAGAACCCTGGGATGTAGCCCATCTGGTCCAGATGACTTATCCACCTTCGGACCTTGCAGTTACTTCAGCACTGTTTTTTTGTTCTGAACGTTTTGTTCAACAAGCATAACAGTCATGGGATCAATAAGCATAGATAAGATGAAGAAATAATGTAATTACTTTTCTTCTGGAAGAACAAGTTTGAAGGATGGGCGGAACCTTTTCCCAAGTGGGAAAAATCAAATATGAAGGGCATAGCTTTAAGGTGAGAGGGGCAAAGTTTAAAGATGTGTGGTGTAAAGTTTTTAGAGAGGGTGGCTGAGTGCCTGGAACACGCTGTGAGGGTTGGTGGTGGAGGCAGATATGACAGAAACATAGAAAATAGGTGCAGGAGTAGGCCATTCGGCCTTTCGAGCCTGCACCGCCATTCAATATGATCATGGCTGATCATCCAACTCAGTATCTTGTATCTGCCTTCTCTCCATACCCCCTGACCCCTTTAGCCACAAGGGCCACATCTAACTTCCTCTTAAATATAGCCAATGAACTGGCCTCAACTACATTCTGTGGCAGAGAATTCCACAGATTCACCACTCTCTGTGTGAAAAATGGTTTTCTCATCTCGGTCCTAAAAGACTTCCCCCTTATCCTTAAACTGTGACCCCTTGTTCTGGACTTCCCCAACATCAGGAACAATCTTCCTGCATCTAGCCTGTCCAACCCCTTAAACATTTTGTAAGTCTCTATAAGATCCCCCCTCAATTTTCTAAATTCCAGCGAGTACAATACGAGTCTATCCAGTCTTTCATCATATACAAGACCTGCCATCCCAGGAATCAGTCTGGTGAACCTTCTCTGTACTCCCTCTATGGCAAGAATGTCTTTCCTCAGAATAGGAGACCAAAACTGTAGGCAAAACTCCATGTGTGGCCTCACCAAGATCCTGTACAACTGCAGTAGAACCTCCCTGCTCTTGTACTCAAATCATTTTGCTATGAATGCCAACATACCATTCGCTTTCTTCACTGCCTGCTGCACCTGCATGCTTACTTCCAATGACTGGTGTACCATGACACCCAGGCCACGTTGCATCACCCCTTTTCCTAATCGGCCACCATTCAGATAATAGTCTACTTCCCTGTTTTTGCCACCAAAGTGGATAACTTCACATTTATCCACATTATACTGCATCTGCCATGCATTTGCCCACTCACCCAAGCTATCCAAGTCACCTTGCAGCCTCCTAGCATCCTCCTCACAGCTGACACTGCCCCCCAGCTTTGTGTCATTCGAAAACCTGGAGATGTTGCATTCAATTCCCTCATCCAGATCATTAATATATATTGTAAATAGCTGTGGTCCCAGCACTGAGCTTTGCGGTACCCCACTAGTCACTGCCTGCCATTCTGAAAAGGACCCGTTTACTCCTACTCTTTGCTTCCTGTCTGCCAGCCAGTTCTCTATCCACATCAATACTGAACCCCCAATACTGTGTGCTTTAAGTTTGTATACTAATCTCTTATGTGGGATCTTATTGAAAGCCTTCTGAAAGTCCAGATATAACACATCCACTGGTTCTCCCTTATCCACTCTACTAGTTACAACCTCGAAAAATTCTATAAGATTCGCCAGACGTGATTTACCTTTCATAAATCCATGGTGACTTTGTCCAATGATTTCACCACTTTCCAAATGTGCTGCTATCCCATCTTTAATAACTGACTCTAGCATTTTCCCCACTACCGATGTTAGATAACTGGTCTGTAATTCCCCATTTTCTCTCTCCCTCCCTTTTTAAAAAGTGGGGTTACATTAGCTACCCTCCAATCCTCAGGAACTACTCCAGAATCTAAAGAGTTTTGAAAAATTATCACTAATGCATCCACTATTTCTGGGGCTACTTCCTTAAGTATTCTGGGATGCAGCCTATCTGGCCGTGGGGATTTATCGACTTTTAATCCATTCAATTTACCTAACACCTCATTCCGGCTAACCTGTATTTCACTCAGTTCCTCCATCTCATTTGACCCCCGGTCCCGCTATTTCCAGCAGATTATTTATGTCTTCCTTAGTGAACACAGAACCAAAGTAGTTATTCAATTGGTCTGCCATGTCCTTGTTCCCCATGATCAATTCACCAGTTTCTGACTGCAAGGGACTTACATTTGTTTGAACTAACCTTTTTCTCTTCACATATCTATAAAAACCTTTGCAGTCAGTTTTTATATTCCCTGCCAGTTTTATTTCATAATCTATTATCCCTTTCCTAATTAAGCCTGTTGTCCTCCTCTGCTGGACTGAAATTCTCCCAGTCCTCTGGTAGGCTGCTTGTTCTGGCTAATTTGTATGCTAGTGGCATTTAAGTCTTTCGATGCACATATGAATATGGAGGAATATGGATTATGTGCAGGTAGATTAGAGATGGTCTTGGCATCATGTTCAGCACAGATATTGTGGGCCGAAGAGCCTGTTCTTGCACTGCACTATATTCTATGACTGCATAGCCCATATAATACAGCTTTTCTCACCTCTGCGTTAAATCTTTACTCTTGAAATGATTGCAGAACCTATGCTTTAAAGTTGTACTGCTGTCTGATTTGAAATAAAATCTGGTCAAATAATCTAAATAATAGCTGGTGGAGCTATGTTTTGTGTTTATTATAAGTGTTAATAGCCTAACAGCTCTGAACCTGGGTTCGATCCTGACTTCAGGCGCTGTCGGTATGTTGTGACGAAAGATCATAGAGCGGAGCTCCGCTCTATGATCTTTGGTTGTGACCTCGTGGGTTTCCTCCGGTTTCCACCCACATCTCAAATACATGTGGTTTTGTAGGTTAATTGGACTCTGTAAATGTCCCCTGCTGAGCAGGGAATAGATGAGATGAGAAAGTGGGGGTAACATGGAACAAATGACAACGGGTGATCGATGGTCGCCGTGGACTCGGCGGGCTGAGGGGCCTGTTTCCACGTTGCATCCCGAAAGTAAACTAATTGAGAAATATTCACATAGGTAGACAAAAATGCTGGAGAAACTCAGCGGGTGAGGCAACATCTACGGAGCGAAGGGAAAAGGCGACGTTTCGGGTCGAGACCCTTCTTCAGACTGTGAGGCACTTCTCCATGCCATGGAAGTCCATGCCATTGCTCTTCCACGGAGTCCATGGAAGAGCAACATTTGCACGTTATGGAGGAAAGTGTCAGCAAACAATGAAGGTGTTGGATAAAGTAAAAGGGATCATTGTGATGAGAGTACACCGTTGGTGCAAAGTGCACACACCAGCGACAATTGGAACTAAAGGCATAAATCTCCGCGACACCGTCTGGTCACATGACCCAGCCACATGACCACAATTTGCACCAACCATTTGAATCTTTTTTAAAAAATTGCACATTATATTTTGATCACACTGAAAAAAAACATGACGAACACAAAGGTCGTACATTTATTTGCCACTCATTTCGTCCCCTTTTCTAACAAAAAAAAATCCACGCTGATTAAATGTCACGTGATGCCAGATCGCCCTCCCTCTTTTTCAAAACAACAAAGTGATGTGCAGGAGAATGAGGGATGTGAGTCTGTGACAAAGTGAATGGATTTTAATGTAGAATAAAAGATATATAATTCACGCAAGCACGATTTGGTGTGAGCGCCGGGCAGCGCGAGCGAGCGTTGGACTGTGCCACTGCGGCGGGCGCGCGGATTCGGCGGGGGGGAGCGGGGGGGGGGGAGGTTGAGGCTGGCGTGCTGGCGGCGGCGGGCTGGAGGGTAGAGAGCGGCGCGTCCACCAGCGCTGTTGGATATACGTGTATATATATCAATATATAAATTATATATATAATATATATAGAGAGAGATAGAGAGAGAAGAGGGGGTGTTTAAAAAAACTATTGCTGAAATAAAAGAAACTTAAACAAAAAACAACCCCCCCCCCCCCCCCCCAAACTCTTCTCCGCTTCAACCCGCTGACCGGAAACCCTCAACTTTACCCCCTCCCCAATCAACAAAAAAAAACTCGGAGCAGTCTCGCTCTCGCCCGACTAATCGCGCGACTAATCGGCGGGCTCGGGATTGTTTTCTTCTGGTATCGGTTTTTTTTAAAGAGTAAATTTAAGTGGAGCCTTTTTTTTAAGTGTCTGGCCGGCGCTAAAAAGTTTTCTGAGGAAATTTTTAATTTTGTTTTTTTTGTTGTTGTGTTTGTCGGTGGTTCCAAGATGGCGCAGTGAGTGAGGCCCCGCTGCCGCCGCCATTTGCAGCCTCGCCGACCGACCGAGCGAGCGAGCGAGCAAGCGAGCCGAGAGCCCGAGTAAACGCAGCCAGGCCAGGCCAGGCCAGGCCGCCTCCTCTCTCGTCTCCTCTCCCCCCGACCTCTCCCCGCGGCCATCCTCCCCTCCCTTCCCCAATTCACCACCCTTCCCCTCCCCCCTCCTCCCCATCTCGGCCTCTCTCTTATCCCACCGGCAAGGCAGCGCCATGTTCAGGCTACACGGAGGAGGAGGAGGAACAGCGGCAGCAGGAGAAAAGTGAGCCGAGAGCCGGGAGCCGGGGACAGGCCGAAGAAAGACTGACTCCGGGGGGCGAAGTCTGAGAGGAACCAGAGCGGAAGCGGAGCAAACAGTCCTGAAGTGACCATCGGGCCTCCGGATTCACCCGTGAGAACACTTAGCAGAAGGCGATCCCTTCCCTCCTCCATCGTTTTTATATATATTTATGAAAGAGAGAGGAAAGCGCTGAAACGAGAAGAGAAAATTTTCTTTTTCCAGTAAAAGAAAGGGGAATAATGACCATTTCCCGCTTTCCTCAGCTGACCGCCCCGACCAGCAATGAATCTTGACTCGTTATCGCTGGCCTTGTCTCAAATCAGCTACCTTGTGGACAACCTGACCAAGAAGAATTACAAATCCAGCCAGCAGGAGATCTCTCATGTGAGTTTGCCGTGAAACGATTCTCGCGCACTGTGCACTTGAGGCCCAGGAAGCCTGAGGCCTGTTCCATTAGAGAACGAGAGGAGAGAGTATCAATGTGTGTGTGTGTGCGAGAGTGGGGAGAAACTGTAAAATAAGTCTTAAAAGCAATGGACTGGAAGGCAGCTTTGTGATCTGATCTTTCTCTGATACCTTAACTACGAGAAACTGGATCGGCGAATAGACGCTCACATGGTGAAGTCTGAGGCCTAAGGGGAAACAAAGTGTATTAAAAGCAAATCTTAGAAATAAAAGGAAATGCACTCACGTAGTTATTTAGTTGTTGAAAGGGATGGGGAAAAAGTTGTAAGTTTGAGAAACGACATACTTGTAACTCGACGAGAGTTACTAACTCGTTCGAGAGTGAGGCCTAATAAAGGATCAGTAAAAAGTGGGGGAAGGGAGTGAAAGGAGTTGGTGTGTTTACTATGTATATATTTTTAAATTCACTTTGCGATGTTTTGTGTTTTTTAAGTTTTACATTCTATTTGAATAGAAAGTTTGCAAAAAAAAGCAAATTCATGAGCAACTTAGCAATTACTCATTAAGTTTCCAGCTTTGAAGTACTCTGGTTTAAAAAGTATTCATACCTTACACTTACACGCATGCCCCAATTTCAAATTAATGGAAAGTTCTCTAAGTGTTTTAGGCTTTACTTTTTATAAGCTGCTGATCAACAAAAGCAAATAATTCTCTGAAAACTCACTCCCAAATGCACCCGTTTCTCAAAAAGTTGAGCTTTTCTCACTTGTATTAGCCATTGGAGGGAAGGGAAAGGTCTTGACAACAAGTTGAATCTATACTGGAAAGATATTGTGAATTTCATTCTTCTTTCACAGTGAAATATAAAAGTGGAATTAAGATCTGAAAGCAAAATTAGCAAAATGCTTTGTGGTAATCAGTTGTTGGTGTACAGCAATGAACTGTCTTTTAGTGACCTATTTACACATGTTAACTGTATGCACTTTAGATTTTCTGGCAATTATGAAACAGTCAGCAAAACATTGGCGTTTTTGGTACAAGTGTGGGACGTATTTTTGCTTAATGATGTCATTCATGTTCATAAGTTATAGGAGCAGAATTAGACTATTTGATCCATCATGGCTGATCATTCTGCTTTTTATATTTAAGAAAAATGGCAATTCTTCGTTGTTATAGTAGTCACATCGTTTTTGATGGCACATTACAGTAAAATTCTGATGATCTGTCATCAGATTTATTTGCAAATCCAGATGGTGTGGCACCCATCGCATTAGGTTGGAATGCGACCCTAAAATCCACAGTGTAAGTGAGGTTTGCAGCCAGACCTGGGGGTCTGAAGTATGGCCTACACCAAAATTGTGGGCTGGGTGTGCAGCTGGAGTTGAAATTTTGGTCCAGAACTCCATTGGTCAGGTTTACTTGTAGATGGAGCTGGGGATTGGAGTGTTTTACTTGGTGTACTCAATTTTTTACTCAAGGATCCACTGGAAAATTTACCAGTGCATTAAAAGCTGAAATAAGTGTATAGATTTTAATAGGAATAACATATAGTCTGAAAAATCTGACCAGCACTTCCAAAGTCCCATGAGTGCTGGATTATCAGCTTTACCGTAGTAATAATTCAAAGTGACATGGCATCTTTGGGAAACTGAATTTAATTGGTGAGAGGAAAGGTACTGCAATATGATTAGAAAATAGGTTTTAAACATTTGCCTTTTTCGTCTAAATTTGTTAGCCAGTCATCAAGGCCAAGGCTTTCACCCATCCCATTCTTGCATGCACATCTCTTGATTCCTCTAATCTTCAGAAATTATCAATTTTTGTTTGCATTAATTTAATGATTAGCCTTGTGCAGCCTCTAGGATAAAGAATTCCATAGACTTGCCACCCGGAATGAAGAAACTTCTCACATCAGTTCTAAATGGCATTCCCTTATTGTTAGACCCTATTTCTGGAATTCTCAGCTAAGGGAAATTTTCTCCTGTGCAGTCTGACCTTGCAAGAATTTTATAAGAGTCCATGAGATTATCTCTCAATCTTCTAAACTTTAGAGAATAAAAGTTTATGTATATATGTTTATATAACAAACATACTGTGCTGGGAAGTATTGTAAACCTTTCACTTTTTACAGCAAGTGTATTTTAGGCATTGCGGATTGAATACTCAACTTCATAGAAAACATAGAAAATAGGTGCAGGAGGAGGCCAATCGGCCCTTCGAGCCAGCACCGCCATTCATTGTGATCATGGCTGATTGTCCCCAATCAATAACCTGTGCCTGCCTTCTCCCCATATCATAGAAACATAGAAAATAGGTGCAGGAGTAGGCCATTCGGCCCTTCGAGCCTGCACCGCCATTCAATGTGATCATGGCTGATCATCCAACTCAGTATCCCGTACCTGCCTTCTCTCCATACCCCCTGATCCCTTTAGCCACAAGTGCCACATCTAACGCCCTCTTAAATATAGCCAATGAACTGGCCTCAACTACCTTCTGTGGCAGAGAATTCCAGAGACTCACCACTCTCTGTGTAAAGAATGTTTTCCTCATTTCGGTCCTAAAGGCTCTTCTCCAGTTGTATAGGACTCTGGTAAGACCACATCTAGAATATCGTGTAGATTTGGTCTCCTGGAGAAGAGCCTCATTACGCCTATACTGAAATCCTCCAGTTATGAAGGCCTACATTCCATTAGCTTTCTTCACTGCCTGCTGTACCTGCGTGCCAAAGTTCAGTCACTGGTGCACAAGGACACCCAGGTCTCGCTGCACCCCCCTCTTACCTAACCTAACCCCATTGAGATAATAATCTGCCCCCTTGTTTTTGCCGCCAAAGTGGATAACCTCACATTTATCTATATTATACTGCATCTGCCACGCATGTTCCCACTCACTCAATCTGTCCAGGTCACCCTGCAACCTCCTAACATCCTCTTCACAGTTCGCACTGCCACCCAGCTTTGTGTCATGTGCAAACTTGCCAGTGTTGCTCCTAATTGCCTCTTCCAAATCATTAATATATATGGTAAACAGGTGCGGCCCCAACACCGAGCCTTGCGGCACTCCACTCGCCACTGCCTGCCATTCTGAAAAAGACCCGTTCACTCCTACTCTTTGTTTCCTGTCTGCCAAACAATTTTCTATCCATATCAACACCCTACCCCCAATACCATGTGCTCTAATTTTAGTCACCAGTCTCTCGTGCAGGACCTTATCAAAGGCTTTCTGAAAGTCTAGATACACTACATCCACTGGTTTCCCTTCATCCATTTTACTTGTCACATGCTCAAAAAATTCCAGAAGATTAGTCAATCATGATTTCCCTTTCATAAATCCATGTTGACTTGGACTAATCCTTTTACTGCTATCCGAATGCCCCATTACTACATCTTTAATAATGGACTCCAGCATCTTTCCCACCACCGGTCAGGCTAACTGGTCTGTAATTCCCGGTTTTCTCTCTCGCTCCTTTCTTGAAAAGTGGGGTAACATTAACTATCCTCCAATCCACAGGAACTGATCCTGAATCTATTGAACATTGGAAAATGATCACCAATGCGTCCACTATTTCTAGAGCCACCTCCCTGATGACCCTGGGATGCAGACCATCAGGCCCAGGGGATTTATCATCCTTCAGTCCCATTAGCCTACCCAATAATATTTCTCGCCTAATGAAAATTTCTTTCAGTTCCTCTACCCCCTTAGATTCTCTGTCCTCCAGTACATCTGGGAGATTGTTTGTGTCTTCCTTAGTGAAGACAGATCCGAAGTACCTGTTCAACTCTTCTGCCATTTCCTTGTTACCCATAATAATTTCACCCGTGCCTGCCTTCAAGGGACCCACATTTGACTTTGCTACTCTTTTTCCCTTAACATATCTAAAAAAGCTGTTACTGTCCTTTATATTCCTGGCCAGCTTCCCCTCGTACTTCATCTTTTCAGCCCGTATTGACCGTTTTGTTTCCTTCTGTTGTCCTATGAAAGTTTCCCAATCCTCTGGCTTCCGGCTAATCTTTGCTGTGTTACATCTTTTCTTTTAGTTTTATTCTATCCCTAACTTCTCTTTTCAGCCACGGTTGCCTCCTACTCCCCTTAGAATCTTTCTTCCTTTTTGGAATAGAATGATCCTGCGTCTTCCGGATTATGCCCAGAAATTCCTGCCATTGCTGTTTTACCGTCCTTCCTGCTAAGATCCCTTTCCAGTCCACCCTGGCCAGCACCTCACTCATGCCTTCATAGTCCCATTTGTTCAACTGGGTCACTGACACTTCCGATTGAACCTTCTCCTTCTCAAATTGCAGATTAAAACCAATCATATTCACTACCTCCAAGCGGTTCCTTTACCTTGAGTTCTCTTATCTGGTTCATTGGACAACACTAAATCCAGAATTGCCTTTCCTCTGGTCAGCTCCGTTACAAGCTGCTCTAAGAATCCATCTCTTAGGCACTCTGCAAACTCTTTCTTGGAGTCCTGAACCAACTTGATTTTCCCAGTCTACCTGCATATTGAAATCCCCCATCACCACAGTGGCATTACCTTTGTTACATGCCAGTTTTAACTCCTGCTGCAACTTACACCCTACATCTGAGCTACTATTTGGGGGTCTGTAGATAACACCAATTAGAGATACACCCTCTCTCTCTCTCCTTCCCCCCCCGCCCACCTGCTTGTCCTTTCTATAGGATGTATAACCCTGAATATTAAGTTCCCAGGCCCGATCCTCCTGCAGCTATGTCTCAGTAATCCCCACAATGTCGTATCTACCAACCTCTAACTGAGCCTCAAGCTCATCTACTTATACATTTTACATCTACCTCCCTGGGCAAAGTGAAGTTGACTTATGCCTACAAAGACATTCCATTTGGTACAAGCTTAACAACTCTCCATCATTGGGCAGCCTGATACTAAGGCTTTATTCATTCATAAATTTGCGGGCACGTGCCTCGAACACTTAGCAAGTTTATCCATCGAAAACCCAAACTGTTTAGATTAGATCAGTGTCCAATTTGTGGAGAATTGGCAGTTTAATGCTGTTTATGACATCTGCAAATCTGTTCCTGAGTATTGACCCCTGCCAGAAGTTATGCAGGATAATAATGGTGGAGACGAGATGCGATGTGGCTGGGGTGCACCCTTACCTGTCAAGGTTGGCTGGACATGGTGAACTTAAAACAATTTGAAGCAACTGACAGAACACTAAACTTTTAGTCTATACAGTTTAGTTTTCCACTTTTGGAAAGCAATTTGGAAGTAATTCAGAGGTTTTGTAGTATCAGCAAATTAAAACATGGTTCATGCAAAAAACAGCATTTGGAACTTCAAATTAGAGTCTTTGTCCTAATTGCTGTCTACTGTACGGCTGAGCCATACGGTGTTTCTTTTGGACAGCTACGTTAAGTAACTCGTGTATTTAAACACTTCGAGCACAAATGATCCACCTGAGTGAGAAGTTTACAAATGCATATGGGACAGAACCCCAGAGTTTGTGTCTTTAGGAAATCGGAAGACTTAGGGTAAACTGTAATGCAGACTTAAACTGGGTATCTCATTAATGTTGAAGCCTTTCTGATTTTAGGTGAGTATATACCAAATTGAAATTGCCTTCTCCTGACATGTCCAAATTATAGAATTAATGGTATTTTCAATATCTATAAGAATCTTTTAATTTAAACTCAAATCCGATTTCAACTTTTTAGCTTTAATGTGTACCATCTCCATAATAACATATGGCTATTTCTCAGTAGTCTCACTTGTTATAGTGGGATACTTAATAGGCTTCCCCCAATGAGTGGGAAAAGTAGTTAAACTTTGAAGCCATGAAGAGAATTTATTCCAACTCTGCTCTTTCTTTAGAGCTTCTAATTCTTTCCATTAATGAGTATCTGAGTTATAGTTTGATAACCTTTTGTTTTATATTCTTTATAGATTGAAAATTAGAAATCCATTAGTTTCTCAACCTGAACTCTTGCCATCAAACATCTGTATTTAACGTTCCAAGGACCCTTTGATCTTCCACTATATTATGACTAGTTCAATCCTGGGTGTAATGTTTTTTCACTACAACTATCAGCTTGCATTTACACTGAATTCTAAATTTCTTAACTCCTCCTTCATCATATCAGTCTCGTTACATAGTTTTCTTTGGTATTCTAAACAATTAATCAAGCCTCTGGTATTATTTGAATGTTTTTATTGTTCTGAGGCTTTATCCCATTTTTGATTGACACAATGAAGGGAAGTGGCCCTGGAAATTAGATCTTCGTAAATCACTGGTAACCATGTTTTAGTTTTGGAAATATTAATCGTATCAGGCTGTGTCTTCGGCAATTGGATTGTTAACCCCTCCTTAATTACAGGAAGTGTAGGAGCACCACTTAAAAAGGCAATTAGAATGGCAAAATAGAGGACATTAAATGGACCATAGGCAAGATTAAGAAAAATCCAAAGAGATACTACAGTATGACTATTTTTGTGTAGGGCCACGAGATGAGAGAGTATTAAATAAATATTTGTCATCTGTCTTTATTGAGCGGATGGTGGAAACTAACAAATTAAATCTTAAATCATAAGAGTTGTGATGTCTTAGACTATATACAATTTGCAAAAGAGGAGGCATTGATGATTTTTAAACTCTGGATAAATCCCAGAGCCTGACCAAGTTCATCCTTGGACCCAAGATAGACACAAAATGTTGGAGTAACTTAGCAGGACAGGCAGCCTCTCTGGAGAGAAGGAACGAATAACGTTTTGGATCGAGACCCTTCTTCATTGTGGCAAACTAGAAAGGACATTTTGGAGGCCCTTGCAGAGATATTGGCATTATCTTTAGCCACAGGTGAAGATCCGGAAGACTGGAGAGTGACTAAAAGCCTGTTATTTAGGAAGGACAGCAGGGACAAGCCAGGGAACTACAGGTCAGTGAATCTGATGTCAGTGGTGGCAAAATTGTTGGAGGGTTATTTGAGGAACAGGGTCTATCAGCATTTAGATTGACGGGGTCTGATTAGAAATAGGCAGCACATTTGTGCACATCTGAAAAAAATAGATCACATGAAGTCCAAGGCGAGTTAGCCAGTAGGTTAAGAGGAAGGAATCAAAGGTTGGTTGTGTAGAGTTGTTTTTCTGATTGCATGTCTGTGCCATGTGGGTCGCTGCTGGGTCTACTGTTTTTTACCTACATTAACAATTTGGATGATATTGTTAGTAAATTTGCAGATGATACAAAATTGGTGGTGCAATGTTGGTATATTGATGGAAAGTTTATTACAGCATCTGGATCAGTTGGTAAGATGGGTCAAGTAATTGCAAATGAAGTTTAAGTGCGAGGTGTTGCAAACTGGGGCAGGACTTGCACAGGACTGGCAGGTATGGTGAAGACAATTGGCGTGCTTGCCTTCATTGGGAAGAGTATTAAGGACAAAACTTGGGGCATCAAGATGCAGCTGTACAAATCATCGGTGACACCACATGTGGCGTACTGTTGGGTACAGTGCTGGTTGTCCAGCTATCGCAAGGATGTGGTTAAGTTGGAATGCAGAAGAAATTCAGCAAGATGTTACCTGGACTTGAGGGCTTGAATTTTGAAGATGGGCATGATTGGCTGGGCCATCTTTCTTCTGAATGTAAGAGGCTGAAAGGTGACATTATTGAGGTGCACTAAATGAGGGGCATTGATAAAGTGAGCACTTGCAGTCTTTATCCCTGGGTAGAGATATCTACACAAGGGTGCATAGGCTTGAGGTGAGAGGGAAGATATTTAAGAGGGACCTCAGGGATGCTTTCACTCAGAGGGTGGTCTGTGTCTGGAATGAATTGCCAGTGGAGTCTAAATGCAGATACAATTACAGCCTTTAAATAATATTTGAACAGATATATGGATAGAAAATATTTAGGCTGTTATGGGCCAAATGCAGGTATATGGAACTAACCCAGAATACCAACATAATTAGCATGGGCAAGTTGGGCCAAAGGGCCTGTTTCCACACTGTCTATCATTCTATTTGCAGGAAGATAAACTGTTGACAGTTCAGTTAAAGGCACTTCAGCAGAACTGTCTCTGATAGGGTAATATTGGGGTGAGCATTGGTATAAAAAAGAGATAACCAGCAGGTCATGCTGGGTGTGTCCTCCACTCTCAGAAAAAAGCAAACAAGCTGAGCTAATATCACAAATGGATAACTGAACCAGACCAACAGATCAAGTTACCTGAAGTTGGAGAATTCAAACATCGAGTCCAGAAGGCATAACATATTGACTGAAGAAAAAGTGCTGTTCCTTAAGCTCGTGTCAGGGCAATATATAACAGTATAGGAGTGCTGGTAATGTCTTCTACTCTGCATTTTTTTGGGTCTGTTTTATTCTCGAACTGCTCCCATTCATTCATTAATTTTATCTCCTAAATTTTATCCAATTTCATGTTCTACAAAGGGTCTTTGATGTGAAAGTTAACTTTCTCCTCCCACAGATGCAGCTTTTAACCTGCCGAATATTTCCCTTATTTTCTGTTTTTATTTTAGATATCCAGCATCTGTAAAATTTTGATTTTCCTCTATACCTCTTCATTATGGCAATTAATTATTTACGTGCTACATTGTTGAAGATTTTCCATGGGAACTAATGTAATACACTTGACACCCTGTTAAAGATTAGAGGATTATCCATCATCTTGAGGTGCTTTCATACTTTAATAATTTAACTAAGATAATATGATGACTGCTATCAGTTTAGCTTTGGTACTTTGTAACATTCTTATTTTTGGGCATGCAACTATAATTTAGTAGAGCTGTAATATTTCTAAGCCTCTACAATGTTGTTTATCTCCTTAAAGATCCTAATACGCACTATGCCATGTGCATGGTTTGTTTCTTAGCTTAACTAATTTTGATTTGGCATCAAAACATTGTAATCCATAATAATGTACATCTTGGTCTCAATCAATTCGGAGGCCAGCTCTTAGTTAATATCCTTCTCTGGGATAATGATGTAAACTGTATATTATATTTTCCATCCTATGAATTGATATTTTATGTCACAAGCAAATGAAAGCAGATATTGTGAAATGCACTACTTAAGGATCAAAAAATAATTCTCAGTTTAAGGAGCCTCTGGAAATTGAAATTTCGTATCAACATTTCTTTGCCAGAATTGAGTAAAAGAGAAAATAAGTTGGTTTGAATTTTCAGAGAGGAAGCATGGATGGGTATTACAAAGGCAATACCTCAGATAGAGTGTAGTCAGGGTTGCTGTGGGGATACCTAAAGGTCAATGGGTTTATTAGAGCAGTGTGAATGAACATTTAGAAAAGCTATGAAATTAGGACAGCTAGGATGAGAGGACATGGGAATGTAAAGGTTTTGCTGCACAGGCTCTGAGACCTGTTCAACTAATAGATAGAGGAAGACTGAGGCAATATCACAGCTGCAAACCTTTAGAGAAATTGTCTGATAGAGAGGTGATGAATAACAATTGTAGAATCCAATAGAGTGCAGAAAACTACATTGTGTCCAGATGAAAGATGAAGTTTTATTCTTCAAACTTGCATTGGGCTATGTAGAAAAAACGAGCTGCAGATACTGGTTTGCACAAAACATAACCTATCCATCTTCTCCAAGGATGCTGCCTGATCCGCTGAGTTACTCCAACACATTTTTGCATTGGGCCATATAGTGACAGTGCAACAGCAGTCAGGTGGGATGGAAAATTAAAGTGGCAGGAAATTTGAGGTTGGCCGTGCAGATTGAACAACAATGTTTGCAATGCAGTTGCTCAATCTGCTTTTGATACCACAATGTAGGCACTGAATGTATAAAATGGATTGGAGGAAGAGCAGGCGAGTAGCTGCGTCACTTGTTTAGGTCCCTGGATGGTTGGAGAAAAGGTGAAGGCCAAGTATTGCATTTCTGCAGTTGCTTGGGAGGGTGCTGTTTGATTGGAAATAGTTTGTGGGGATAGTGGACCATTAGTTACACAGAGAGGGGATGATATGTCCAGTATTGGAATCTTCCTGCAGCCTGGAAGAAATTGTTGAGGAATGACTTGTTAAATGTAGCTGGTGGGGTGGAAGACGAAGATCAAAGTAACTATCCTTGCTCTGTCCAGGAGGCGGGATGGGATGTAAGTTGAGAAGTGAAAAATGAATGCAATCCTGACAAGGGTTCTGTTCACTGTGGTAGAGAGGAAGCCATGTGTTCAGGATGGCAGACATCTCGGGCATCTTTGTGGAAAATCTCGTCATCGGAGGAAATACAACAGAAGTGGAAGAATGGGGAGAGGTAGGCATTTCAAACACTATTTAAGATCTTTTTTAAAAGGTTGACACACTAATCTGTCATAAAACATTGAGAGAAACTGGAAGAAATTGCAGTCGATACAAATGACGAAAATTTGTATAATCTATGGCTAATGTTTAGCCTTTTTAAGATGGATTGCAAAAGCAAGCCAGTGAACAGGCTTGTGAACCTAACATCAGTGGCGGGGAAGCTTCTGGAGGGGATTCTGAGGGATGGGATTTAATGGTATTTGGAAGAACAAACATTGATTTGTGCTTTTGTGTTTGGGAAATCGTGGCTCTCAAATTTGATTGTGACTAAAATTTGAAAGTGACTGAGATTGATGAGGGAATGGCAGTCAATGTTGTCTTTCTCAAAAGTAGGACATTTGGGCTGAGGAATGGTTTATGGAATTTAATACAGACAAATGTGAGATATTGAATTTTGGGGAATCTTAACATGGGCAGGATCTATGCAGTGAATGGTAGGGCTCTGGAGCAGTGTTGTGGAGCATGTGTTGTGGAGTAGAGGAATCTAGTTCCTTCAAAGTGGCATCATGGGTGGATAGGGTGTTCACACAGGCTTTTGGCACATTAGCCTTCATCAGTCGGGTATAAAAGTCGGGAAGTCATGTTGCACCTACATAAGATGTTGGTGAAGCCCCATTTTGAGTATTTGGTCAGTTTTGGGCAACATGTTGTAGGATACATATCAAGCTTGAAAGGGTCCAGGGAAGATTTACCAATTTGTTGCTGGGAATTGAGGGACTGAGCTTTAGGGAAAGGTTAAGCAGGCTTGGGCTTTATTCTCTGGAGCGCAGGAGGATAAGGGGTGAACCTATAAGGGTGTACAAAATCATGAGAGGAATAGATCTGGTAAATATGAGTGGGGGAGTAGAGAGCCAGAAGACATTGGTTTATGGTGAGATGGAAAAGATTTAACAGGAAATTGAGGGGTAACATTTTTATACATAGGGTGGTGGGTGTATGGATCAAGCTGTCATAGAAGGTAGTTGAGGCAGATACTATTGCCATGTTTAAGAAATATTTAGACAAGTAAATGGATAGAGTAGGGGTTATAGAGTAGAGTAATATAGGCCAAAAGCAGGCAGGTGGGATGAGTGTAGATGGGGCATGTTGGTTGACGTGGGCAAGTTGGGCCGAAGGGCATGTTCGCACGCTTTATGACTACGACATGGAAATTGACATGGTCCTGCATGGTAGACTATTCTGGAAGATAGATTGGGATCCAAAATGTGAGAGCCAAATGGAAGGAGTCAAAAGGCGGTGTTTGTTCACATTGGGGGCCTGTAATCAGCGGTATGCTGTATCCACTTTTTGTCTTCTATACTAACGATTTGGATGAGTGTTGTTAACATGATTAATAAATTTGCAGATTGCAGCAAAATTGATGGTATATTGAATAGTGAGGATGGTCAACTAAGATTAAAGCAGTATCTTCATTTACTGTGAAAATGGTCAAGGAATGGCAGATAGGATTTGAGGTGTGTTGCATTTGGTTTAGTTAAACCAGGGTAGGACTTGCACAATAAGTGGTCCTACCTTAAAAAGCGAGGAGGGCTGGTGCATAGTTACCTGAAGGTGACAACGCTGGTAAACAACGTGATGAAGAAGACATGTGCCATGCTTACCATCATTGTTCAGGGCATTGAATACAGGATAGAGTTGGACTTTTTTTCCTCTAGTGTTGGAGGCTGAGGATTAACCTTATAGAGGCATATGTATCATGAGTGGCATGAATAAGGTGGATAGCTAGGTCTTCCCCCCCCACCCCTCCAGGATAGTGGGTATGAAGCTAGAAGATTTAGATTTAAGATGAGAAAGAAAATATATTTTCAGTGTGATGGGTATATGGAATGAACTGCAAGAGGAAGCTGTAGAGGTGGAAACAATGACAATGTTTAAAATTTGGACAAGTATGACATTTAGTACTTGGAAGGATGGTATTCCTTCAGGAGGAATGCAGGCAAAAGGAAATGTTTGAATAGACATCTTAGTCAGGATGATGAGTTGAGCAGAAGGGCCTGTTTCTGTTTTGTATAACTGATTCTATATATATGGTGTTTGGAAAGAGTGATTCAAGAGCTGAATTAGGCCATTTGGCTCATCACGTCTACTTTGCCATTCATTCATGGCTGATCTATTTTTCCCTCTAAACCCCATTCTCCTGCCTTTTCCCCCATAACCCCCTGACACCCATACTATAAGAATCTATCGCTGCCCTAGAAATATCCATTGACTTAGCATCCACAGCGTCCTGCGTCAATGAATTCCACAGATTTACCACCCTCTGACTAAATAAATTCCTCCTCATCTCCATTAAGGAACGTTCTTTTATTTAGAGGCTATGACTTCTCATCCTAGACCCACCAGTGGAAACCACCTCTCTGCATCCACTGTATCCAAGCCTTTCACTGTTTGGTAAGTTTCAAAGAAGTCCTCCCTCATCCTTCTAAACTTCACCGAGTAGAGGCCCAGCACATCAAATGCTCATCATATGGTAACCCACTCATTCCTGGGAACATTCTCGTAAACCATTGGAACCTGCCAGCATATCCTTCCTCTCAATAAATTGCTCGCAATACTCCAAATGCGGTCTGACTAGCGCCTTATAAAGCCTTAACATTACATCCCTGTTTTTGTATTCTAGTAGTTTTTGAATAAATGCTAGCATTGCGATTGCCTTCCTTACTACTGATTCGACTTGCAAATTAACTTTTTGGGAATTCTGCACCAGCACTCCCAAGTCCCTTTGCACTTCCGAATGGGAGAGAATGCAATTATTGGCTTGTATTAGGAGGTAGAACGTTAATTAATTCTAATCTTGATTGCTACCTAAAGATGCTGCTGAAAGTATATCTATCTGGAGATCAAGATAGACTTGCCTTCTTGGCACTCAGTGTGAAGGCTTGCATCAATTTTCATTTATGTATTCCACGAATAGTTTAGTGTCTTTAAGGTGGAGAAAAAAATAAATGGGAAGGGAAACGAGCTGCACAAAGTTAAATAATTTGAGGAGTGTTGAAACAAGGAACTACAGGTGCTGGTTTCCACAAAAGGACACAAAATGCTGGAGAAACTGAACATGTGGTTCTGCTGTAGCTCCCCCTCCCCCCAGATGGAACCAGGATAGAGTTCTCTGGTCCTCACCTTTCACCCTACCAGCCTCTGCATCCAACCCATCCTCCTCCAAATGTTCCATCACCTCCAACCTTATATACAGTAGCAACATCAAGCATAGAATGGGCGTTTTTGCCAAACGCTTGCACTTGGTCTGCCAAGGTCAACTGGTTCTCCTGGCTGCTAATCATTTTAACACCCCTTTCCATACCATCCTCTTTGTCCTTTGCCTCCTCCATTGACAGAATTTTAACTCCCATTCCCATACTCGCTTTTCTGTCCTGGACTGCCTCCATTGCCAGAGTAAGGCACCATGTAAACTGGAGGAACAGCATCTCATATTCCGCTTGGGTAGCTTACAACCCAATGGTATGAACGTTGAATTCTCCAATTTTAGGTTACTACTATCAACCCACCCCCCCACCCATCCCAACACTTGTACCCATTTCTCTCCTCCTCCATAATTCCTCTGGCTTCATAATTTGCAACTCTTCAATCCTTCTGTCTCATACCTGATTTAATCTCCAACCTTTGTTCTAACCATATGCCTATCGAAAAGTCCCACTGACCTGTCCACCTATACCTGCTGGTGTTTATGTTGCCTTTCCTCTCCCCCAGCTTTTTTCTCTCCCTCCACAATACACTAAAGCAAGGTATCAACCCAAAATACCACCTATCCAAGTTCTTCAGAGATGATGCCTGAATCGCTGAATTATTCCAGATCTCTGTGTCAATTTGAGGAATGGGTGCTCAATAGTGTATTAACTAATGCTCCAGTAAATGGTTTCTTATTTTTCTGATTATCCAAAAGAAAAGCATTGTTTAAAATTATGTAGATTGCAACTGAAGTTAAAAAAATGGAAGTTAAGAGGAACATTTTAGTTGCTTGCATTCTTAATTTTGAGTTTTTATTAACTCTGGGAAACTACGCAGTAAAATAAAGGGTGTCTTATTTGGTCACGGGTAAGGGTTGGGATGGTTGAGTTCTGTTTTGCCTCGGGTTTTCCTGCGTTCTGGTGTTCCCACAGCAACAACATTTGACTGTTCAGACGTTTGAAAGTCAAATGGCACTTATTTAATCACGTGGGATTTTAAAATGCCTTTCATGCCATTGTAGCTCTTTTTTAAATTCATGCTTTAGTGCCATGTTGTCTTATTAATTATGCAAAAGACTTCACCAGTAAGTGCTGTGCAGTTCAAAGTTTCTTCTATTTGTTGCATGACAAAAGTTTCAAAATGACTGGAGACCTACAGAAGGTAGTAAATGCTTTATAATGCTTATATTTTCCCATTTTGTTTCTCTGTGCTGTTGCAGGTGTTTTTCTTAGAATTATATATTTTCTTAGAATCATAGTTGTAAATTGTATTGAGTTTGGCAATGACATACATACAGGCATTCAAATTTATCATTGCTTGATTTTACTAATATTGTTCCCTCACCAGCTCTCACTACAAAGTTACCTCAATTATAAAATTGTCTAGCAATTGTATTGCATGTGCACAAATATTTCATCAGCATTTGGTGCACAGTATAACATTTTGAAAGTTGCAGCCTCAAAGCAAAGTGTGGGTTTGGCATTAACTATAATGGTGTGTCTTTTTCTTTAAAAAGACAATCTAAAGTAAGTTTTTTGATTTATTTTTGGTTCTATTGGTAAAAGTTGAAATCTCAAGTGCTCTAAACCCATGAATTCTGTTCTGATTATATTAAGATTTTCAGTATATTATCACAAATGTTTTTCTATCAATTGGTATATATTTTACAGGCACTGTGCAAATAGCTTGGTTTATTTTACTTTTGCAGTGAACACATTTCAGTTTAAATGTGCCAAATAGATTTAATTTCTTTCACAAGAATGAAGATGGACAATTCTCTGCTGTGCTCCATGAATTAAATATATTATTTAGCTTTGTTTCACAAAATGGATGATTTTGAGTGAAGTCACAGCTACATTGGCAAACCATTATATATTTTTCAGGATCGGAGCTTCACTGTTAAGACGGCATTTTGCCCTTTAGTTGCTGTTGAGGTGGTGGAGGGCCACCTCCTTGAATTGCTGCAGTGTTTCTGTTATGAAGGTACTCCCACAGTGCTGTTGGGGAGGATTACACTATTTAGACCCAACAGTGATAAAGAACTGTTGACATCATTTCCAAATCTAAATTAATTGTGACTTTCTAACAGCAGAGAAGAAACTGTTCCTATATCTGTTGGTACGTGATTTCAAGCCAATGGGGGAGAGAAAATGAGGCCATGGCCAGGGTGTAAATGGTTCTTTATTTAGTTGGCTCCATCCCTGAGGCAGTGTAGAGTTGATAGTGGGCAGACTGGTTCTAGAAGTAACTGGGCTAGATCCCAGACTGGGTTTATTGGAGCTGTATTCACCCAGGCACCCGTGAGCTATGACTTGTAGATAGTGGAAAGGCTTTGATGTATCATGAGGTGAGACATTTACTGCAGATACTGCAACTCTGATCAGCTACCGGGTCTAATTGAATTTCCGGTCAACGGTGACCCGAGTATGCTGATGGTGAGGGTCAAGGGAGTAGTATTGTCCTATAACTGACTCTATGCTCTCTAATTGGAGATTGGTTAACATTTTTGTGATGGAAATGTTACTTGCCACTTCTCAGCCCTTGACTGAATATTGGTCAGGTCTTGCTGCAGGTTTTTATTGAATAGTTTCAAATGGAATTGAAAATCAATTGTTACAAGATTCCAATGTAGTGACCGTATGACAGAGGATTGTCCTTGTGGAAACTGTTGAAGGTGGTTGAGTCTCTCTCATTTCCTTGAGGAACTCCTGGATCTGGAATGATCAACTTCCTGCAAACACTGCCATCTTCCTTTGCTGAGGTATGTCCAGTTAGTGGAGTATTTCCTCCTTGATGCCAGGGCTGAGTATTTGGCCAAATTATGTCTTGACGCCAGGAAATGATGGTGCAGTCACACTTGCCTCTCTTAAATTCAGTCATTTTATCAACGTATGTATAAATGCTGTGATGAGTGCTGGGAATCAGTAAGCAGATTATTGTCTGTAATTAAGTTTGACTATTCCAAGGGTTGCCTACTTCCTATCTGTACACCTTAACAGGATGATATTTATGTCTACTTATGTGGTCTTTACCGTGCCTAAATCGATACTTTGGTCATGCAGGTCTTGGTAATTTTCAGTTCATTAATTGCATTCACGACGATTGTCAGATTACAGGTGAATGTTTTAGAAATTTTTGATGCCAAATCTATTTAGGACATGCCCTCAAGTTTGATTCTTTTCACAGCAGTTTTTAAAAATCAGTCCATTTGAAATGATTTTTATTTTCTTGGACACTTTGTCAGTTTAAGTGTGCAAACAATAGTGAACCCATTGCAGATGATCCTTACATAAATGATGGGCAGTGAAAATTGGAAACGTACATTGCAAGCTTGTCTGATGTGAAATTTCAGCTGAACTGTGGCCGGAAGCAAAAGGTGTTCTTACTGTAGGTGGCACAGAAATCAAAGATAAAGATAACACCTTGAGAGAAGAGGTTTCCTTGCTCCAGAGAACAAGCATGGTCTGTTGCAATATGGGGTTTTGCAAGTGTCTGTATAATGTAATTTTTACATTATAAATAAATTCAATTCAATGCAAAATATAATCAAGAAAAATATCTGGTCAAATTATCACTTTGGGTGCAAAGGTGGGAAATTTCCAAGCGTCTAGAATAGTTTAAAGTTTTATTGGATGCAATTTTGTGGTTTTTAATTTGGTTTCATGTTGACCATCATGTTGATATTGTGAGGTCACACCATCCACTTTTTATATGATCAATACTAGTGTCTAAATTAGTGTTCAGCCTATAGTTATTTGTAAACCTGAAATTGGCCATTTCTTTGAAGCAAATATGTTTTATTATCGGCAATGGTGAAAAAAAGGTTGGAGGGAATTAATGTACGGTGGTTTTGGGTAATAGCATAATTAATTATAGTTTGTGGTTGACTTGTTAAGAACTTATCTAAATATTTCCATGATAGAATTGGCTTCATGGTTGATTACCTGATCAGAGTGGTGTTAGATTGCAGCTCAGGTCTTGCAAGAGCAAGCTTAATAAATTGTTCTATATTTTCTTCTTCCAGTATGCTATTTCAGTAAGCTAGATGCAAATATACAATTAACCTATGACATTCCAATTGGGATGCATATGTAGAGAAGTAGCATTGTAATGTTACATGTCTTCAGACTCTGAAGAAGGGTCTGTGCTCGAAACATCACCTATTCTTTCTCTCCAGAGATGCTGCCTGTCCCGCTGAGCTCCACCAGTTTTTTTGTTGTTAGAATCTTCGGTTTAAACCAGCATCTGCAGTTCCTTCCTACACATCGTGATGTTACAGTTCCACTTCAAAGCAGACAATCTTAGTCCTGTCAGTATACAGTGTCTCATCTGCACCATCAGTAAGACTTCTGGGAACCAAGAACACCCTGAGAACAATGAGCCTTCAGTGCAGAACAGGAAAAAAAACGGTTTTCATCTGGTTATTGATTAAATTACTTTTAATGGCTTTTAATTGGCTTTTAATTGGTTGATAAAATACTTGCACAATCGTGCTTCTTGAATGTTACACGTTGATCTATGTTCATGCTCCCAGGTAATAACGTCAAGAAATGTAACAAATCTTGCAGTACAGTTAAAATGACAGCCCACTAGGGAAGGTAACTCATGTGCTGAGTTGTTTACCTCGGACCTCGCCGAACTTAAATCTCAAATTTATTATGTCAATACATTTGAAAGTGGTTTAGATTGATGTTTTTGTTGTAAAGAATTCCTCATTTTGTGCCTCTATAGAGAAATATTTTCTGAAATACTTCTGTAATCTCTAGTTCTGGTCAAAATTATGAGTTTGAGTTTCTTTGGGGGAATTATTTAACAACTTTTAGTTTCCTGTTTGATGCTTGTAATTATAATTTTATATCCACTATAAGGAAGATACTATAACACCATTTAGAAAATATTAAGAGAAGTATATGGATGGGAAAGGTTTAGAGGGATTTTTGGCATGGGTGCGGATGAGACGCTTTGGTTGGAATGGGTAAGTTGGCTCGACGGGCCCATTTCCATGCTATATGATTCTAATTTGTAGCCTCATCACCTTTCTTAAGTGGAATTTGCCTGGTGCTGCTGTGCCTTTGACGTGTTTTCAGGGTCTTGATTTGTAAGCCCAACGTTAGACAAAGTTCAGTGGAGTCAGATTCATGCTTGCAACTTAAAAACAAACCCATTCTTCATCTAAACCTGCAGAATTTGAATCCCGTTAATGTTGTGGAGATATAAAGATTGAGCTATTTCCTAGGTTGTTTAGAAATACATAAGTTCCAGTATATATACTGAATAAGGCAAAGCCATTTATAGGTGTGTAAATTTGTGTTTATGAAAAATACATATTAAGTGTATATACAGTTCCTAAATTCTTTGGAACAGAATACTTAAGTTAATGTACTCTTTTCGCTTGCAGATTGTGAACAGGCACGGCCCCGAGGCAGACAGATATTTGTTACGCTGTCTATTCTCGCATGTGGATTTCAGTGGCGATGGTAAAAGTAGCGGCAAAGATTTCCATCAGGTATTGAAATCTTTATTTTTCAAATGGATGTATTTTGAAGAGCAGGAGCAGGATTTATGGGCTGTGTGCATCTGTCCTTCAGTAGGATATGGGCATCACATTCTTCTACTCATCTGATTTATCTTGATTTGTTGAATATGATTTATAGTCTTAAATATTCTCACAGTCTGAGCCTCCACAGTCCACTTGGGTGTATACGTCCAGAGGCACACTTCCTGAGTACAGAAATACTATTTTGTTTGTCCATGAATGGCCAAATCCTTATTTTGAGTTTGAATGTTGGTTCTATAATTTTTTTAGATTTCAATAACAGTGCCTCGCGATCATAACTTAATAGTCATAGGCTGGGCCCGTGTCATCTTTACCCCAATGGAAAAACCCCCCATTTCCGGAGATGAAGATTGCACTGTTAGCTGAGGGCTGAACAAGCACAGTGGTTAGGTTTCAAGACTAACAGCCAGCTGATCATGAGTTCAAATCCCACCCCAGATGAAGTTAAAGCCTGGATTAGGGGGAGTTAGCTATAGTAAGAGGTTGGACAAACTTAGATTGGTTTATGGCACACAGTGGCTCAGAGGTAGAATTGCTGCCTTATGGCAGCAGAGACCCATGTTCGATCCTGACTGCGGGTGCTGTCTGTGCGGAGCTTGCACATTCTTCCTGTGACCGTGTGGGGTTTTTTGGGTGCTCCGGCTTCCACCCACACGCCAACGATAGGTTTGTAGCTTAATTTGGTTTTGTTAATTGCAAATTGCCCTGAGTGTGTATAAAAGTGCTGGATTTCGGGGTGATTGCTGGTTGAGGCAGACTGTGAGCCAAAGGACCTGTTTCCATACTGTATCTAAAGTCTAAAATCTGTTGCAAAAATATCCTTTCTTGCGATAACATTTGCATGCACCATTCCAGGTATGGACTTATCATGTTCCTGTGTAATAGTAATATGCAAATTCCCTTGCAGCAAAGACCCACATAAAGATTTGCTTGCTCAGTGCTTGCTGAATCTGTAGTGACTATTAGTTATTTGTGTGCAAGCCACCCAGGTCCTGTTCAACACTACCACCTCACCATTTAAAAAAAAAGTACTCTGCTCTTCTATTTCACAAGAGATTGTGTTAATTGGCTTTTCTGTCATTTTTCTTCCTGCTTCTTTATTGCTCTTTGTACTATACAGACAGTAAAGAGAACAATGAGAAAAACATTTCACATTTTCCAGCTATAAATTGGACCTTGAACAATGGGAGGCATAATGGGCAATTGCAACAAAACTGGACCCATTGTAACTGATGAAACACCTGGCACTTTTGTTAAGCTGCCTGTGATTTTGGCGGGAAGGACTTAAAGTTCCTTTCAAAGGAGAGAATCTCTTGTAATCTTAATATCAAAACTACAGGATCATGGCCTTAGAGCTGTAATACAAAAAAGACCAGTTTCCATTTTCCTAAATGAAATAGAAGTCTTGCAAGGACATTAATGGGAATGGAGGGATTGAGTGGTAAGGAGATGCTATTTGGCTGGGTTTTTCACTTTGGAGCATAGGACGCTGAGGGTGATCTTACAGAGAGATACAAAATCACGAGGGACATCAATAAGACTCTCGCTCTCCCTATCACGCGCCGTCCCTCTCATTTCACATATCTGAACTTTTAGAATGCTTATTTCCCATTAATTACATCAATATTTTAATCCTCGATCCTTTGAACTTTTTAAATGATTAAATATCTTTACTTTGATCTAACATCTTTAATTTTCGATGTTAGCCATAATTAGGGACTGCCATTTCTGCTCTGTTTTGTTCCTTGGTCACAATTATATGAATTAGCCATTGCTTGTTGCTTGTCGTGCCTTTTTGAAGAATGATAAATTTCATTAATATTAAGTAATCTGTACTAATTGCGCAGTAATGGTTCCAAAGTAGTTTTGGTCCCTATTTGATTTCTCAGCACATTGATAGAAACATAGAAAATAGGTGCAGGAATAGGCCATTCGGGCCTTCGAGCCAGCACCGCCAATCAGAATCCGAATAGAACTTTAGTTGCCAAGTATGTTTTTCAACATACGAGGAAATTCATTTGCCAAGTCACTCATACAAATAAAAGCAACAGAACACCCAAAAATACATTTTAACACGAACATCCACCACAGTGACTCCTACACATTCCTCACTATGATGGACGGCGAAATAAAGTTCAAGTCCCTTCCCTTTGTTCTCCCGCGGTCGGGGGCCTCGAGCCCTCCGTTGACGGGACGATCTTGACTCCCGTAGCCGGCGGCGTTCAGGCCCTCCACGTTGAGGCGATCAGCTCCTGCATCGGGGAGGGATGTCAGCTTCCCAGCGCCAGACAATCGAACCTCGCGTCAGGGCTGGTCGAACCTTCTGCGTCATTGGAGCTTCCTGACTCGGCCTCTCACGAGACTGCGAGCTCTTGATGGTAAGTCTCCAGGCTGGGGTTGGAGCGATCCCAGGCAAGGGATCAGCTCCGATGTTAAGTTCATGCCCTGTGGTGGAGCTCACGACAGTCCGAAAAGGCCTCCAGCTCCATCGATGGAAGGCCGCAGAGCGCCCGGAGAATGCGATCCGAAAATTAATCACATCTCCGGCAAGGTAAGAACCTGAAAAAAGGTTTCCCCCGATTTTCCCCTCTCCACCCACATGAGACAAACAAGAGAACATTAAAACAAACTTTTAACAAACACTAAAAATTTAAAAAGATGAAAATACGAACAGACTGCCGGCGGAGCTGCCATAATACGGCGCCCCTGGTGGTTTTTCCTTAATGTGATCATGGCTGACTATCCAAAATCAGTACTCCGTTCCTGCTTTCTCCCCATGTCCCTTAATTCGTAGACTAAGCAGCTATACCTAACTCTTAGTTATGACTTAGTTAGAAGGTGATTGATAAATGAAAGCCAACATTTATTCCTTATAGACTGAATACAGATGCTCCACAAAGGAATTGCGCAAACTGCATTTTATTTCCGTAAAGTAGAGGCATGAAATACTGTACATTAGTTTGGAAAAAGCTATATCTAACTCTCTTGAAAACATCCAGTGAATTGGTCTCCACTGCCTTCTGTGGCAGAGATTTCCACAGATTCACTACTATCTGGCCCTTATCTCAGTCCTAAATAGCCTACCCCTTATTCTTACACTGTGATCCCTGGTTCTAGACTCCCCCAACATCGGGAACATTTTTCCTGCATCTACAGTGCCCTCCATAATGTTTGGAATAAAAACCCATCATTTATTTATTTGCCTCTGTACTCCACCATTTGAGATTTGTAATAGAAAAAAAACCCATGTGGTTAAAGTGCAAATTGCCAGATTTTAATAGAAGCCCATTTTAATACATTCTGGTTTCACCATGTAGAAATTACAGCAGTGTTTTTCATAGCACCCCCATTTCAGGGCACCATAATGTTTGGGACACAGCCATGTCATGTAAATGAAAGTAGTCATGTTTAGTATTTTGTTGCATATGCTTTGCATACAATGGCTCCTTGAAGTCTGCATTTCATGGACATCACCAGTTGCTGGATATCTTCTCTGGTGATGCTCTGCCAGGCCTGTATTGCAGCCATCTTTAGCTTATGCTTGTTTTGGGGGCTATCCCCTTCAGTTTTATCTTCAGCATATAAAAGGCATGCTCAATTGGGTTCAGATCGGGTGATTGACTTGGCCATTCAAGAATTGACAATTTCTTAGCTTTGGAAAACTTATTTGTTGCTTTGGCATTACGTTTGGAATCATTGTCTTGGCAAACTGTAACCTGGCTATCCTATTTTTGTGGCTAACTAGTGGTTTGCAACTTGCAGTGTAGCCTCTGTATTTCTGTTTACGAAGTCTTCTGCGGACAGTGGTTATTGACAAATACGCACCTGACTCCTGAAGAGTTTCTTATCTGTCGGACTGGTGTTTGGGGTTTTTTGTTTATTATAGAGAGTATTCTGTCATCAGCTGTGGATGTCTTCCTTGGCTTGCCAGTCCCTTTGCAATTAGTAAGCTCACCAGTGCTCTGTTTCTTCTTAATGATGTTCCAAACAGTTGAGTTTGGCAAGCCTATGGTTTGACTGATGTCTCTTAACAGTTTTATTCTTGTTTCTCAGTCTCATAATGGCTTCTTTGACTTTCATTGGCACAGCTTTGGTCCTCATGTTGATAAACAACTATAAAAGTTTCCAAAGGTGATGGAAAGACTGGAGGAAAGACTAGGTGCAGAGAGCTCTCTTATACCTGCATTAAGGAGGCAATTAAGCACACCTGAGAAATAAAAAATGCCTGTGAAGTCATATCCCAAAGATTATGGTGCCCTGAAATGGGGGGGGGGGGGGGAGAGACCTATGTACAAACACAGCTGTAATTTCTACGTGGTGAAACCAAAATGAATAAAGATACCCTTTAATAAAATCTGACAATGTGCACTTTAACCACATGTGATTTTGTTTTTATGACAAATCTCAAAATGTGGAGTACAGAGGCAAATAAATAAAACATTATGGAGGGCACTGTAGCCTGACCAATCCCGTAAGAATTTTATATGTTTCTCTAAGATCCCCTCTCATCCTAAATTCCTGTGAGTATAAACTTAGTTGATCCATTCTTTCATCATATGTCAGTCCCGCCATCCGGGAATTAACCTGGTGAACCTCCACTGCACTCCCTCGAGCAAGAATGTCCGTCCTCAAATTAGGAGACCAAAACTGCACACAATACTCCAGGTGTGGTCTCACCAGGGCCCTGTACAAGTGCAATAGGACTTCCTTGCTCCTCTACAGCTGCTCCTCGACCTACGATGGGGATACGTTCCGATAAACCCAGCGAAAATATTGCATGCTGCAAACACAATTAATACAATGAGATCACGTGACCGGAAGTGACGTGCGGCTCGTTGCTGTTGACAAGCGTTTGCACCATCGTAAAGTCAAAAATATCGTAAGTTGAAGCATCGTAAATTGGGGAGCATCTGTGTTCAAATCCTCTCGCTATGAAGGCCAACATGCCATTTGCTTTCTTCACTGCCTGCTGTACCTGCATGCGTACTTTCAATGACCGATATACAAGGACACCCAAGACTCGTTGCACCTCCCCATTTCCTAATCTGACACCATTCAGATAATAATCTGCCACCTTGTTTTTGTCACCAAAGTGGATCCAGTAATTCATTTTATATGCACTCCATGAATTCATCCTCATTATCACTGCGAATTTGGTTTATCTAGTCAACATATTAGTCTCCCAAAATTATTGTACATGGACCTTCTAATTTCCTGACTTTGCTTTGGATTCCCATTATAGTTGCACAACTCTCCTGGCAAGGTTTTTAGTTCTTGCTGGTTTGTAGCTCCATCAAACAAATTTTGTTTAGTTGGAAAATCAAAGTTCTTTCCCTGTCTTTTTTTTCTCCCATTCTTTAGAAATGCTCTGCCTTCTATTGACCCCAAATTAAGTTTATTTCTAATTCCTAACCTATAACTACTGTGTGACTCTAAATTATATCTACACATTGGTCAAGGCTATTAAATTGTACCCATTTATTTCAATTTGATATTAATTTATCTTGTATTTTTTTCATTTTGTATTGGGTAATATTTAACACTTGTTTCTCATCCCTACTGCCTCACCTTAAATAATTAGCCAGATTATAATTATCTAGCTCTGCTAACTAGTTCCTTCATCTTACTGACATTGAGGGAAATTTTGCAGACATCATGTTGGTAAATTCTCCATCTCCTTCCTGTACCCTGTCTCATCATTGTTCAAAATCTGGGCCACCAAAGTGGTGTCATCTGCAAACTTAGGGGGGAACTAGAGCCAAATTTGGCTCCTCAGTTGCGAGTATTTAAGGAGTTTAGTATGAGCTTGGTTAGTAAATTTGCAGATGACACAAAAAAAACTGTCATTTGGCCCTTCAAGCCAGTACCGTCATTCAATATGATCATGGCTGGTCATCTAAAATCAGTACTCCGTTCCTGCTTTCATATCCCTTGATTCCATTAGCCCGAAGAGGTATATCTAACTCTCTCTTGAATACATCAAATACATGTCGTATTGCACTGTGACTAATGTGCTTTGGAACTGCCAAAAAAGTTTGCTTTTCTTATGGTGGCTGCTGGAAGTACTGTTAAAACTATAAGCAGTCCTTAAAGCTGCTCTGACAATCAATAAAATCTTGGATGATCTTCTAAAATGGTCTTGGTTTCCCACTTCAGATAATCTTTTGTTGCTTTAATGTCCATGAATATTTTGCATTCAGTCCAAGCAGTCCTCTGGTGTAGGGAATTCAAACCATTTGGTCTTTTAAGAAATGCAAATTTACCTCATCCTGGTCCTAAATGTGCAATTCTGAGATGGATCACTTAGTATTTTGCCCGCAGAAAGGAATAATGGTCCCTGATCATTATTCCCCCTGAATTTTATGGTTTGCTTCATAAACTCCAAGCAAGTCATCTGATATGATAGCCAGTTTATCCCAGCAATCAATCTAGTAAACGTTTGTTGCATTTTCACCATCTCCAGTGAGTAGAGCTGCTGCCATTTAGCTCACACCAACCCAGGTCTGATCCTGACCTGGTGATGTTTGTGTGGAATTTCCACGCTCTTTGTATGACTACGTAGGGCTCCTCTGGGTGCTCCAGTTTCTGCTCACAACGCAAAGGTCTATCTTAACCTACCTGATTCAACTTCTGTACATCGGCGAGACCAAGCGCAGGCTCGGCCATCGTTTCGCTGACCACCTCTGCTCAGTCTGCCTTAACCTACCTGATCTCCCGGTTGCCCAGCACTTTAACTTCCCCTCCCATTGTCAATCTGACCTTTCTGTCCTAGGCCGCCTCCATTGTCGGAGTGAGGCCCAGCACAAATTGGAGAAGAAGCACCTCATATTTTGCTTGGGTAGTTTACAATTCAGCGGTATGAACATTGACTTCTCTACCTTCAAATAGCCCTGGCTTTCCCTCTCTCTTTCCCTCTCTCTTTCCCTCTCTCTTTCCCTCTCTCTTTCCCTCTCTCTTTCGCGCTCTCGCTCTCTCTCTCTCGCTCTCTTCCCAGTTCTCCCACCAGTCTTACTGTCTCATACTACATTCTGTCTCTGTACTGCCCACTCCCCTCACATCAGTGTGAAGAAGGATCTCGACCCGAAATGTCACCCATTCTCTCCAGAGATGCTGTCTGTCCCGCTGAGTTACTCCAGCATTTTGTGCCACCTATCGAAGGTATGTGGATTGATAGGTTAAATTGGGCACTATAAATTGTCTCCAATGTAGTTGTAGAATCTGAGGGGAGTTGATGGGTATGTGGGGAGAATAAAACAGGTTGTGGTGGGATTAATGTAGAGGCAGATCCTTAATGTTGCCATGGTCTCTGGTCCTAATGGTCTGTTTCCATGCTGTCTCTCCCTATGAGAACTTCACATGTAGTCTCGCCAAATTTCTAAATAATTAAAGCAAGATATTCTGCGTCCGTTGTAATAAAGACTAGCATAAATATTATTTCTTATTTCTTGCAATAACTTCAAGTTAATTGTTTTATTTATGTACTAAATTTCCAACTTTAAAAAAAATATTTTTTTTAGCAGCAAACATATTATGGTAAAATCATTTCATATTTATTAATCATACATTATTAATATTATCAATTGTGGATTAATTCTGCTTCTAGTTTTTATTATAGATGGTAAGTAAGAAAAAAAGAAAAAACATGTCAAGATTTTTTTTTAATGGAATGATTTACTAATAATACATCATTGGAGATAGGTTCGAAGATTATAAAGTAGAACTTTTAATCTAATCCTGAGTTCAAGCTTCAGTTAGGTTCTCGTGCCGAACCAATCTTCAAATAATCGATGAATGGAGACCATATTCTACCAAAAAGCTCTTGTTTGTCCATTAAGACACATCTGATTCTTTCCAGGTGTAGGGTCTCCGACATTTCCATAATCCACATTTTAATTGTGGGGGTTATAGGGCCTTACCAAAATTATAATATTAATTTCTTCCCAGTTATTATACTGTAGTCTAGAAAGTTTCTTTGGCTTGTAGTGAGTGTTAGACCTTGTTCTATAATTCCAAGCATTATTAATTTTGAGTCGGGATCCAATTTAGTATTAACAACTTCAGAAATTATTCTAAAAATATCAATCCAGAAATGTTTGATTTTTATACAATTTGCAAAAGTGTGTATTAAGTTAGCCTCTAGACACTGACATTTATCGCAGATAGGAGAGATGTGTGGGAAAATTTGTTTTAGTTTTGCTTTAGAGTAGTGTAATCTGTGTAATACTTTAAAGTGTATTAAGGCATGCCTGGCATTTAACGAGCATTGATGTGTATATTGTAGACTTTTGTCCCAAATATCTTTCGTTATAGGTTGGCCTAATTCCTTTTCCCATATATGTCGATATGATTCTGTCGATGGGTCCTCGCTATCTAAGAGGGTATTATAAATATAAGTTGTTAATTTTTCTGTATTAGGATATTTATTCAAGCATTCATCAAGGATTTCTGGTTCCCTACTCCTATAATCTTGTGTATTAGATTTAACATAATCTCTAAGTTGTAGATATCTAAAAAAATATTTGAGTGTAGTCCATGAATCTGTTGTAACTCTTGAAATGAAAGAAAAGTGCCTTTCCTATAAAGATATTTCATCTCTTTAATTCTGTAATTTTTCCATTGTGTGAAACCTTTATCCAGTATGGAAAGTTTAAATAAGGGATTGTTTACAATGGGAAAACAGAGTGATATATTATCCAATTTTAAAGCCTTTTCACCTGCATTTCAGTGTTTATTGGTGTGGCCATTCAAATCAAATGTCCTATTTGCATTCTTCCTTTGGAATAGATAAATTTCACTTCTGCATCCAATTCTCATCTTGCCCAAATGGCTTATCCAGGCTGTAGCTTTTGTAGTTTCTTTGTATCCTCTTCCAAGTTTGCCTTGGATCATCAACAAATCTTGATACGTTATGCTCTATTCCTTTGTCTATGTTATTGATGCATCTTGTAAGGAGTTGAGGCCCAGGCACATTCTACCAAAGTACTCTAAAGATTGTGCCCTGCATTTTTTTAAATGATTTTCTTATTCTGGTACTTTACTGAGTCTGCCAACCAATCCAGTCTGCCAGCTAATACTAATTATACTATATACTCTATATACTAATAGATCAGAAATGGTTGACCACGTTTGATTGTATCATTTTGGGTGTCCTAAAAATGTGAAAGCAGCTCAAGTAATTTGGCTGGGTTCAAGGAACATTTTCCATACTGTTTCAACAGATTCCTGGATCTCAGTCTTAAAACGGCAAATTTAATTTACGCTGACATCTGTTACTTTCAAAAGCGAATGAATGTTGTCATTCATTGCACAGAACCACAAAAAACTAGCATTTAAGGGTGTTATGAGCAAATATTTCCAACATCTTAACTGCTTGGATCTCATGGCAGGGAAAATGCAGAAACAGTTTTCTAACTTACTGAACTATCCCATCATATGGTGATTGATAGGGTAACACATTGTATAGCAGTTTTTTACCTTCAAAGAAATTCTATTTGCTTCTAGGGGACATATATTTTTATTTGACAGTACATTACAGCCAATATATATTACAACCCACTTTTTAATTGAATATCTTTGCACATACGTTCCTATGAGAAAGATCTAATAAAATCACAAAAATTTAATCATGTGAATTTTTATTTTTACTGTGAGGTATAGTAGTCAGAATATGGATGTAACCGCGAGGTATAGTTGCAGATTTTTGTATGCTCAAACTTTCATAATGGGTTTGATGTTGGTTGTTATACATTACTTAGACAACTTGATGTACAGTTCTCCTAGGAGTAATTGACTTTTTAGTTTAAACATCACATTAGTTTTCTAAGCTAACCTGGTAGAGGGTTCAGGCCAGAGAGGGGAAAAGAATCATTAATTCCTTTTTTGATTTCTGCTCCAAGAAGTCAGGACAAAATGGTGCTGCTTTTGCTGTGAAATGTGCTGTACTGTTCTATGCTCCAAACTGTCCTCACCAATTTAATATGTGTAGGAAGGCACTGCGAATGCTAGTTTACACCGAAGACCGGGACAAATGCTGGAGTAACTCAGCGGGTTGGCAGCATCTTTGGCGAAAACGAAAAGATGACATTTCGGGTTGAGACCCTTCTTCAGACCGAAGAAGCGTCTCAACCCGAAACATCACCCATTCCCTTTCGCCAGAGATGCTGCCAAATCCGCTGAGTTATTCAGCATTTCATTTGTCTCATCATTTTAATCTTCATCTATCTTCAATGATTTCTGCAACATTCCCTGAAAAGTATTCTCCTTAAGATGCAGTGCTTTTTTTCTTCCTTCCATCCCAAATATGAATCTGATGGATTGTGTGAGAACTACATACAAGCAAATCTACCTTCATGTGAATCTGAATTATTTTTGTTGCCAGTTTCCACAATGATGTTTATTGCATAATACAATTTTCAGAGTTGGATTATAATTTACTGTTTTATAATGGTGTTAGTCAAGTTGACTGTGCAAGAATTAGAATGCAAAACAAAAGATGATGAAGGAATTACTTTTCCCCCAAACGCTGGCTGTAGAGCTCATAACTCGCTTTGTCTTTTATCAAGAGAAACTAGATAATTCTGCAATATTCAGTAAATATATTGGGAGCTTTGCTGGGCTCAGTGGTAAGTTAACAGTGCATAGCTGAGGTTTGAAGTTATTTTGTGCAGTGAGGTTCATCCAGATTCATCCAAATAATTTGACCATAAGTGTATTAAATGACCATATGGTGTATTAAATTTTCAAAAAACATTGAATTCTCCAATTTTAGGTAACTACATAAAACCATACCAGCCCCCCATTCCCTCCTGTGCACCTGGGAATTGCACCTTCCACCTACATTCCTTCCTCTAGCCTCATCATTTGCAACTCTTCATACTTTTTGTGTCTCACTTCCCCCCCCCCCCCCCCCCCATCTACCCGTTGTCCTGAATAGGCCTATCAATCTCTCTTCCCCCCCCCCCCCCCCCACACCTGTATTGACCTATTACCTGCCAAGCCTTGTCCCGCACCTCCTCTCCCAGCTTTCTATTCTCCCCCCTGAAGTCCAAACCCTAATCACTACCTATCCAGCACTTTGTCTTTTTTTAAACTATTGTCTACAAGCTGTTTGAATGTTTATTACTTGGGTACATTTAGGCTGACTTAAATTATTTTAACCGTTTTCCAAAAACTATTATTGCAGACGCAGTTTCTGATTCAGGAGTGTGCGTCGCTGATTACCAAGCCAAACTTTATCTCGACGCTGTGTTACGCCATTGACAATCCATTGCACTATCAGAAGGTAGGCGCTGGTTACAACTGAGTACTGTACATTGGGATGTGTTGATTTGAATCTCATACCTGTAAATGAAAAATGTCTTATCAATGTCCGTTGAAAGTTATAGAATTGAGCGTTTATTAGGAGTTAAAATTTAATTGAATTTTACTTGCTGCATTGAATTCTCAACACTGTTCATTAGTAGAATGAAAAAGGATTTTCATTAAACTTGCTAATTTAAGTTTGATTTTCTTGAGGTAGTTTTGCAAATTATTTGATTTACCATTTTATCTAAAAATTGTCTTTAATATTTAAGCCTATTGCAGTGGATTCCATTCTGGTTGTCACCAGATATCACATGTCTGTGCTTGTTGGTCCTTTTCTATATTACACACTGCCTGTCTTGCAGTTTCTCATTGTCTCAAACTTCACTCTTCTGCATCCTTTTGCAGTCTGTCACCTTGTGTGGCTCTGCCTCATTTTTGCTGAGTTGGAGTTGTCTTTGAGTTATAGCTTCACATCCTGATTTCACTTGTTATGGTTATTACCAATGCATTATTCAAAATTATTGGTGAGTAGAGCGATTCTGTCTGATATCTCTGATATTGGTAGCTCTTGTAAGATTTATTCTGATAGGTGTATAAATCTGTAATTGAAGCGGTAACTTGAAACAAATCATTGGTATTAATTCATTTATGCCCAGTATGGCACCCTTGCAAGTCATGATTTCAGAATGAGAGAATGCTGGTGTTTGAAATTATTTGCAGGAGTTCAGGAATTCCGCTTGAACTATCTTTATGGTAAGTAAGTGGATTTGAATACACGTACAGTTACGCAAAGCCTTGTCGAGATCACACTTGAAATATTTAATGTAGTTTTGATCTTGCCTAAAAATGAACATTCACCAAGTGCTAGAAGAATTGATGGGGATCTAATTGAAGGTAAGAAAACTAGGCATAGGCTGAAGAAGGGTTTCGGCCCGAAACGTTGCCTATCTCCTTCGCTGCTGAACCCGCTGAGTTTCTCCAGCCTTTTGTGTACCCATAGGCAGTCTGTCTGTGAGGAAAAAAATTCCTCTGGCCGAGATGAATAGAACATGGTGTCAGAATCTCAGGTCATATTGCAAGAGATTTGGATTGATGTGATCCTGTGGAATTTAAAACTGCATGGGGTTGTAGGAAAAGGTTGACATTTCAACACAAGTCATCATATGGTATAGGGAAAAAGAGGACATTGGGGAAAGTCACGATCATATTGAATGGCGAAATAGCTCTAAGGTAAGAGTGATCTCTTTTTTACTGTTTCTGAAATGATGCCTAAGTCACATTCTTGTGCCAGGTGTGAATATGAAAAAAATAACTCCTGTTGCAGATGTTGGGTTAGCCTATGGCATGCAAGATGTAATGCAAAAATTGCTCTTCAATTAGGTCAGTCAAACCTTTGGTATAATTCGAAGAGATGGATTTATGCAATGGAAGCCATGTTTGATATATGTTTTCGAGTTCTTTAAATTTATCTGGGGGAATTGATTGGGGGGGGGGGGCTAGGTGTTGTGGTATACGTATGTTTTTGGAAGATTTTTCGATAGAATGCCATATGTTGAATTAGATTTAAAGCTCATGGAGTTGAGGAGTATGGTTTAAAGGTGTTACTGATTTTTTTTTTCTTTCTTTAAGGTAAGATGAATTGTATATTGGGTTGGCAGACAGAGACTGGTAGGATGTCGCAGACTTTGTTGCATTGACCCAGACTATTTAGAGTCAACATTAATTTAGCTGGGGAACCAAATGTTACATTTCCACGTGCTGACGGATAGCGATATGGCAGTTTGAACTCAGTATGGATGAATGTGCTGCAAGGTGATTCAGTGGAGGAAACATATCTGAGTATTTTTTAAGGTTGGAAAATGTTCATTATTCAAATAGAGCTGGTTATCTTTGTTAGCTTTCAGTGATTTATGCACATGCGTGAATGGCTGGTAATTTGGAAATGGTATGGTAATGGTACAAATGGTATGTTATTGTTCATTGCTATAGGATCTGGGTAGAATAATAAGTTGTCTATGCTGGTTACATATGGCCTTGGTCAGATAACATCTGGAATTTTCTGATGGATATATTTGGTTTAGAGGGAAAAAAATAAAAATTCACCAGACTGATTCTTTGGATTATTTGTAAGGCTCGGATCTTCTGGAATTTAAAATGAGAGGAGTCCTCATTGTGATGTACTGCGTTCCTAGATGTACTGGACAGTGTAGATGCAAGGAGGATGTTACCCTTGGCAAAGGAATCTAAAAGTGGCAAATGGGAGAAGACATAGAAACAACAGTTCAAAGTAAGGAGTAGACCATTTTGGATTGAAATAGAGATTTCTTGTTTTGGAGGGAGATGAATCATTGTTCTCTAGCCTTGAGGGCTATAGACACCCTGTCATTGATATTATTTAAAGCTGAGATTGATAGTAGACGTCTATATATCTGAAGAATCAAGGGAAAGGTTTTTGTCCTACATCTTGAAGCTTTCTGTTTTCCATTTGCTGATTCAGATGCAATTTCCATTGGATTTTGTTTTTAAATTTCTTATCCTATACAACCCAAGTTTCTATTTCTACTTTTACAGAGTCTGAAACCTTCACCCCACCTGTTTACTCAACTTAGTAAAGTGCTCAAGTTAAGCAAAGTCCAAGAGGTGAGATAATATGGTAATATATTGCTGTTCTATATGCTTGAACCTTGCTTCACTCCGGTTAAAATGTATTCCCACCACAGACAGTTCTGATTTGATTTATGGACTACTGTGTTTCAGGTTATCTTAGGCCTCGCCTTGCTGAATTCTTCTAGCTCAGATCTGCGAGTGTTTGGTGAGTGTTTTGTTCATGTAAAATATTTTCAACCTGTGACTGAGAGCTTAAAAAAGAATAATTATATTTGCTTACAGATAGTTTTTTCCTGAACTTCAATGGTTTAATGGTTCAGGATTATTGGGTTAATAACATTTATCTTTCCCACTTTCTTCTTCAGCTGAACTTAATAGTTTGATATAAAACATCAATCATAAAAACGACAACAGCAGTGCCATTTAGAAACTTAAAATCAATGAAGTTGTATGGCAAGAACAACATAGAAACATAGAAATTAGGTGCAGGAGTAGGCCATTCGGCCCTTCGAGCCTGCACCTCCATTCAATATGATCATGGCTGATCATCCAACTCAATATCCCGTACCTGTCTTCTCTCCATACCCTCCGATCCCTTAGCCACAAGGGCCACATCTAACTCCCTCTTAAATATAGCCAATGAACTGGCCTCAACTACCCTCTGAGGCAGAGAGTTCCAGAGACCCACCACTCTGTGTGTGAAAAAATTCCTTCTCATCTCGGTCCTGAAGAATTTCCCCCTTATCCTTAAGCTGTGACCCCTTGTCCTGGATAATCAACAAGTAGTTGATTAAACATAATATAAGGCTCCCAGACAAAAAATGAACTTTCCTTATGTATTTGGTGCATGGGATTGTTTGCTTAACCGCTTTTGAGTTAAACTTGACTGCTTTTGAGCTAACTCCAGTTTGGTCTGGTGAAATAACTTGGATATGCTCAGTTGTCAGATGCAATATGACAAGTTGTCTGTTACACTTACAGTAGATAAAGTGGAAAGAATCATTTGAAGCTGGTGATTTTCGTTGGTCTAATTTAGTGCTATTGTCAATGATTGAAGCTAACTTTAACAGTATTTTCAGTACTCTTCATTGCACATTCCAGTTTAAAAAAAAATCTCTTTCCAGTTCCTTAGTGCTGTTTATATTTGGACAAATTTTAGAAACATTTCTAGTTGATGTTTGCAAGTTTAAGATTATCTGTCAATCATTATTCAGTTTGCCACTAATACCAGATTCTGTATTAGATGACTTTGATATGTATTTATTAGATTATTATAAGTAAATTTCAAAATAAGATGCTGAGCTTTTTATTTAATGTTTAAGAAATTAATGTTAATGTCATAGCGAGATCTTTATGTATGTGTATTTAATTCAACAGCAAGAGAGCAGCAGTACTTTGTAAAAAAAAACCCATCTAAAACAAAATATTTTCATTGATGTTTGTATGATATATTAAATGAGTAATATCTGTTTCCTTGAGTTGCAGATGGGTTTAAACCCCCTCCTCCCCCCCCCCCCCCCCCCCCCCGCCCGCCCGCTACCCCTCTTACTAAGTGATTTATTCTTTACCAGCTCCGAATTTGCAGGCTGGATGCAATGTCTAGCCCTGTTCTGGAATGTTGCATTAATTTGGAGCTTTCAAATTTGTATATGCATTGTCTTTCCTTTTGTTTTGTCCAATCTTCTCCTACTGGAAGATTCAACAAAGTCAGAAGTGATCTGAGAATTTGCTGGGCTGAAGTTCTCTGTACCTGCTGGTCTAACTATTGAGGCAAAATGTAGGTTACTTTTGCTGCTGTGTTAAACCCCTCGCTCCAATTTCAGCTCTCCAATTCGTGAAACAGAAGCTTCCTGATCTTCTGCGATCCTACATCGACGCAGACGTGAGTGGAAATCAAGAAGGTGGCTTTCAGGATATTGCGATAGAAGTCCTGCACCTGCTCCTGTCCCATCTTCTTTTTGGGCAAAAAGGAGCATTTGGTGTTGGACAGGAACAGATTGACGCTTTCCTTAAGACATTGTGCAGAGGTAAGTAAATTATTTAGTGGGATCTCAAGAGTCCAATTGATTTCTTTCAGTCAATACTTCGAAGTTACTACTTTCTTGATACATTACAATTTTTTTTTGTACCAGATTTTCCGCAAGAGCGTTGTCCTGTGGTGCTTGCACCACTGCTATATCCTGAAAAACGGGACATTCTGATGGATAGGATTCTGTCTGATTCGGGAGGGATAGTGAAAACGACGATGGACAGCTCACTAGCAGATTTTATGCAAGAAGTAGGCTACGGCTTTTGTACAAGGTATGTAAAAATTTACTTGTAACTGACCTTTGGGTTAATTCTAATTACTACAAACATCATTGAGCAAGACTAACGAGTTCCATTAGAATCTCCTGAAATATTTCTCAAGCTGTTTGTTCATTGAACTCCTCCTGCCCGAAGAACATGTTATTTTGCTGGAGTTCCTTGAATGGTTTTGACTTCTGTTAGAAAACCGTTTTTTCTAACCTAAACCTAAAGCCAGAGTTATGAAGATAGGAGCTGTATTAATACTGATAAAATGATGACAAACACTGAAAGGTAATTGTTTTTTAACTATAAATATTGCTGGAGTTTTTAACTATAAATTATGGCTTGAGTTACTGGGAGCTATTTTCAAAGTATAGGATGGAAAGATTAAGTACTTGGGAATTTTATTTATGAAATAAATAGGTAATGCAATTTTAAAGAATTTTAACTGAGTCACTTGTTGTATAATGCCAGGGTAGAATGTGTGTGCCTGTCATAGGAATGCAGATGGCATATACCGCACCAAGAAGTAATGGGTATTAGGGTCTTCGAGAGAGAATTAGTGAACCTATTTTCACCAGATGAAAGATGGCTCCAATTTGCAGGTGTTTAAAGTGATGACAGTTTTACGTATTAGTGACTGGAGGGTAAAAAAATTTAAGATAATTGGAGAAAATTAAAGAAGTGAGATAATAACTTGGGCTTGTCAGGCAATAGAATGGTCTGCCAGAAGCAACAATGGAAGGATAATCCTGTAATAGTTCTTGAAGGGGAAATGGGTAAATATTTGAAAGGGATTATGAAATGTGTAGGCTAATGAAACTAAATTAAGAGCTAAATCCCAGTGGCTGAATAGCTGATTGTGTTATAAAATTCTAATTCCATATTTTTGTCATTGAACAAATGACCGTTTTATAAGGATTTTGCACCCGTATCAAGCATTTGAACCTTTTGAAATGACCAGGTGTCCAATTTAAACATTTTTTACTGCTTTCCTTTGCAAAAAAAAAATTAATGCTACTAATGTGAATGGAATACATACACCCAAATTTTTACTATGCCACAAGCAGCCTCTTGTACTCTTTCATTTAATTCTTGCTATGAATAAGGACACAAGCACTGCTTTAAGCCCTGAGTGGTACAGTTGCATAACAAAACATACATATTTGGAAATCATGGCCATATATTTGTCTGGATGTAATCATGATGTAGTTTATAAATTGTATGTCACCTTTGTTAAAAAGGGAGCATTAATACCATCTTTCCTCAATGTGCTCTCATAATAAATTCACTACATTAATAGCCTAACTCTGAAAGTCCATTATAATAGTGGACGCATCTGTTTGCTTCCTCAATTGTAATGTACTAAGCTTATAATTGAGATTGCATGTCCTACACTACTGTTTTATGTGCTTGGGATGAATCTATGCATATATCTTTCATTTGTCCTTTACATGGCAAATGTTTCACAACAAGCTCAATGTTATGCACTAAATCTGCATTGACATGTTGATTGTCAATTCTAGCCCTTGCAAAGTCTATTGCTGAAGATCGTGGGGATTTAATTTGTGTAGCATATGGATGTTTTGTAACCTGCTATCAATATTGGTATGCTACTACATAAATTATTTAAATTTGTGTTTTGCTTTAGTTAAATTTAGTTAAATGGCTTTTACTTGATTGTGTGCAGTTGGAGAATGCCAATGTCACTTTCTTTCATAACATTGTGAATTTAAAGTTTTTCCTCCAGTGATGGAGGCATGCATATTCTATAAAAATGGCATTGACTATCAAAGCTATCCTCTTGATGAGCATTGTGACTTTGCATGAAAGATCATGTTCAAAGTAGTCCATTAGTTTGTGCAAACCTGAGTAAAATAGATTATTTCACTACTTTTGTACTTTTTTTGCAGCGCTGAAGAATGCCGTCAGATTATTTTGCAGTTCGGAGTTCGGGAAGTGACAGCTTCTCAGGTTGCCAGGGTATTGGGAATGATGGCTCGGACGCATTCGGGCTTGACTGATGGCATTTCCTTACAAGTAAACATAATTTCAGAAAATAAGAATATATGAAAAACTTGCAGTAGAGTTATTAAATTAATGTTTCATTATAGTGTGGCTTTCTTACTGTACTCTGAATTTGTTGACTTCCCATTTTTGTATGGTCCACTATCTGTAATTCTGGTTAATTTCTCAGCTGTGAGCCACTTCACCACAATAATGTGCTGTAGGACCAAGGTTCCAATCAGAACAAGAAAATTGTTGTATATTTCATGTCCTCTCCAGATGCTACATGTATAGCATCTTTTTGCTGTTGGATTTGTAATAACATTTACCCAAGTTTGTGATTAAATGTGTTGTATCGATATTTTGAAAATATCCCTCCAGCTCTCCCAGAAACCATGAGGCAGATCTTCCCGTTGTCCCCAAAATTGTTGATTTTGCTCGCTAAACTGGGCAGAAGTTCTGAATGGCGGCAAGTCTGTCAATCTTTATGACGTTTTATAGCACTTAGTTGGAGAAATTGGCACTAAGTTCAACGGGCTATTGATTTCAATGGGAAGAAAATAGCCGGAAGTTGAGTAGTTGCAAAAATGGTGCACTGAGGAGGGCAGGATGGAAAATCTTGCATTCATTCAATTGTACAGAATTGCACCTATTCAAATGTGCAATGGAGCTTTTTATTCCAAGCGTATTCACTTCCCTGGACCATTTTTCTGCAACCAACTTCAGTCCCTCTCAGTTTACACTCACCCATGCTTTTAGATTTTTCCCAATTTTACTCAGACATGCCAATATAAATGGGGCTTTGCATTACATTATATTTTGAGGCAGCGCTCCGTTATTGAACATTTAACTGTAATGATGTGCACCAGTTAAGCACTGGAACCTTAATGTGCATTGTCTTAAAAGTTAGGTGAGGCACAAACTGATATTGGACTTATGTCGAAATATCAGTGCTGACGTGATATTTGTTCACTGGCTAAAGCTGCTGAGATAGAAAAGGAGCGGTGATGTAGAAAGTTGAGTGAGGAGTTGTAGAAAGCTCTAAGGCTTTTTCGTATACTGACAAGTTTTTAATGCCCAACCTGGAGTGGGCATGGGCAATTTTGGTAAAGTTATTGATTGACAAGATTAAGTATATGCCTGAGTTCTGTATTCATTCAATGTTAACAAATAGACTAATAGGTATAACATTCAATGAGTGGCACAGCAGTAGTGCTGCTGCCTCACAGTGCCTGAGACCCAGGTTTGATACTGACTACGGGTGCTGTGGGCTTTCTCTGGTTGCTCGGCTTTCCTCCCACATTCCAAAGATGTGCAGATTTGTAGGTTAATTGATTTCCATAAATTGTCCCCAGTGAGAAAGTGAGATAACATAGTGTACAGGTGGGCCAAAGTGCCTTTTTCCACCCTCTATCTCTAAAACTGAAACTAAAGCAAGATTATGTATTCTCCCTGTTCATTTTATAAGATATAACTAAATAGGTAATTTGTTTAGCCAAAATCAGAGTTATACAGCATGGAATCTGTATGCCTTCAGCCCAACCTGTCCATACTGACCAAGTTGCCAGAGCTAATCCCATTTGCCTGCATTTGGTCCATATCCCTGTAAACCTTTCTTAATTACGTATGCGTCCAAATGTTTTTTGACTTTGTAATTGTATTTGCCTCTGCTACCTCTTATGGCAGCTCGTTTCGTCGTCCATCAACGTCCGTGTGGGGAAACGTGCACCTCGGATCTCTTTTTGATTCTCTCCCTCTCAGCTTAAACCTCTGTCCTCTATTTGTAAATCCCTACTCTGAGCAAAGACTAACCATCCACCTTATCAATTCCCTCATTTTATAGCATGCAGACTTATCACTAATTTGTTTTTTTACTTACCGATGAAAGTTTTACTTATGTTCACAGTCTATCTCAGCCCCTGGAAGTGGAATCTGGAGTGATGGGAAGGATAAAACTGATTCTGCACAGGCCCATACTTGGAATGTAGAAATATTTATTGATGTTGTGAAAGATGTGGTAAGTTAGCAATTGATAATTTAGAGAAAATGCTATTTACTTAAATTGTATAGAGTGGTGCTGTTGATGTGGGGGATAATTTGATTTTGTCTAGTTTATTGAAACCATGCTTGAAATATTAGATTTTCTGCATTGGTCAGAATGACAGATGTTGAAATCTCATTATATGCAATAACGGGATATTTATGATATTTTTGCACTGAAAAGGTTGCTGCCTAGTAGCACTCCAATTCCAAATGTCAAAAATGATTTTTTTTCTCTCGCAATGGCTGTCCATTAAAAGAATATTAATAAAATGTTGTTCATTTTGTTACAGAACAGCACAGTTCAATGATTCCACTTTTCTATGATCTGTGCTGTAGCTACATTTATTTTGGTTGCTTGAATAGAAATGACATCATTACTTCATCACCCTAACTGACACAACTAGTTGATCAAGCAGAGCTGCCTTGGGAAACTGGTTGCATTTAAGAAATATCTGTCACCGTCAAGTTAGGAATGGTGATAACTGCTGGTCTTGGCAACAATGTTCACATCTCATTAATAGGTTGCAAAGGATATGTTTTTTTGATCTTTCAATAGCATAATGCAATGAAAATGGCTTGAACAGGAGATTATCTCGCCTATTGGCAGTGGAGCTTGAATAGAAATGTCCTATTTTTCTTTTACTGCAAAGGTGCACCGAGGTAATTAACTCAATTCAACTAGATTGGCATTGGAGAAAGGGTATTGAGTAGTTTTGCAGGTTCTCATTTGTGGAAGTGATTATAAATTAGTGGCACATGTTAATTCCAGGGTTCTAACTGGGAGTTTTTGGAAACTGTCCTCCTTTGAGGTGACATTATGGGAACAAGGCCAATATTGGAAAAATGATAATATATAAAATACATAGGGCTTGGATGGGTACGTGCAATCTTCTGATGGTTTCTTCTGTCTAAGAAGCCTTAAACTAGGGGGTCACTGTCTGAAAATAAGAAATTCGGAAAAGTTGTTACCTCTTGGACAGTGAATTATTGGAATTCTCTATTTGTTAAGTCTCTTAGTTCAGTCTATTGAACATCATGTGTGGGAAAGAACTACAGATGCTGGGGTAAATTGAAGGTAGACACAAAATGCTGGAGTAACTCAGCAGGATAGGCAGCATCTCGGACGATCTTTAGCATTTTTTGTCTACCTATTAAACATCGTGATATATTTTAAAGGAATCAAGGGATGTGTCATGGAGGTTAAAGATCAGCCATGATTTCAGTGTGATTAGACCAATGGGCTAAATGGGCAACTCATCTATTTTTCCAAGTTATATAAATTAAATGGTGGCTGTTTTCTAATTAGTGCTATTTATACAGCCCCCAAGTTGTTAATGGAATTATAGATATTGTAAGCAGGTATGTGCAAATAGATTAGGGACGGAGGAGCTGTGCTCACACCAGTGGCTTCAGTGCCAGACATTCCAACTGTAAAGGGAGTAAACTGTAAAGGGGGTGTTTTCATCTAGAGATCGATTGATACATTATGACGAGGCCTTGGATAATTTGCTGCTTACTGAGACATTCCAGCAAATGTCTCTCAGTATTAGCTCCACACTGCATTGGTCATACTTCTGTTACATTTTGGAACCAGAAGGTCCGATGCACTATTTTTCGAGTTCTTAACCGGCAGTAATTGTCACCGTCCCTCTTCAGTCTGAATTTCTTATTTTAGTGTTGGCAAAAATAAATGTTATGAACGCAGGAAAATATTTTGGAACGAGCTTTATTAATCCTAATGTATAAAATGCTGTTCTATAGTGCTATGCACAACTTTGGATCGTAAGCAGATGTCTCAAATATTATTACATCTAAGGTTTACATACAATTTTGTTTCAAAGTTTGATGGGTGTTCTGGACCCTTCCAGACCTCTGCGTTATTATGATTTCCCTTTCCACCAATTGTGTCCATCCCACACTTAAGCCCTTGTATGCAGCTACGCTGTTAAAACCTATGCAACGAGCACTCAACATGTTGCATAATTCCTACATTAAATGTTGTGGATGGACACATTTAATCATAACAACCCGATTTTATCCGCAGAATTTTATCAACAGAAATTGGCAAGCCACCTTGATGGGATATTCCTTCTGATTTTTGCTGTTTGTTGTATCTGGTGAGACGGCCACGCAGCCTGTACTAAAGTACAGTTTTGTTTGAAATACCAAGCCCAATAAGTGGACCAGAATCAAGATTATTTTGTACTCGAAGATAGAGTAACTTAATTAATCTGAAAAAGGTCTTGACCCGAAACGTCACCCAAACGGAGCCAGCATGAAACTCATATTTTCTTTGCCTTGAAGTACTTGTGTTATGAAAGTCAGAAGAAAGTGAAGGAAACCATTGCTTCTGTTTCCAAGTTGTGACAATTTATCAGGTTTAATGCAATTTAATGCTAGCCCTGGTAGCATACCTCACCATGCCCAACCTTCCTAACCCAGCCTGTACAGAGATCTTGCTTAGCCAGGTAGCTCAAATCATTCAGCTGTTCAGGTATTCTGAAAATTTTGCTAGAACTGGGGAAAACCCAACAATGTCTAGACTAGGAAATTCCTTGCATGTGACTAGGGACTAGCAAATGGATGATTGGAAGGTTGCCAGCTTGGGGATCATTGATTTATTCTGCCTGTGCAGCCAGCTCTTGATAGAATATAAATACCAACGATAGTGTTCAGTCAGTGGTTTAGATAATCTGGTGGAAGGTGTAGAAATCAAGTTTCAGGGAACGGGAGAAAAGGTTGAAAGTCAGATTTCCAGTGATGATAGAGATGAACATTACATTTCAGAGTTCCCGCTTGCGTCGGAAATGTAACCTGTTGTATTTCCACAAAATTTGAGGAATATAATTTGGACAGCACACTTTCACCAGACTGATTCCTGGGATGTCAGGACTTTCATATGAGGAAAGATTGGATAGACTCGGCTTGTACTCGCTGGAATTTAGAAGATTGAGGGGGGATCTTATAGAAACTTACAACATTCTTAAGGGGTTGGACAAGCTAGATGCTGGAAGATTGTTCCCGATGTTGGGGGAGTCCAGAACAAGGGGTCACAGTCTAAGGATAAGGGGGAATTCCTTTAGGACCGAAATGAGGAAAACATTCTTTACACAGAGAGTGGTGAGTCTCTGGAATTCTCTGCCACAGAAGGTAGTTGAGGCCAGTTCATTGGCTATATTTAAGGGGGCGTTAGATGTGGCACTTGTGGCTAAAGGGATCAGGGGGTATGGAGAGAAGGCAGGTACGGGATACTGAGTTGGATGATCAGCCATGATCACATTGAATGGCGGTGCAGGCTCGATGGGCCGAATGGCCTACTCCTGCACCTATTTTCTATGTTTCTATGTTTCACGTTCTGTCCATGGCACTGAAAACTTTCAGTTGTAATTAATCATTTTTTGAATCAGTACTTGTCTTGGTGTGTAATCTATTGTTTGTTTATGCTAAACTCGGCTTAAACTTGGCTATTTATGCTAGCCAAGTAGCAGAGATATTATTGTATTAATCAGACGAGGAAAAGGTATATTTTGATTGGCTATGGACCCTTCCCAACAATATATTTGAGAATGACCACTAGACATATAAACACTCAATGGGGCAAAACCCGGAATACTTTTTAAAGATGGCAAGTTACGAAGCAAGTACAAGATTATTAAATACAAATTTAGCATTTGTAGATTTGTTGGCAAAGTGTGAATATGGTAGCCAAAGAATACATTTGAAGCAAACACGGGGTTCATTTAAAAATTAGCTACATTTTATCCTTGGAAGGAGCTGGTGAGATAAACGTTTATCACAAAAAGGGATCAACATCTGCTCCCGAGGTATTTGCTTTTGGATTAAATATGGCAGCTGTGATGTACAAACTGCCTTTTTTTAAATTGATGCTTGCTCATGTCAGGTAATTGAAGTTTAATGGAAGATTTGGAGAAAAATATGAGAACATTAGCTTTCTTTCTGGCCGGAGTGGTTTCCTATTTTTGTTTATTGTCCAGTGGAACTCATTGCCAAAAACATGAAGGTTTTGAAGAGTCCAAGCGGCCTATTTGAAGGCTGATGTTGGGAACTTTATCATCTATAGATGTGTAGAATAATGTGTAGAGTAAGTTACTGTTTGACATCTCTTCAATTAAAGATGATTTGAAAATTGTTCCCTGTGCACTCAAGTTCAAGGTATAAAGAAAAGCAGTGGTCTTAATGCTGACCCCGATGGACATGCTGTACACTTGCCTTCAGTTGAAGGGCATCCTGTAACTACTATCGGTTTCTTATTAGTTAGCCAATTTTCTGTCAGTTGAGGCATCTTTTGAAGCCACTGGCCCACTATATTGGCACTTTATCAAGTGACCTTTGGAAGCCCATAAGTATCTCATCAATCTCATTTTCTTCACCACTCCTCTTGCTTCAGAGGAACACACTCAATATATGTAGCCACAATTTGTTTTAGCAAATCTATGCTGGCTTTTTCTAATCAATCTGCACTTGTCTAAGTTACTACTGATTCTGTCCTGGTTTATGTTTCTCACCACTGAGATCAAACTGACTTGCAACTTTGTTCAAAAAAGGTGTAACAGTTGCAATTTCTGGTCCTAGGTATTCTAATAGAAAGATGTTTGGAAGATTATGGCCAGGACCACAGAAATGGTCTCTCTTCATCAAATGGAATGTGGGGGGTGGAGGGTGATGGCAGGTGGAGAGATGATGGGGGAAAAAGGGAGCACACCGGGACAAGTTGAATCAGTTGTGATCTTATTGAATGACAATACTAGTTCAAGGGACCAATTGAGGTCACTCGCACTGACACAGGAGTAAGCTCCACCGCCCATTGTCCTGTTATCCATCGCCCGCTGACCCGCTCTGCTCTATGATCTTTGCTCTTGAGCTGTCCTGATTTGCAGGAAGCGGCAGGAGAGAGGTGTTCAGACAGAGAGCACTGCCAGAGGTGAGTGGGCTGGCAGAAGGTGCTGAGGTGGCGGCCAGTTCCGCTGTCTTGTCCCGGCGCCCACCCGAGCTACTTCTCTCCCCAGCCACAATGCAATGGCTCCGCGGCAGCGGTGAGTGAGTTGCTGGCATGATCCCCGACCCTCTTCTTCTCAACACTCCTGCCTATGCTGACCCGGGCCAGACTCCCCACACGCTGTGAAAGGAGCTCTTCCCCCCCCCCCAGCGGCGCTGTCCTTTTCCAGCCGTTTCCCATCAGCTGCCAGCAATAAGGGATAGACTTGGCTATCCCTCAGTACAGCAACATCGTTCTTGATGTTGCTGTACTGAGGGATAACCAAGTCTATCTTTCTTGGCGAACAACCTGTCAGCTTCCAAGACGCAGGAAAAATGTTGTGCCTTATTTTTGGGTAATAGCGACTTCAATGCCAGGAAATAGGGTAAATCTTTTCTCCTTCACCTTGAACCTATGTCCTCTGGTCCTCAATTCCCCTCCTCTGAGCAAGAGACTCTGTGTATCCACCCGATCTGTTCCTCCCATGATTTTGTACACCTTTATAAGCATCTCCAATATTGGAGCACACCTAGAATATCATTCTGCAGTTTTGTGCAGATGTGGATTGTTTTCCATGAAATGACAGAGATTGAGGGGTGGCCTGATCGAAGTGTATAAAATTATGAGGCGTAGATAGGATAGACAGTTGGAATCTTTTTCCCCAGAGTGTAAATATCAAAAGACGAGAGGCTGTAGGTTTAAGGTGAACAGGGTAACGTTTAAAGGAGACGTGAGGTATTTACACGGAAGATGGTGGGTGTCTGCAACACGCTGCCAGCATTGCTGGAGGAGGCAGATATGGTAATGGTGTTTGAGAAGCTTTTGGGCAGATAGGCAAATGTTATGTTGGGAGTTGAGGAATGCGGGTCATGTGCAGGTAGAGAAGTTTCTAGGCATTATGTATGGTGTAGACATTATGTGCTGAAAGGCCTATTCCTGTACTGTACTTTTCTGTTCTAACAAATAGCTAGAACCTTGTCGTCATCAATCTATGTTCCCCAGAGAAACTGCCTGACCTGCTGAGTTACTCCAGCACCTTGTCTCTTTATGCGTTCAGCATCTGCAGTTCCTTGTTTCTACTGTGAATCATAAATTCCATAGTATTTAATTCCCCTTGCTGATGTTAATTTTCTCAATTACTTGCTTTCCCTGCACGTTTCCCTTTTGTGAATCATGAACCCAGATCACTCTGCATCTCAGATTCGGCAATCTCAACGATTAGAAGTCTAACCTCTCATTTAAAACATTTCAATATGTGTTCAGATCATCTTGTGAGGGCATGGAGATCCCATAATGTAACCAATGCTGTTAAATTATGTGTCGCCCCCCCCCGCAATCCTCAGCTGTATTTGGAGTAAGAGTTTTGAGTTGCGCAAGACCATTCTTAAAAACTGCTGTTTTATTGATCTTGATTTTGGGATGGGGACTTGTGATGCAGATATGTTCTTTGAAGAATTTAAGCTATTTTAGCTGAAGCACTTTTTTTCCCCTGCCCCATACCATTCAATCCCACGCCTAATAAAAAATGGTGCACGCACATTCCTTAAGTTTTCAAGTGATGACAATAAAAACAAGCCAACAGCATTGCTATGGACTAAAGATCCACCTTTATTTTTTTTAGGTAATGGAAATTTGCTATTTCTATTTGCTATTGCTATTGCTATTTTGGATTCCAAATGACACATGCAGTGTATAGGATCAGGAATTATCAGTATACCGTATTATAATAACACTTGTAAATTTTATTTTCTGGGTAGAGTTGTAAAGTTTGTATTTAAAAAAAAAAAGACAATAGATAAATGCTGTTTCTGACCTTTATTCAAACATTACAGCGTCTAAGTCATGGAATAGAGAAAAGTAATTAATAGTACTTGGACGTGCGTGGTTTAGTGAAAAGAGCCAGCATCAGTGTACGCCTTCACTTTGACTTTTACAATGGAAGGAATATCATTGAAGCAGCTGCAAATAGTTGCGCATAGGCCACCGCTCTGCCGAATGCCTGTAGAGATCAAATGGTGCTGGGATAATTGACCTGTAACAAGAAAAAACGATTTCCATTTGTTGAAGTGTTATTTTTCCTTTGATGTCCATTCATATCAGTGCCCCTAATGCCACACTTAGTCATATGTTTTCTTGATATCGGGGGCAGTCATTATCTGTACAAATTCACCTGTTTGAATTTGGACCAAGGCTTTGATAAAGTGGTTCTGGTGAATTCCACACAGAGCATCAGTGAGTATTGATGACTAAGTGGTGCTTGATGTTACTTGCTGATAAGTGAAAGTATCCTGGGCAATGATTGGTCAGAGATGAAAAGCATGAAATCGGAATTAAATCTGAAAATGCTAGAAATGCTGAGCTGGTCAGGCATAACTTTGGAAAAAGGAACAATGTTAACGTTTGAAGTTGAAGGAGGGTTTTTAACAAATGATCCTTAATATCAAATGTTAAAGCTGCTTCCCTGCTCACTGATGCTGCCAAACCTACTTGGTGTTTCCAACATTTTTAGTAATTGACTGGATTGGATTTGCGATCATTGCTCAGCAGTGTTTCCCAAGGGTTGGTCTAATGCACAGAACCTAATGGATATAAATTACTTTGAAGTTTGGAAATAGTATCATTACAAAATTTGTTTTACATAGCACAAAAGTAAGATGATACTGATAGACCATCAAGAGTAAATAGAGAAACTACTGAAATGAGCAGATACGTCCAAGGTGGAATTCACTGCCAGAAAGGGTAATGGACGCATATTGAGCTATTTGAAATTGGAAACCTGAGGGATAAAGATTATTGCATGGAAATGGGACTTGTTAGATTTGTGTTGCGGAAGAATCTATTAAGCTCTATTCCTAACCCGCAGTGTTGAAGAACTTGTGGCTTCCCTTTTAAAATGATTATTCTTCTATTTCTCCCATCGCCAAATGTACGATCCATTATATTAGTGATTTAAGTATTAGTATTTATTAAATTATTTTGGAAATAATGCTTTTTATTTAATTTTTAGAATCCAAACCTAAATTTTAAGGAGGTGACATACGAGCTGGATCATCTAGGATTCATCCTTCGTGACAGCAAAGGTCTGCAAATTGTAGTATATGGAATCCAGAAAGGGATGGGGATCGAAGTCTTTCCTGTTGATCTCATTTACCGGCCTTGGAAACATGCAGAAGGACAGGTATAGTGACAAGATTAGAAATTGTTGGTTGCTATTTAAAATAATTTATTGAACTGGAGCATTTGGTTGATTTCTCAGCTAGATTACCTTCTACCCCTGGCTCTTTTCTGAAGTCATAGCTTGTTGAGGTTTTGCAGGCAATTGTATCTCTCCCCCCCCCCCCCCATTTCTTTGTCACCCTTGTTGATATGTGTGCCCTTTCCCTTTTGCATTAATCCTTTGTGCAAAGAGACTGTAATTGTACACTGTAATGTCTATAGATGCAAATTTAACTCTGCCTTTTCACTTTCCTATGAGAAATAGCAATATGCCTGCATTTCTTCACATTGTCTGAATTACTACTTATAGTTAGAATGTTGTTAAAAACCCTATTCCAGAGATGTGTACAAAAATTTATGTTGAAACTTTTGATACAGTATTGAGGAAGTGCTTCATTGACAGTCACCATCTTTCAGAGGTGATGTCCAGCCAGGTACTAAGTGCCCCCTTATATGTATCAAAAACATTCTAAAGGTGCTGTTCTGAAGAAGAACGCAGGGTTTTCCCAGTGATCTGGCTGAAATTTCTCCCACAGTCCACATCACTTGCAAGTTAATTATCTAGTCTTCATCACATGGAGCTTGTGATTGGTACATTACAAGTGCTTTTTGCAGTTTCAACAATGTTAAATTTTAAAGTGATTTGCCATGGAAGGCAAAACATAAACCCTTGTTGACTATTTCCTCATATGATGGTGATTTCTAGTTAAGAAATAATTCCATGGCAGCCATATATTCATGGGTGTGTATTTCATTTGTTCATCCTTCATTTAAGGCTTGACACTAAAGACTAGGCTCACCTCTTCGTGTTTTAAATGGATGTATTTTCCACTCAGTAAAATTGAATAGATGTGAAATTAGCAAGTGCAGAAGCAAAAAACTGAAGTATCAAATTTAAAGGTCAGTAAAGCTGAAGACAATTTCCCCCAAAGGAAATAGTTGTTGAACAGTAAATTTGAAACTGAATCCATGGCTTGCCCTCTGTTTATGGTCAATCTAAGTCTCCTGATAACTTGGTCTCTTCCTTTACTGAGCAAAGGCGATTGGAAAGTGATTGGAGATGTTGGTTGACTAATTATTAATTTTAAGAATTGTGCCATACAATCTTTTGAATGCTTGGAACATTTCATGTTTTTTAGAACTGAGGCTAAATTTTTCAATGTTGCATATTCCATTGTAAAATCTAATATTTGAACAGATGTATAAGGCAAAAATGAAGCAGTTGGATAAAACTTTAGTTTCTATTTCTTCCAAAGGACTTAATTTTATAATAATGAGTTCAAACTTGTATATCTTTTTCTTAAGCGTTTGCATGGGCAAACTTGCTCAGTTGACCATTATATCTTAACTTGCAATTATTGGCACAATACAATTCAATTAGCATTAGTCAGTATTTGCAGGATTAAGGATTGATATTATTATAGACAGTGAAAAGCAGTTATGCCTAAATGTTAATTTGAAAACAATCTTACAGATATTCCCTTTGATCTTAATTCTTGGTTTTAAATCTTTTTAGGGTTTCTGACCTAAGGTCATAAGGAATAGGAGTAGAATTAGGCCATTCAGCCCATCAAGTCTACTCTACCACTCAATCATTGCTGATCTACAGTGCTCTCCATAATGTTTTGGACAAAGATCCATCATTTATTTGCCTCTGTACTTCACAATTTGAGATTTGTAATAGAAAAAAAATCACATGTGGTTAAAGTGCACATCGTCAAATTTTAATAAATTCTAGTTTTATACATTTTGGTTTCACCATGTAGGAATTACAGCAGTGTTTATACATGGGTTCCCCTCCCCCCATTTCAAGGCACCATAATGTTTGGGACATAGCAATGTCATGTAAATGAAAGTAGTTATGTTTAGTATTTTGTTCGATATCCTTTGCGTGCAATGACTGCTTGAAGTCTGCGATTCATGGACATCACCAGTTGCTGGGTGTCTTCTCTGGTGATGCTCTGCCAGATTGCAGCCATCTGTAGCTTATGCTTGTTTTGGGGGCTAGTTCCCTTCAGTTTTCTCTTCAGCATATAAAAGGCAAGCTCAATTGGATTCAGATTGGGTGATTGACTTGGCAACTCAAGAATTGACAATTTTTTAGCTTTCGAAAAACTTCTTGTTGCTTCAGCAGTATGTCTGGGATCACTGTCTTGCTGTAGAATGAACCGCCGGCCAATGAGTTTTGAGGCATTTGTTTGAATTTGAGTAGATGGGATCCGTCTATATACTTCAGAATTCATTATACTACTACCATTAGCAGTTGTATCATCAATGAAGATAAGAGAGCCAGTACCATCAGCAACCATTCATGCCCAGGCCATAACACCCCCCACCACTGTGTTTCACAGATGAGGCGGAATGCTTTGGATCTTGGGCAGTTCCTCCACATTTTGCTCTTGCCATCACGCTGATATAAGTTAATCTTTGTCTCATCTGTCCACAAGACCTTTTTTCCAGAACTGCGGTTGCTCTTTTAAGAACTTCTCGGCAAACTCTAACCTGGCCATCTATTTTTGCGGCTTGCGGTATTGCCTCTGTATTTGTGTTCATGAAGTCTTCTGCGAACAGTGGTCATTGACAAATCCACACCTGACTCCTGAAGAGTGTTTCTGATCTGTCAGACAGTTGTTTGGGGATTTTTCTTTATTATAGAGAGAATTCTTGTGTCATCAACTGTGGAGGTCTTCCTTGGCCTGCCAGTCCCTTTGCGATTAGTAACCTCACCAGTGCTCTCTTTCTTCTTAATGATGTTCCAAACAGTTGATTTTGGTAAGCCTAAGGTTTGGCTGATATCTCTCTAACAGTTTTGTTCTTGTTTCTCAGTCTCATAATGGCTTATTTGTCTTTCATTGGTATACCTTTGGTCCTCATGTTGATAAACAGCAATACAAGTTTCCAACGGTTATGGGAAAATCTGGAGGAAAGACTGGTACTGAGAGCTCTCTTGTACTTGCATGAAGGAGGCAATTAAACACACATGAACAATTACAAACAGCATGTGTCCCAAACATTATGGTGCCCTGAAATGGGGAGAACTATGTATAAATACAGCTGTAATTTGTACAGAGGCAAATAAATAAATGACGGGTCTTTGTCCCAAACATTATGGAGGGCACTGTATCTCTCCCTCCTAATCCCATTCTCCTGCTTTCTCCCCCAAACCTCTGACACCTCAAATTTATATTTGAAAGTTTCTTAAATGCCAAGCAATTTTTTTTGATTATCAGTGAAGTGCTAACGGTGCTACTAGTCAACCATTTGTTAATTCCAAATAGTCGTATACAGCTGCATGTTAAATTGTTTCTTTTACATTTTCATTCATTGCAAGACTAATTTGTAATTATTGATCTTTGTACTGATAGATTTATGAGACCTAGAGGAGGGAACATTCATAAAAAAATAGTTGATGTAGCATTACAGATTGGGAAAGAAAAGAGTAATTTTTTTGAGACTGATTTTATTTAACGTTTATAAATGAACTTTTTAAGATAAGAATATTATTGGAAAATTTGGTTTCCATTTATTTAGAAATAGATATCTGAAAAGAAAAATGCTTTGATGGCGCTTCTTTATTTTCTGGCCTCGATAAAGCAGCTTTGTGCTTTTTCTTCTTTCTCCTCTTTGGCTCGGAATTATATATGGCAGAGGGCAGAGTATTCTGAAATGATTCCTTAAAGTGCTTGTCGTAAGGTAACAGTGAATTCTCACTATTGCACGTCTGAATTTAGAAACAATGGTAATGCAAACAAATAGTAATGCAAGCAAAACTATAATGCCATGATTCTTTATCTTTCAAATAATATTTCTGGAGAAGTAAAGAGGGAATGTTTTTCTTTAAAAGTACTGGAAAGGGAGAAAGTTCACCTGAAACTTGCAATGCTTTGAGAGGGTAGGCGACTGGTTCGTGAAAGTAATAAATTCATAAGTTATAGGAGCAGAATTAGACCATTCAGCCCATCAAATCTACTCCACCATTCAATCATGGCTAATCACCTTCAAAATGTGCACTATGTAAGATGTTAGATTCTGGGGTTAATGTATTGGGAAATCTTTGTTTTTAAAAGAGATGAGGTCGGGTTTGCCGTGGGTATCATAAAATAACTAAGTTACACCTTTTTGTTATTTTAGCTCTCCTTTATTCATCACTCATTAATGAACCCGGATGTCTTCTGTTTTGCTGACTACCCATGTCATTCTGTTGTGACGGACATTTTGAAAGCCCCTCCAGAGGATGACAACCGGGAAATTGCTACATGGTATGTACCTCTCCTAAAAGTAGTGTTACCATGTAGAGAAGCTGTGCAGAGCAGAAGAACAGCAAACCTAACACCATTGATTGCATGATTTTAATGTTTGGATCTACTCTCGACTCAGTTATGTTTTGAATGTTTTGTCTTTGCTAACGCAGTGTTATCCTTCATGCAGGAAAAGCTTGGACCTCATTGAGACGTTACTGCGGCTTTCAGAGCTTGGACAATATGAGCAGGTCAAACAGCTCTTCAACTTCCCCATCAAACACTGTCCAGATATGTTGGTGCTGTCCTTACTCCAGATCAATCCAACCTGGCACACTCTGCGCCATGAGCTGATTTCCACACTGATGCCAATTTTCCTGGGCAATCATCCGAATTCTGCCATTATCTTGCACTATGCATGGCACGGACAGGTAGGCTTTAATTTTTGTGGATAAATTGAGGCTTTATGCTTGGTTACTGTGTGATAGGGGTTAATTGCATTTTCTGTGCAATGTTAGTCATTTAATTAGCACATGATACTTTTTAAAAATATTTATTCGTTTTTTTCAAAAAACAAAAACAACACACCAAAAAAATAATAAGGATAAACATAACAATGATATTGATACATGGGGATCAGAATTACATTAATAACAGGTGTAACCTAAATATGAGTCTAGTGTCAAAATACACATTGAATATAGACCTCCCGGTCTCTATGTAAATATAGCTAAGTGTTTAAAAGAACGTGTATATATAACAACAAAAAGATAAAAAGGAAAAAAGAGAAAAATAAAACCCCCTAAACTAGAGAGAGAGAAAAAAAAAAAGCAGGACAGAATCTGGGCTGCAAAGAATTTCAACAATTTAAGTCCCTGTTTGTCTTCAGGTCCGTTCCACCGTACAAAGGTTAAAGAATTATTATACCAGTTGGAGAGGGGACAATTTATGTTGTGTGAAAATGTTGAATAAAGCTTCCCAAAACCCTATCAAATTTAACCAAGGGTTCAACAATGTCACTCCTAATTTTTTCAAAATTTAAACATGATATTGTTTCAGTGTACCAATCGTAGTTCATTAACAAGAACAGTTTCAGAAGATCCTTAACTAGAATATTTATAATGGCTTTCAGTGCAAAAAATTTAATTGGGCAAATAGAAACATAGAAATTAGGTGCAGGAGTAGGCCATTCGGCCCTTCGAGCCTGCACCGCCATTCAATATGATCATGGCTGATCATCCAACTCAGTATCCTGTACCTGCCTTCTCTCCATACCCCCTGATCCCTTTAGCCACAAGGGCCACATCTACATCCCTCTTAAATATAGCCAATGAACTGGTCTCAACTACCCTCTGTGGCAGAGAGTTCCAGAGACTCACCACTCTCTGTGTGAAAAAATGTCTTCTCATCTCGGTCCTAAAGGATTTCCCCCTTATCCTTAAGCTGTGACCCATTGTCCCGGACCTCCCCAACATCTTCCTGCATTTAGCCTGTCCAAACCCTTAAGAATCTTGTAAGTTTCTATAAGATCCCCTCTCAATCTCCTAAATTCTAGAGAGTATAAACCAAGTCTATGCAGTCTTTGTTCATAAGACAGTCCTGACATCCCAGGAATCAGTCTGGTGAACCTTCGCTGCACTCCCTCTATGGCAATAATGTCCTTCGTCAGATTTGGAGACCAGAACTGTACGCAATACTCCAGGTGTGGCCTCACCAAGACCCTATACAACTGAAGTAGAACCTCCCTGCTCCTATACTCAAATCCTTTTGCTATGAAAGCTAACATACCATTCGCTTTCTTCACTGCCTGCTGTACCTGCATGCCTACTTTCAATGACTGGTGTGCCATAATACCCAGGTCGCGCTGCATCTCCCCTTTTCCTAATCGGCCTCCATTTAGATAATAGTCTGTTTTCCTATTTTTGCCACCAAAGTGGATAACCTCACATTTTTCCACATTATACTGCATCTGCCAAATATTTGCCCACTCACCCAGCCTATCCAAGTCACCTTGCAGTCTCCTAGCATCCTCCTCACAGCTAACACTGCCTCCCAGCTTAGTGTCATCCGCAAACTTGGAGATATTGCCTTCAATTCCCTCATCCAGATCATTTATGTATATTGTAAATAGTTGGGGTCCCAGCACTGAGCCTTGCAGTACCCCACTAGTCACTGCCTGCCATTGTGAAAAGGACCCGTTTACTCCTACTCTTTGCTTCCTGTTTGCCAGCCAGTTCTCTATCCACATCAATACTGAACCCCCAATGCCGTATGCTTTAAGTTTATATACTAATCTCTTATGTGGGACCTTGTCGAAAGCCTTCTAGAAGTCCAGATACACCACATCCACTGGTTCTCCCCCATCCAAATAGCTAAAATTAGAGGTCATACCATTCTGTATTACTACTTGCGGCACAATCTGACGTCAAGTGTCAGGGTAGCCAACGTGCTACTTGCATGCTCTGGATTAGCCATCTCTGCAGAATGGAAAATGTGTGCATCTTGTCTAGCCAAATTGCATTTGGGGAGAAAACAATAGTGAGAAATATTTCCTCAAAGTATAATAGAAGTATACATGGAGAAAACAACTTGTAAGTACATTGGCCACAAATCCAGTGTACAGATGTGAGAACTGTTTGATGATGTGCAAACTTAATATTCATCTCTACCATGATGAAATGGACAGTCACTCTGTAGAACAGAATGGGCATTGCCTATTCATTCCCTCCACAGGTGCTGCATGACCTGCTGAACTCTAGCACTTTGTGTTTAGCTCAAGGTTCCAGTACCTGCTGTTCCTTGTGTCTCTAATATAACATTTTGCTCACTGATGATTGGATACCAACAAAAACTCTTGTTTGATAGTTGAGGTTAGGTCTGATGTCTCAGATTTAATCTGTCCAGTGAAGTAAGCAGTGTCTTTTGTAATCCAGAATAACATTTTATCTTTTAAAGTTATCATTTAACTGCATGTGTGATATTCCATAGTGAAGTTTATTTTCCATTTTACAGGGTCAATCTCCCTCAATCCGACAACTGATCATGCACGCAATGGCAGAGTGGTACATGCGTGGTGAGCAGTATGATCAGGCCAAGCTCTCTCGCATTCTAGATGTAGCTCAAGACTTGAAGGTAAAAACATGCACAAGCCAACACAATATTCTTTAGTGGGTGTATTTAGAGCATTGGTGGTATTTCCTAACTAGAGCCTGTGGTTCATATTAATTAAGCTAAGGCAATTAAAATCCTTCAGATTGGCCTGTTTGCATTTTATGTGGATAAAGGTTTTTTTCTCCATGTTGTTGGCGTATGTGGGCTGGCCATAAATCAGCATAGTGTGATCTGTCCGGAGAAGATGTAAATAGAAGGAAATGAATGAAGAGAGAGCGAAGAAACTATGTTGGCAATGTAGGATACACAACACTGCAGTAATTGGATAGCAAAAAAAAGCAGCTGGAAATCAAATAGAAACACAGCTGTCTTTTGTCATACCCCTAAAATGATTTTTCTCTGCTCTGTTCTCATTCATCTTCTGTATATTTCTCCTATAAATAGATCAGCTTATATGAATTAGCCTTCATGACCATGCCACGTGTGACATCCCCACCTGTGTCATTCAATCCCTTTTGGTCTTCACCCTCTCATGGGCATTCAGGGTGAATAGGGTAGGGGGAGGGGGTTCGCAGTTCACATTTACCCAAAAAGCTTAATTGGACCAAGCATGTAAATATCAGCACTACAAGAACTGGTTTGTTACCAGGTGATCTGCTTTGAGTGACTTGCTCAGTTCTTGCCTCATTTTTTCACCGTTACAAGGCAGTCGTCGGGAGTGAGATGGACTTCTCTTCGCTTGGCTGGATGAGTATGGTACCAACCACACGCAAGAAAATTGACAGCATCCAGGGCAAGGTAGCCTGCTTGATTGGCATCCCACCCACCACCCTTAAAATCTCTCCATCACAGCAGTGGGTAATATCGACAAGATGCACTGCAGCAATCTACAAGACTTTTCCCAACGTCTCCAAAATCAGTAAACGTTACTAACCATAAGAGAATAGGTGAACGGGAAAGCCACAAAATGCAAGTTCGCCACCTTATTGGATATGGCCAGGACTCGGAGATAATTTCACTGTTCTGACATTGTTGGATCTAAATCTTGGAGCACCTACCTAGATAAACTGGGAGTAATCTTTTTGTGATGAACTGCAGCAGTTCAAAAAAGTGGTTCAGCATTACTTTCTCAAGTAGTTGGGATAATCATTAAATGTGGGCCGTGTATAGGTATTTGGATCTTCTCTGGAGATTGAAAATACTACGATGAGTTGTGAAACAAAGCCTCAAGAGTAGGCAGAATCAAAAACAAGAGCATGTAAAGTGGCAAAAACTAATGATAGACCAGACGACTGATTGTTGTGAATCAGCAGTGGAGGATGAATAAGGATGGTAAAAATTAATTCTGAGAGTGAAATGGCAAGTAACAAAACTAGTTTCTATGGACATTTGAGATGTGGGACAGCTGGAGTGTGATTGTGGAATTAATGGTGGGAGAAAAGGAAATGGCTGATAATTTAAGCCAACACTTTTGCACCAGTCGTCACAGTGAAGAGTGTGGTAAGCAGTCCATGGATAACAAATGGATTAGTTTCAGCTAAGAGAGATGAACTTGTAATATTCCCACGGGGACATTTATTCCAAAAATCTATTGGTGCTAAAGACACAAGTTGCTGGAATCTGATGGTGTGGGTCCAAAGGTTTTAAAGGAAGTGGCTGCATTGGCAGTAGAGCTATTAGTTGAAGATCTTCAGATTTTGCTAAATTCTAATGGGTGCCAGCAGATTGGAAAGCTGAGATTGTGATGCCATTGTTCAAGAAGGAAAGGAGATAAATAACAGGAAACCAGAAGCTGGTTATAGTTAGCTTAACATCTGTTGCTGGAGTCTGTAACCAAACAAGAAACAGCTAGTAATTGAGAAAAGATTAGAAACATAGAAACATAGAAAAATAGGTGCAGGAGTAGGCCATTCGGCCCTTCGAGCCTGCACCGCCATTCAATGTGATTATGGCTGATCATCCAACTCAGTATCCCGTACCTACCTTCTCTCCATACCCCCTGATCCCTTTAGCCACAAGTGCCACATCTAACGCCCTCTTAAATATAGCCAATGAACTGGCCTCAACTACCTTCTGTGGCAGAGAATTCCAGAGACTCACCACTCTCTGTGTAAAGAATGTACATTTATTATCTACATCAAGGTTTGCTGACAGCACACAGTTATAAATGTGCTGCAATGAGACTGCAATAGAATGTAGGCAGGTTGAGTTAGCAGGCAGGTGCTAACTAAGTTAGTTCATAACTAAGAAGGCAAATCACAATGGCCTTTTTTTGGGGAGATGGGTGAGTTGGTGTCGGAAAACAAATAGATAATATTATTACATTTGTACAGAGTATTGTTGAGGCTGTACTTTGTACAATTGTGGTCCCCTTAATGCAGATATGCCAGCAAAGGAGGTACTCTGGACCACTCCTGGGATAAGATGGTTTTCAATTCATTTATTGCCGTGAGTTTAAACCCCCATTCTTTGGAGAAGAATAGTAAGATTGAACGAGAACTTACCAGTTCGAAGGTTGATCTTTATTTCATGAGGAGTCGAAGTGAGGGATTTCGTGAAGAGCCCGCCGGCGCGCATGCTCGACATACTTCAAAGTAGCGGCGTGGAATCACAGAAACCAATCAAAAGAAATGACTTCACATAGTAAGAATGAAACGACTAAGATTACCAGATGAAGGTGATTGAGGGTTGGGCGAGGAGGGCACGAAATCCCTCACTTCGACTCCTCATGAAATAAAGATCAACCTTCGAACTGGTAAGTTCTCGTTCAATCTTACTATTTCATTTCGGAGTCACGTGAGTGACTTCGTGAAGACTTCAAAGCTTCTGTGATGACACGCCCTGGACCACGTCCATGCTGTCACACCACTACCAGGGATGGATGGGAGGAATAACTTGCTGACTAGTCCATACTGCAAAACAAAGCATATTTATTAACAAACAAATCAAAAAACCCCTCATTCGGGGACATCTCCACGTTCTTGCCCCGCATTTAGCACGGCTTCTGCGAACTGTAGAGGCGCAGCAACGGGCCGGTTGTAGAACCGCTGGAACACAGCTTCATTAGCCCATCCTGCTGTGGCAAGAATATGGTCCATGGGCACCTCCATGACCCTCGACGTCGATGCAGCCCTGGTGGAATGAGATTTGAACACATTAGTGTCGATACCTGACTTACCCAAGACGACTCGAAGCCACCTGGATATCGTCTGTGTTGTCACTCGATGGTGAGGTCTCTTATGAGTGACAAGCACGTATCTCTCCATTCCTCTGATGCTTGCCGTCACCTTGACGTAGTAACGGATATGGGAGGCTAAGCATAGCCTAGCATCGGCGGGGTATGCCGGGAACTTCAGCTGCAGCCCTGTGCACCCAGGTCTGTGCTGCTTTAGTAGCTCGTCAACAAAGAAAACTACTTCTGTGGGGGTAGACATCATTCTGTCGACACGTAGTTTATGGAGTGTCTGTACCCTCTGTGCTGAAGTCAGCGCTAGTAACATCACCAGCTTCATGGTGAGTTCGTCCAGCTGGAGCCCTTCCATGGGGGACCACGTCCTGAGCAGAGTTAAAACGTCCCTGACATCCCAGGTGATATGGTAACGTGGTGTAGGCGGATTCGTATTGAAAATACCCCGCATGAGCCTGGACACTAGCCTGTTGGATCCCACCTCAATATTGAGGTAGAATGATAGAGCGCTCCTGGCGCTGTTGATGGCACTGTAGCTTAAGTGTTCATCATGGTGCAACCCCGCGAGGAATTCCAGGACGTCGGTTATAGTCACGGCATCGTACGTGATGCGAGAGCGGCTGCAGAAGGCTTCCCACTTCCTGATGTGAGAGCGGTATCTTCGCCTTGTAGACTCTCGGCACGACGCCGCAATGGTATCCATGGTCCGGGTAGAAAGGCCGTATTGAACTAAAGGCCGATTCAGAATCTGCAAGCCAACAAATTTAAATAGCCATGGCAGGGATATGGCTCCCCTGAAACAGGGTGAGTAACTAATTCTGGGCTACCCTGCAAACGGACCCAAGGTTCACTGAGCGTGTCAAAGACCATCGGATACCACGGCTGTGTAGGCCAGTCGGGTATGATAAGGATGCCCTTGGCACCATCCATCTGAATTTTACGTAATACCCGACTGATGAGGCAAAACGGGGGGAATGCATAGAAAAAGCAATTCCCCAGTCTAGCGAGAATGCATCTAACGCTATAGCCCCAGGATCTGGTTCCCACGAGACGTAGGTTGGTACCTGATGGTTCAACCGGGACGCAAAAAGGTCAATGTCCGGTTTCCCAAATTTGGCTGTGATTTTTGCAAAAATTTCAGGATGTAACATCCATTCAATATTATCATTGAACTTGCGTGACCTGGCGTCCGCCACAATATTAAGCTCACCTGGCAAATAGGTAGCTGAAATCCAAATGTCTCTCTTGACACACCAGAGCCAAATTGAATTAGCCAATTTATCACATGAAACTGACCTGGTACCGCCCATGTGGTTTAAATACGCCACCGCTGTGGTATTGTCTATTTGGAGCCGGACATGTGCTCCAATGATCTTGGAACAATATGCACGAAGTCCGTGAAACGCTGCAAGCAGCTCCAAATAGTTGATCCCTTGTCATACCAACATCGTATTCTCAAGGGTATCCCATCGGCCCCCACAACTAGAATATTGATTCGTAGCTCCCCAGCCATCAGAGCTCGCATCAGTTTGTAAGTATATCATCGGTTTCGCCTCAATAATAGTTTTAAACGAGTTACTAATGTGGCAAACCCACCATCGTAACTCATCCAATGCTGCAGGCGGCAGCTGCATTGATCGATCATAATGACCAGCATGCCGTCGCAACGCAGCGATCTTGGCTCTCTGCAAGTTTTGATAATGCAGAGGTCCATACCGGGCTGCCGGAAACAAAGCCACAATCTTGCCAATGACAGTAGCTGTGTGACGAATCGATGGTATACGAGTATTGATTAAATCTGTACACACCTGTGTTACTTCCTCAATTTTGTTAATTGGTATGGTGACTCTCATGCTAATGGAATTCACCTGGAACCCCAGATAATTTATTACCTGGGTGGGGCAGAACTTAGATTTTTCTGGATGAATAATGAACCCAAGCTGTTGGAACAAATTGACCGCAGCTGCAACCCCTTGTTGAGCTGATTCCAAGATGTGGCCGACAATTAAAATATCATCTAAATAGGCCATAACGATATGATGTCGTTGTCTTAAATAAGCCATAATTAGCTTCACCAATTTAGTAAATAATCGAGGGGCTGTGGTGAGCCCATTAGGCAACGCCCTATATTGCCACAGCTGATCCATCCAGATAAATTTTAAGAACCTTCTGTAATATTTTTTCATGGGTACGGTATAGTACGCATCCTGTAAATCAATGCATGCCATAAAGCACCCTTGTGAGATCAATGATTTGGCCGTTTCAAACGTGTCCATTTAAAAATGAGTATATGTTACAAAGTTATTCAGAGTGGTTAGATCAATAATGACTCTACAGCCTCCATCCTTCTTAGGTCGAGTAAAAATATTGGAAACAAATTCAACGGGCTCATGAACCGTTCTCTCTATGACCCCTTTCTGTTCCAACCTTAAAATTTCCTTATAGCCTACGGACTGTTCCGCAGCCGTTAGTTTAAAAGTACGACCCGGTCTATGCTGAGACGGAGGGATGTCCCCATTAATAAACTCAATGCTATGGCCCTGAATATTCCGTAACACATACTCATCACTGGTAATGTCACCCCATGCACCCGCAAACAACCGCAGACGCCCACCAACATGTGAAGTTAAACAAAGAGAAAAAAGAGAAGCAGACCGCCTCACCTCTGTGGTTACCGGCGGTCCCTGACACGAGTGGGTGGACGTAGAGGTGCTGGGTTGGTTTGAGGTCGTGGCGTCCTCATTTTCCACCTCGGCTTCTGCCGAGCCTGTCCTAAAAAAGACCCCTGGTGTTGGGGTGGTTGATATCGGTTTGGAGCTGGAGGGTAATTTCTGGTAGACGTGCTGACAGACCCTCGTGAGCGGCCAAGCGGAGCTTTCGAGCTCGATGGCGTGGGGGCACTATGAGAGCGCATGAGCCCCACGGTCTTGGCTTGTTCATCAAGCTCTCTGACCCTTTTGGAAAGGTCTTCGCCAAAGAGCTGACGCGGCGGCGGTGGTTTGCACAACCCTGCAAACTTAGGGTTGAGCGCTGGGCGGATGCTATTTTTGCGAAAGCCATTTATTTCATTTTGAGTAGCGCACAGAAGCGCCAGAGCATCCTCCTGGTCCAAATTAAGCTCCTCTCCGTCGACCGACCGCACAAAGGCAGTAATCCCGGCCGTGAGGAGTTTCAGGATCCGCTGAATCTTCAGCTCCTGCTGACGGATAGCCGCACTGATGTTGCCCCATATTGGCGTATTGACCACAGGCACGTTGAGGGAGTTGCAGTTTGATGGAGCCTTGTGACGGCTCATGGCTTGTAGTAGAACTTCCTCCTGAAGCTGGTGATTATTTAGGAAGTCCACAGTGGCTGCCAATTTCGTATTGATGGGAAGCCCCAAGGAATGAGGGGCTGCAAACTTGGTGGCCACATCGAGGAGGTCCTCCGCCGGTAATTCAGGCGGGGGTGGGATGGGGTCGACCACTGCCTCCTCGTCCTGCTGCTCCAGGCTGGTGTACGAAGCTGGTGATGAAGCCCTGTGCCTGTCGCTGCTGGATGCCTGTTGTTGTTGACCTTGTAGGAGAAGCTCCAGCAGCCGCTCCATACGGTCAATACGCCCTTCACCCTGAACACTCAGGTGGTCGGAGTCCTCCAGCTCTGAAAATTGGCCGGGGCTCCTGTCATCGGCCCGCACCTCGTCGAGGCCCTGCCGGTGCCGGTAGTTGTCGTCGACAGCCGCCGAGGCGAAACTGCGCGATTCCTGCACGGGCGTGTTCAACCGCCTCCGTTTAGCGGGAGCGGAAGCCGTTGCCTCTACGGACAGATGCGGCATGGTGTCGGCACCAGCCGAAGCCTGGATACCTTGAGCCCGTGCAGGCTTGCCAGCTGCCCACATCGTGGACCTTGCCGACGCATGGTCTCGCCCACCCATCCATGGGGGGCTCGGCGACCGTGACGGGACCCCCAACTGACTCGTCCCGGCGTCGAAAGTTGGGGGGCGACGGCTGGACCTCACAGCTGCCCCGGGTCCCGTCCTGGAACCTGACCGCTCCTTGGCGGCAGGCAGAGCCTTAGCTCCGACAGGGTTAGGCTTCTGGGCTCCTGCCCTTCCCCTCCTCAGAGGTGCTGCGTGAAACGGGCCGTGCAGCCGCACGGACCCTTCTGCTCGAGGCCGTCAGCAAGCCTGCTGACGACCTGACTGCCATGGCAGGGTTGTCCTGCTCTGGCGGCACACCACACTCCTCCTCGTCGAACTCCTCCGAGCTGTGGTGTGCGGGCGGGTCCGGACCTGAAAAGACAGAGCTCACCGACATCTCCGCCCTCGTTCCGGTCTGTGTTGCAGGTACCCCCGACAACTCTCGCTCCGGAACTGCTGGCCGGCGACTTCTCCCCGATCTCCGGCCTCTCAAACTCCCATCCATGTTCTTGCTGTGAAGCAAACACAACAAGAACCACCAACTTAAGGTAGCATACTTACCTGCGTGGTTCCCTTATGAAGGGCTGGCGAGGAGCGCGCTCCTCCGTCAGCCGTCGCAGCAACGCGGTACGACGATATGTCGAGCATGCGCGCCGGCGGGCTCTTCACGAAGTCACTCACGTGACTCCGAAATGAAATGAGGAGCATTCTTATTACAACATAAGATCCTAAGAAGGCTTGATAAGATTGATGTTGAGATGTTTCCACTGGTGGGGGAAATCTTACACGGACACATTTATAGGAATAAGGAACAGCCTTATAAAACTGAGGTTTGTAGGAATTTCTTACTGAGTTGCGAATCAATGAAATTCTCTATCCAGAGAGGAGAGGATAGTACACTGGAGCTTTTTTAAAAGGCAGATTTTTATTGAACAATAGGCGAATAGAGAGTTATGTAGACCAGAGACAGAAGACATATGGCAGATCTGCCTTGATCATGCTGAATAGTGTGATAAGCTTGAGGGGCCAGGCAGCCTTCTACACTTTTCATCTGCCATTTGAAACATGATGTTAAATCTTGTCTGCCTCAAAAAGAGACCATGTCAGGAGATCTGAGACATAATGATGATCATCTTCAAAGAATTAGATGACTGCTGCAGTAGTTGTCGTCATAATGATCTTGTGAAGTGTCTCCCAAGTGGCCTAAAGTAGGAACATTGATAACATCCTCCAGGCATTTCTGCTCAATCCACAGTAGTTGAGTGGCAATGTACAAATAATGTAAAAGTTTGATATGCCTGGGAGCTGAGCCCTGAACTCAACCTGATCCCTCTGAACCATGTTGCCCTCAACATTAGAGATCCTTGTCATGATCCTGGAAAGTGTAGATTACTTTCCTTGGTTGGTGCATTCTTCCAAGTTTGTATCCGAACATTGAGACTGTTTATATTCTATCAGCTCTGGGTGGATGAACAACATAGTTCTTGCGTCTCACAGAGTAGAATTATGTTACAACCGTGATACAACTGACCAGGAGATGAACTTGCTGGTTGGAGCATCTCAGTAATGGTAGTTGAATAAATGTCACCACTTGAGTGCAGCTTGACTGTTAGAACATCAACACTGCAGCAGCAATGGCAACAGAAACAGAAAATATCGGAAGCACTCAGTAGTCAAGAAGCATCCTTGGGGATTGAGAGAGGTTATTGGTGCACGTGTGGACCTTTCTTCAAAGCAAGTCTGAAACTTTAACTTTTTCACAAACCAACGGATACATTCGGACATGCTGGGGTGCTTCCAGCAATTTTTTTTTCTCACGATTCCAACATTTGCAGTTTTGCTCCAACACCAGTGGCGATCTTTTTGCACAAATTCATAGATTTTTGAGTTACTAATATGCCGGAAAATGTGATGACAAAATAATAAATACCAGGAGTGGTCCATTTGGATCAATTAACTTTCTGGATCCATTTAATAAACTATCTGATCTGGTTGGCCTCTGCTCCACTTTCTAGCCTTCTACTCATAATCCTTAACTTCCATATGATTGAAAATCTGTTTAGCTAAACGTTGAAAATATCCAGTGACTTACCCCATGCAATGTTCTGGCACAGAGAATTTCAAAGATTCTTGATTCTGAGAAAAGTGTTTCCTATTCCCTGTTAAAACAAAAATAATAACCCCCCCCCCCCCCCCCCCAAAATCCCCCATTCTGACACTAGAAACATAGAAATTAGGTGCAGGAGTAGGCCATTCGGCCCTTCGAGCCTGCACCGCCATTCAATATGATCATGGCTGATCATCCAACTCAGTATCCCGTACCTGCCTTCTCTCCATACCCTCTGATCCCCTTAGCCACAAGGGCCACATCTAACTCCCTCTTAAATATAGCCAATGAACTGGCCTCAACTACCCTCTGTGGCAGAGAGTTCCAGAGACCTACCACTCTCTGTGTGAAAAAATTCCTTCTCATCTTGGTCCTAAAGGATTTCCCCCTTATCCTTAAGCTGTGACCCCTTGTCCTGGACCTCCCCAACATCGGGAACAATCTTCCTGCATCTAGCCTGTCCAACCCCTTAAGAATCTTGTAAGTTTCTATAAGATCCCCTCTCAATCTCCTAAATTCTAGAGAGTATAAACCAAGTCTATGCAGTCTTTGTTCATAAGACAGTCCTGACATCCCAGGAATCAGTCTGGTGAACCTTCGCTGCTTCACTACTTTGTTCTAGATTTCTCAGTGAACAAATAATCTCTCACATCTACCTCATTCATTGTGCCCTATCAAACTCATGGGCTCAATAGTAGCAGCAATTTTTTTTCATGCATCTGGAGTTTTTCAGTACTGATTTTTTGGATGTGTTGGGGGAGGTAGTGTTGGGAGAGAGAAAAAATATTTTGCAGTGAGGAGTATTAAAGTCGTTTTGATGGCAAAACTAAATTCACAAAGTAATGAAATATCGCTTACGTGGTTCTCTCTGTTAGCTCCACTTATCACTCCGGTTGTCAGTTGAGTAGGGAAATGTTAAGCACTTCCGTAGAATGTAAACTTTGAATGTGCTGTTATGTCTGTTCTCTTGAAGGCCTTTCACCTGTAAGAATAGAGGTATGAAAAATGTAAATATTATGCTGGGGTCAGCTGAGCTTAATTTTTATGGGCGCATTCAGGATGAAGCTTGTGTAGTTTCAACTCAAGGAAATTGAATGCAAGGAAATTGGGATTAATTTACAGAGGTTTGTGCAACTGAAGCTACAAATTTGTTTTAAATATTATTTCCTTATGGACCTTGTCCAATTTGTAATTTTTGAATGGGACATATTGCACCATGCAGCCAAACCATGAATGGATTCTACACTTCCAGTGGGATGTAGGGCACAGAGACAAGATAATTATAATCTGGTTTTTGTGCCTTCAGTGCCTTTACCTTATTGCTGCTGAGATATTGTACACTTAGGCATCTTATTGAAAATAGGTCCACACTGGGCTACTTAGATTAGTATCTTCTGATGAACTTGAGAACGTTTTGAAGTTTGTAGAAATGAGCAGCCATTTATGGTGTGTTTCATGAACACCTGGGATACAATTCTATCAGATTCGGGAACTAGACATTTTACACTATCATCTTTATAAATTGTTTTAAAGCCAGAGAACTTTGAAGATTCGAGAATTTCCAGCTAAATTCGAATGTGAATATGGTATGGTTTTCCTATACAGGCCTTGTCTATGCTGCTAAATGGTACTCCGTTTGCCTTTGTTATTGACCTTGCTGCACTTGCATCTCGCCGAGAATACCTCAAACTTGATAAATGGTTGACTGATAAAATCCGCGAACATGGGGTAAGGCATCCGTGCTAATGTTTTTATTTAAATTGTTGCATTCATTCTGAGGTTATGCTGTAAATTGAGCAATCTTTATTAAATTTAAAATGTTTTAATGTTAAATTTGTGCACTTGGAATTTATTATAAACGTAACAATATAGGGAAATGCCTCAATCACTTTCAATTTGCTGATAACTTTGGACTGTATAATTTGTGCAGAATAGCATGTTGCTGAACAAAAATGAAATGAGGAACAAAAGGAATGGTCACCTTGCTGGGGTGTACTACATGCCCCCAAATAGTCAACGGGAATCAGAAGAGCAAATGTGTCAGGAGATTGCGTGCAGCTGCAGGTCTAATAAGATTGTTGGAGAAGGATATTTTAACTTTCACAGCATTGTCTAGAAATGTCATAGTGCGACAGGTTTAGACGAGGTGGAATTTGTCAAATATGTTCAGGAGAATTTCCTCTGGCAATATGTAAAGGACCCACGTGGGAGAGGACAACACTTGGGAAATTGGGATGGGCAAGAGGATGAAGTGTTCGTGGATGAGCCTTTTGGGCCCAACGGCCACTATTCTATTGGGATAAAGATAGTTATGGATACTGATGGACCACGAGTCAAAATGATAAATTAGAGCAAGGCCAACTTTGAGAGCATGAGAGGAACCCGCTCAAGTTGTTTGGAGTTGGTTGTTTGATGAAAAAGGAACGTCAGGAAAGTGGGACGTTTTTAAGTGCGCTGGCAAGAATTCAGGACATGCACGTCCCTGCAGAGTAAAGGGCAAGGCAGGCAGGCAAGCGCAAGGAAGCCTGGATGACAAGGGAAATTGAGGCTTTGGTCAAGAGTAAAAAGGAAGCATGGGTCAGGTATAGGCAGCTGCAATCAAGTGTGTCCCGGAGGAGTTTGGGGAACTAAGAAAAAAAAGGAAATCGGAAAGCCAAAAGGGACAGGAGATAGCTCTGGCAGATAGTAATAAGGATAATCCCAAGAGATTGTATAAGCACATAAAGGGGGAAAAAGGTAACAGAGTGGGACCCCAAAGGAGTCAAAGCAGTCAACTCTGTGTGAAGGCAAAGTCCTCAACGAGAATTTCTCCTCTGTTTTTACCATGGAGAAAGACAGGAGGATGGAGGAACTTGGGGTAGTCACTGGAAATGTCTTAAGAACATTTGATATTGCGGTTGTAGAGGTGCTGAAGATCACCTGGGTCAGATATATTCAAGGACACCATGGGAAGCTAGAGATGAAATTTCAGGAGCTCTCACTTTTAGACAGGTACATGGAGAGGACATGTTTAGAGGGATACGGGCTGGGGAGCCGTTTAGAAATATTTGTATTTGAAAGGTTTGTTGCAAATAGAACGGCACAGAACAGCTACCTGAACAAACCAAATGCAAGGTTCTGCTCGCTGTTCCTCTGGATGTTGATTTCCAGTCATTTTACTGGAACTTTGCCGGTGCCAACACCTGGCGACGCTGGTGTACTGCCTAGATTGTATGCAAAACAAAACATTTCACTGTACCTAGGTACATGTGACAAATTTATTTTTATTTTTTCATTCATTTAATGCGTGGGCTCGATGTCTCTCAGCAGAACATACACCTGAATCTTAACCTTTGGCTGTTTGTCTTGAGTCATTCTTACCTGAAATAAAAATGTTTGTGATTGGTTGTGGTGGTTATTTTCCTTCCTTTGTTTTCCTCCTTCACCCATTATTGAAGCTTGGAATAAGATGTCTGTCTCAGCTGAATTTTTATTTTGTTAGGAACCATTTATCCAGGCATGTGTTACGTTCCTGAAGAGACGATGTCCTTCTATAATGGGTGGGCTGGCTCCTGAAAAGGAACAACCCAAGAGTGCTCAACTTCCTCCTGAAACACTGGCTACCATGCTGGCTTGCCTACAGGCTTGCGCAGGGTAAGGAAACGCTTTATAATTTTACTTTGAAAAGAAAAAAGATATTTTTCCCAATTGCCACAAGTTACTAGTTAATTATTTGCGTTCTACTGATGCATTATAAAATGGGAAGTCTATATCCAAGCTGGTTAGCTGCATTCACAGAAAACTCAATGTAGGCATGTGGGTTTTGTTCTGTGCTGTCTGAAAATTACTTTGGTGTCAAGATTGCTGAAATTGTATAGCATTTTAAAGTTTGAGGTAATCTTGAAGCTGATTTGCAATCTATAATTTCACTGCAGTTATTTTATAGCCACCATAATGGAGAATGGAGAAGAAACATAAACAACAAAATGAGAGAAGTTGTCTTACCAGCAATTTTTCTATTAAATAGGCGGGCTATTCTATTGAAGGCTCTTGTTAACTAGATAATTGTCAGTGACCCGTTGATCTGGATAGTTCTGTTCATTGATGGGCTTTAAACTGGGATAGAGTGGGGTCAAGAGGACATTGAAAGTGAGATTTGTCTATTTTCAGGGAGTATATTTGGGTGTGGAACACTAAGGTTTATAGTTTAAAGGGGGGGGTTGCGACAAAGCAGAATACATAGTATGTAGCAGGAGGTGCGTTCAATAGTGCATCAATGAACTCGGGAGGGAAATGTGTTGAATGGAGCAGGATTTATCACTCAGATGGTAAATTAATGGCACGATATCGAACTAAGTAAATGTGACCTAATTGCCAGTCAAGAGGCATGTATGCTTAGTGACCTAGACAAGGAATAATATATAAGATAAACACAAAATGCTGGAGTACAGACAGCATCTCTGGAGAGAAGGAATGGGTGGCGTTTCAGGTCGAGACCCTTCGTCAGGAAAGGTAACAGAGGGAATAATATATTTCTGGTCACATGGCCTTTTAAAAAAAAAAACCCCATAAATTCTCAGTTTTTTCTTTTAAATGACCCTGATACTGTTCCATATAATATGGCTTTCTGACACATGATGTTGAAACAAGATTTTCTTTGGAGCTTAAGAGAGGTGATCTTATTGAGGTGATCATGAGGAGCATGAATAAAGTGAACACTTAGTCTCTTTTCCCAAGGATGGAGGATTCTAAAACTAAAGGCCATAAACTTAAGAGGGGAAAGATTGAAGATGGAGCAGGGACAATGCTTTTGCCCAGTGGGTAGTGCATACCTGGAATGAGTTACCAGAGGAAGCTATTGAAGCAAATACAATTCTGACTTTCAAAAGACATTTTGACAGACTTTGGAATAATGTCACTGTTCCTTATTGTATCTGTCCTGTGTAATTCATGAAATGACTTACAAAGTAGCAATGCAGCTGATTGATTTTTAAAAAATTGCTTGAGAAAAGCAATTATCAGTTTGTGCACTATTGAGACTTTAAAACCATCATTTTCAGATGATTTTCTTCGGAAGTTGCATGTTCTATTATAGAATAGACATTTGCAAGCTACAAATGCAAGGTTTTCTCATATGTAATTTATTGGGAAAGTTCAGGCTCTGTTCTAATGGGCAAATTGAATGTAAACTAAAAGTGACAGGATTTATATTGTCACACTATAGATATAACTTGATGCACAGCTTGGATTTATAGCAGTTTAACAATACTTTATTGTTAGCTGGGATTGACGGTTAGTTTCGTGTGCATAAGCCCTGGTTGTTGTTGTTGTTGTTGTTGGTTGCAAAAACATCTATGTGCTTCATAATACCTTCTAATGGAAACAGAAAGCAAGCTATAGGTTTGTATCTGTTGACGTTTGACCTGTGCTTGGTCTGGTCAACTAGTTTTCACTTTTACAGATATTTTGTATAATCAGATTCTGTTGCCATTGACTTTATTTTGCATGATAATATTGCAAATGATAAGGCTTTTTTAAACGTTCCTATTCCTTTTTCTCTCAGGAGTGTGTCTCAGGAGCTATCGGAGACTATTCTTACAATGGTGGCTAACTGTGGCAATGTCATGAACAAAGCCCGCCAGCCACCTCCAGGAGTAATGCCCAAGGTCCGTGCACCTAGTACCAGCAGCATAGAAACCATGTCGCCTGTACAGGTAAAAATAGTTACGTCGTACAAGATTGTCGTGTTTCTTTAATATGCTTATGCAAGACATGATAAGTTATGCAATTTTGATCAATAAAAACAGGAAGATTTAACATTTGAAAAATTGATTAAATTACACTCAAATGTTGAAAAGAGAGAATTTGTTTAAAATAAAAAATCAGGTTCAATGCTTATTTGGCTGTTATAGTACATTAGCTTACCATGCAAAACCATGATTTGAACTGCAGACGTGCTGTAATTGATAATTATTAAAAATAATTTAACAAATATTCCCATTACATTTTTTAAATGGAGAAATATTCCTATGTTCTGTTTTGATGCAATTTCAGTGTATGACTTTGAAACTGAAATGAAAAATTGAGAATTTTAGAAAACTCAGCAAACCAAGTAACAAAAGGAATAGGGAGGAATGCTTGATCATCTATCCTAAAATGTTTACTCTGCTTTCCCTTTTCTGTCGACATTGCGTGTACATTAAATTAGAGGTTTATCAGAATACTTCCTGGATTAGAGGGTATTGGGTATAAGGAGGGGTTTGGCAGACTCTGATTGTTTCCTCTAGAACACTGGAGGATAAGGGAAGACCCGATAGAAGTATATGAACTGATGCAAGGAATAGATAGGCTAGACAGTCAGAGCCTTTTCCCCAGTGTGGAAATGTCAAAGACAAGGGAGGCACCGTGGATCAGCTGGTAGAGCTGCTGCCGCAGTGCGCCAGAAACCCGGGTTCGATCCTGACCTCTTGTGCTGTCTGTGTGGAGTTTATACAAAGAGTTTTTCTCTGTGACCGCGTGTGCAGCCTCTGGTTGCTCTAGTTTCCTCCATCAAGTATACACTCTGATCTCACAAATCATTATACATGTCACAGGGCTACCTTTTATTCATTATCATTGCACCATTATGTCTTTAGTACAATATATGCCCACCATGGTTGTTTATTGTTTTTGGCATGGAATCACTCAGATTCTGACAGTTGGAGGATTTTTTTCATCTTGATACCACGACTGAATTATGGTCTCGGTGATCTGCTATCTAGTGGTACAGTCCTTTCTTTTCACTCTCTCCTTGATAATTGACCTCAAATTCTGAATAAGACTTGGGTCAGGCATGTTACCAGACCAGTCCAATGGTCGGTGTGAACTCGGTGGGCCAAAGGGCTTGTTTCCATGCTATATTTTTACATTAGACTAGAGGTCAAAACTTTAAGGTGACGGGGGTTAAGTTTACAGGAGATGTGCAGAGGGTGGTGTGTGCCTGGAATGTGCTGCCTTTTGTGGTGGTATGTATGATAGTGGTGTATAAGAGGCTTTTAGATAGGCACATGGATACACAGGGAAATAGAGGGGTATGGATCACATCCAGACTGATGAGATTAGTTTATCTTGTCGGTAAACAAAAATGCTGGAGAAACTCAGCAGGTGAGGCAGCATCTATGCAGTGAAGGAATAGGTGACGTTTCGGCTCGCGACGCTTCTTCAGACTTATGGGGGGGGGGGGGGAAGAAGAAAGGAAGAGGTGGGGACAGTGGGCTGTGGAAGAGCTGGGAAGGGGGAGAGAGAAAGCAAGGACCACCTGAAATTGGAGAAGTCAGTGTTCATACCGCTGGGGTGTAAACTACCCAAGTGAAATATGAGGTGCTGCTCCTCCAATTTGCAGTGGGACTCACTCTGGCCATGGAGGAGGCCCAGGACACAAAGGTTTGATTCGGGGGGGGGGGGGGGGGGTTGAAGTGTTGAGCCACCGGGAGATCAGGTTGGTTAATGCGAACTGAGCGGAGATGTTGGACGAAGCTATCGTCAAGCCTGTACATCGGTGAGACCATTGGTAGAGCAGTTGATACCTAGAACAGTTTATCTTGTGATCATGTTTGGTACAGACATTACGGGCCGATAGCCCTGTTCTGGTGCTTTACTTTGTTTTAAATAATATCCACATTTTACCTTTTACTTTAAAGAAGATTTAAGTCCTTTTTAAACTCCTGTTCTTCAAGACAAACGCTGTATACTATATTGCCTATATTTAAGGCTAAACCCATTTAACACTACCCAAAAGATGATTGCATGATTAAAGCTAAATCTGGTGATTCAGATCTTTATTAATTGATGCAGTAACACACAGTACATCTCCACCTTCCTGGATTCCTCTTGGGTACTTCATCCCAAAGAGATAAGGAAGTTCTGATAACTGTTCGAAACTGTGCATCCTTTTTTCCCCGAACAAAGTGCTAAAATTACATATTTCTATCTTGTCCAATGTAGTACAACATATTTCTGTAAAGTACTGGGTGTAGCTTTTTACCCAATTTTCATACTCCCCAACCCTACTAATTTCATTTGGGCATATGGCTTTACATGACTCAGATTATTTTTCAGCCTAATAGTAGAGGAAAAACTTGCACTGGGCCAAATTCTTTCTCATTGTTGTGGACGGGTTTATTGTGTATGGCTAGCTCAAGCTTCACATCCAAGTCTGGGTTTGTGGGAAAGGAATTTGGGAAAATGTGGGAAAGCTGAAATATGATGAAAGGAGGAGTTTCGCTCAGTGGAGAAAGTAAAGGAAGAAAAAACTTGGAATGAGGAGGCAAACCCGTGTAATCTCCTGCCAAGAGAATTAAAAAGTATTTTGCTGCTTTCCATTTTATGGCTGAAGTAAGGGAAGGATGAAATTATTTTAGCTGAAAATAGCATAATGTTTGCGGAAAGAGGCATTTAAATTTTGGATTGCATCGTTAATCAGAACTAAATTTCATGTTATTTGCTAATAAAATAATGTTATAAGTTGGTTCAAATATATAGCCTGTTGGTCAACTATTTTTATCTATTTTAAGAAAGTATACTGACATAGGGGAAGAGTTGTAAGATTGTAGAATAGTTTTAGGGACTTCTACCCCTAGGGAAAATTCACATCAAGCTTATAATTTATCAATCGATTATTTTGTTTTAGATTTTTGGTAGTTAAAAGGTATTACAAAAATATGTTTTAAATTTTAATAATTTTCTCTGGTTTTGATTTTATCTCCCACCTTGGTGCTCTCTTTATAGATTGATCCTTTGTCCGGAATGGCTTCATTGACAATTGGTGGATCAGCTGCATCCCTCACTCCGAGTATACAGGGTTTTACAGCTAACCTGAGTTCTGCATTCAACACCCCACAATCACCAGCGAAAGCCTTTCCTCCACTTTCAACACCAAACCAGACAACTCCCTTCAGTGGTATCGGCGCTCTTCCGTCCCAACTTCCAGGTTAGAAATGGCAATGCTGCGGTGATCATGGTTATATGTAGTTTGATTTATATTACTACCTAAGTGGCAATAACTTGCCTGTCTCCACATTATTAAGTAATCTACTTTAGTTTCCTAAAGGCTAAATTATAATACAATTAGTGACATTTCAGTTGCATTTTTTTATTGAAGCACATTTTGACCTAACCTCTAGCTCCCAACAATTGTAGAAATGGCACATTCTGTTAATGGAGGAATTCAGGTTATTTTCTAGCCTGTATTCTTAAAGCATCATTCTTGAGCTTTGAAGTATTTCACTGGTTCCTGTCATGCAATGAATACATCTCTCATTACTAATTTCCTGTTTGTAACCTAGGTATTTTTTGCATTACTAATTGCTTTTCCATGTTGTAACTACTTGACTTTATTTTACCTTTTTAAACCACTACTATGTGGGTCACTTTCCCTCTTTTCAAATTAACTTTTATTGTTTGTAGAGTATTAACTTGACATGCATCAATAATTTTTAATTTGCTTGTTTGACATTTTATAGCTAACAAGGATAAGAGGGCAGTACTGGGAATAGGACTTTTAGTTTAGAAGTTTAGAAATGCAGCGCGGAAACAGACCCTTCGGCCCACCGGGTCCGCACCGCCCAGCACTATCCTCCACTGCAGGAACGATTTACAATTTTTACCAAAGCCTACAAACTGGTACATATTTGGAGTGTGGGAGGAAACGAGAGCACCCGGGGAAAACCCACACAGTCATGGGGAAAACGTACAAACTCCGTACAGACAGCACCGGTAGTCAGGATCGAACCCATATCTCTGGGGTTGTAAGGCAACAACTCTACCGCTGCACCACAATGCCGACTTGGTTTTTTTGGGGGGTATCCATTTGAGGAAACTATGGGTGGTTGTGAATCATATAGTTCTGAAGTTCCTGCTCCGAAACAGCTTCCAATACCATCTTTTACCAAACTAGCTGCTGTATCTCTGGATGAGTTGTGTTGAATATCAGACTTAATAGTATTTGCATTCAGATCTCAAGTTTCATGTATGGCTCTTCAATTGCCTTTCACAGTCTGGCCTGTATTTATATCCAAGCTCTACGCAATGGTGTGCTAATTCCACATCCTTCAATTTACTCCTGCTGGAATTACATAATTTTATTTTGCATCTGGGATGTAGAATGCAAAGCTGTGTTCTGAAGTTGGTAATTTAAAAACTGGAGGGGGAAATTTTGGGGGGTTTGGGAAGAAATAATTTAAAGTGCCCTATAGAAGGTGCACTTTTTTCATATGGGAAATAAATGCATTACTACTCGTACTGTTCAATCACTGTAGCAGATGGGCAGATTCTTTTATACAGAGAGAATCTTTGGGACTATGCTTCCATTGTCCTTCGAGAAAATAAATAAATATATTTTTGAAGAATAGGTAGAAAGATTCTTGATAAATAAGGAAGTGCAAGGTTAATGTTAGTAGATGGGAATGTGAAGTCAAGCTTACGTTCATATCAGCCATGGACTATTGAATTGCAGAGCAGGCTGGAGATGCAAAATCTGTTTGTGATCTAGTAATAACGTTGCATTTTGTAATTTGTATTTTGTTTTTTTCTTTTGGCAATATTTTTTAAATCTGGGGCTCCAAGAAATTTGAGGGTGTTTTGAAGCCACTGATGCAATCCTGGTGTCCCCACTAACTAAAAAGAAGCCAGTGCTTTTGTTGGGGCAGAAACGTGTGTTAACAAATACAGAGAAATATTGAAATGTGAAGAGACCTTAAGGATATTTTTGTAAACATATAATTGACCTTGCCTTCGCAAATATGCACTACAATTCTCTGAGTGATGTTCAATGCATCCTCGTGCATCAAAATAGAGCCTTTAGAGCATGTTTGTTCTCATGCCCATAACCAAACAACAATCATTTACTCTTGGGTACACAAAAGGCTGGAGAAACTCAGCAGGTGCAGCAGCATCTAAGGAGCGAAGGAGATAGGCGACGTTTTGGGTCGAGACCCTTCTTCAGACTGGAGTTTCTCCAGCCTTTTGTGTACCCTCGATTCTCCAGCATCTGCAGTTCCTTCTTAATCATTTACTCTTGCACTTTTACCATTATACTACATCTAGGACAGTTGTCTGAACAACGGAACCATCCCAAACTAAGTTTTCTGTCATTTGGAATAAATAAAATAGCAAAACTTTAAAAAGGGACAATCGAATTCGGTTTTCTTGTCTTCACATTTCATTGCAAAGGTATAGTGCATCTTCCCTTCATAAACCCGAGCCCTTATGTGTGTACTCAAGTGCTTGATGGCCTCAACATTTCTCAGCATGTTGGCCTGGGAATGGTTACGTGGTTCACATCAGCAATCATTCGCCTCTCCCTCATTGACCCGTGCGCTGCCAAAAATGTATTCAAAATGTGCAATTTAGTAACATGGGAACTTTGCTTTTACATTTTGTTTTTATTGAAGTATTTGATGTATAGAGAATTAATTTTTATTTTCTGAATATCAGAAGTCTGGATCAGAATCTCATTTGGGGGGGGGGGGGAGGGGAGAAGGAAATATATCAACATTGATCAATGTGTAGACTTCCTAGAGAACAAACCCAGGTTTTTAAATTTGCCATGATAATTTGCTTCAAGGGTGGCGCAACAATATGTTAACTGGCTAATATTTCCTGGTCTCGGGCTTCTAAGATGAATGTGAAAATGGTACATAATTCACAATCCTGTGGAAATATGTCCCACTGAGGCAAGCAGATTGGCTTATTCTGAGTTTGTCAGCTGATTGCACAATATCTTGCAATCTAAACACCCAGGTGACCAATTTTGAAGGGTATTGTTTTACTCATAGGGATTGTACTGAAAAGGGAGTAGACAAGGGGAATGCTACTTTATAAAATGCCTTCTGACTGCTTGGAAAATAAATAATACACATGGCCTTGTTTAACTTCCTTAGGCATAAGGATAAAAGCACCAAAGATTTGATGGGAAACATTACTTGATTTTATACCTACAGGAAGTTTGGGCACAGGGAGTTTGACTGGCATGGGAACTGGTGGACTTGCACTACCAACTGTGAACACTGACCCTTTTGGGCAGCGAAAGATGAGCACATCTGGACTGAACCCACAAACATTCCAGCAGAGTAAGATGAAACCTTGTAAGTGGTTGTGTTGTCTGTGACTGTTGTGAGTGTGGCCTAGCTTATTCTATTAGTTTGGTTCAGAGAGCATCAGTTCACTCAATTATGTATCCAATGAAGACTCAAAATAGGTTTCCTTAAATAATAATTCAGTCATTTGGGGTATTAAGTTTGTGTACTGGTTTTGTTAAAAATTCAGCCACAGTGGGTATTTAAAAAAAAAAAAAAAAAAAAAAAATTTTAAGCCTGGGACAATTTCAGTATCCTAATGTGCACTCGCTGCAGTTTAAACTTTATCTCATTCCACAATACATCGGAAATTAAAAGCAAAATGCTGGAAATATCCCGGTTTAAAGAACAGGCAGTTATTAGTATTTTGGGTTCGACCTTTCATCACATTTTAGATAAAATTACAAAAGATGATTTTGTGACTCACACAAAAGAGGAGAGTTGGGGAAGGTCTGATCAAAAGGGGATATGCCTGTTGCTACCCTCTTGCCTTGCACTTAATCTCCTGGTTTCTTCCTTGATTTCCTATATTTCTCATCTCCCCATGCTAAAATTTGTCTTTAATTTTTTCTTAGCCTTGAGGTCATGGATATAAAATGTCAGACATTTTTCTCTCTGCTGGTGCTATTTGCTTACAATATTTCCAACATTTTCTGTACTTTGCAGATTATTTTATTTCAAAGAAAGGTTGGAATACATAGATACATAGACAATAGGTGCAGGAGTAGGCCATTCATAGATGACCATCAAGGCTGATCATCTACTATCAGTACCCCGTTCCTGCCTTCTCCCCATATCCCATAATTCCGCTAGCGCTAAGAGCTCTCTCTAGTTTTCTTTTGAATGCATCCAGTGCCGCCTGAGGCAGAAAATTCCACAAATTCACAACTCTCTGGGTGATAATCTTGATAATATGCCCGTGAATCCATGGTTATTAAATTAGCTTAAATGTAACTATCTAAATCCAAAACAAGTAATTTGTTTCAATTATCAGAATTGTTTTGCAAATAAATCTAAAATCCGGTGTGGGGGGGTGGGGGAGAGGAGAGAATTTATATCTCTGCAAGCTCATCTGCTGTGCAACTTGGATAATACTCTGGCCATGATTGTATTTTAGTGAAGGCAAGTCTGATGCTGCAGAGTACAGATCTTCCCCTGCTTAGGAACATCCGACCAGTACATATGATTGAGCTTTTGGTAGTTTGGTGGAATGGATTTACCAGCTGCAATGGGGTTTCTATCTGCTATCTATCTTCAACCTCATGAGTCTGTCCTGTAACTTTTTTGCATGGGAAATTATTAGTAGCTAAGGAAATTTAAGCTGGTTTTGAGAAGAATCAAAATCTAGCAGCAGACCTGTGGATGGGGTTTGGGTTCAGTTATAAAATTATGGAAATCATTACTCGTTGGACCAGGTACTGCTTTTGAATTTCCAATTAATCTAGTCAGGAGCAATAGGGAGTCCAAAGATGATCTGATGGAGATTATCACTGAGATTTTCTGTAGGGAGGCAATAGGATGATGGGAAATGATGTGTAAAGATTGATGTCTGGTGCAAAAGGTTTGTCCTTCTGCAGTTTAAATTGGTGGACAGTATTGCTAACTATTGCCAATGGTGAGGAATAAACTTCCCTATTTTGAGCACCGTTCTAGGTTTTAATAATGGATGCATGACTGTTATGAATGCTTGTCTGCATGTTTGTGAAATGTATGTCCGTGTTGGACTTTATCAACGCCAGAGTTTTCATTTTCAAATAATTGCACACACTTAACAAAAAAAATGTATTAAGATGAAAAATTATGCAGATCTAAATGCAGATGTTGTATCTATTCCATAGTGTAGAATTAGCGGATTTCTGTTTGGGTATCCAATCAAAATTGAACAAATTGCACCAATTTCCATTTTTGTATTGAAGTATAAACTGGTTACCGCATTTCCTGGCAATGAAGGCGCTATTTTTTACCCAAAAATAAGGCACGAACATTTACCTACGTCTTGGAGGCTGAAGGTCAGGTTATTACCCAAGAAAGATAGACTTGGCTATTCCTCAGTACAGCAACATCAAGAACGTTGTTGCTATACTGAGAGATAGCCAAGTCTATCCATCATTGCTGGTAGCTGATGGGGAAAAGGACAGCGCCGCTGGGGGGTGGGGGGGGAGAAAGAGTTCCTTTCACAGCGTGTGGGGAGTCTCTCCCGGGTCAACCCAACCAGGACTGCACAAAGTGGCTGGGCCACCAGTGGTAAAGTTACGGGGATGGCAGGAGTGTTGAGAAGGAGGGGGGTCGTGGAACATGACAGCAACTCGCTCACCGTTCCATCCCGGTCTCACTCTCTCTGCCCCTCTCGCTCTCTCTGCCCCTCTCGCTCTCTCTGCCCCTCTCGCTCTCTCTGCCCCTCTCGCTCTCTCTGCCCCTCTCGCTCTCTCTGCCCCTCTCGCTCTCTCTGCCCCTCTCGCTCTCTCTGCCCCTCTCGCTCTCTCTGCCCCTCTCGCTCTCTCTGCCCCTCTCGCTCTCTCTGCCCCTCTCGCTCTCTCTGCCCCTCTCGCTCTCTCTGCCCCTCTCGCTCTCTCTGCCCCTCTCGCTCTCTCTGCCCCTCTCGCTCTCTCTGCCCCTCTCGCTCTCTCTGCCCCTCTCGCTCTCTCTGCCCCTCTCGCTCTCTCTGCCCCTCTCGCTCTCTCTGCCCCTCTCGCTCTCTCTGCCCCTCTCGCTCTCTCTGCCCCTCTCGCTCTCTCTGCCCCTCTCGCTCTCTCTGCCCCTCTCGCTCTCTCTGCCCCTCTCGCTCTCTCTGCCCCTCTCGCTCTCTCTGCCCCTCTCGCTCTCTCTGCCCCTCTCGCTCTCTCTGCCCCTCTCGCTCTCTCTGCCCCTCTCGCTCTCTCTGCCCCTCTCGCTCTCTCTGCCCCTCTCGCTCTCTCTGCCCCTCTCGCTCTCTCTGCCCCTCTCGCTCTCTCTGCCCCTCTCGCTCTCTCTGCCCCTCTCGCTCTCTCTGCCCCTCTCGCTCTCTCTGCCCCTCTCGCTCTCTCTGCCCCTCTCGCTCTCTCTGCCCCTCTCGCTCTCTCTGCCCCTCTCGCTCTCTCTGCCCCTCTCGCTCTCTCTGCCCCTCTCGCTCTCTCTGCCCCTCTCGCTCTCTCTGCCCCTCTCGCTCTCTCTGCCCCTCTCGCTCTCTCTGCCCCTCTCGCTCTCTCTGCCCCTCTCGCTCTCTCTGCCCCTCTCGCTCTCTCTGCCCCTCTCGCTCTCTCTGCCCCTCTCGCTCTCTCTGCCCCTCTCGCTCTCTCTGCCCCTCTCGCTCTCTCTGCCCCTCTCGCTCTCTCTGCCCCTCTCGCTCTCTCTGCCCCTCTCGCTCTCTCTGCCCCTCTCGCTCTCTCTCTCTGCCCCTCTCGCTCTCTCTCTCTGCCCCCCGCTCGCTCTCTCTGCCCCCCGCTCGCTCTCTCTGCCCCCCGCTCGCTCTCTCTGCCCCCCGCTCGCTCTCTCTGCCCCCCGCTCGCTCTCTCTGCCCCCCGCTCGCTCTCTCGGCCCCCCGCTCGCTCTCTCGGCCCCCCGCTCGCTCTCTCGGCCCCCCGCTCGCTCTCTCGGCCCCCCGCTCGCTCTCTCGGCCCCCCGCTCGCTCTCTCGGCCCCCCGCTCGCTCTCTCGGCCCCCCGCTCGCTCTCTCGGCCCCCCGCTCGCTCTCTCGGCCCCCCGCTCGCTCTCTCGGCCCCCCGCTCGCTCTCTCGGCCCCCCGCTCGCTCTCTCGGCCCCCCGCTCGCTCTCTCGGCCCCCCGCTGGCTCTCTCGGCCCCCCGCTGGCTCTCTCGGCCCCCCGCTGGCTCTCTCGGCCCCCCGCTGGCTCTCTCGGCCCCCCGCTGGCTCTCTCGGCCCCCCGCTGGCTCTCTCGGCCCCCCGCTGGCTCTCTCGGCCCCCCGCTGGCTCTCTCGGCCCCCCGCTGGCTCTCTCGGCCCCCCGCTGGCTCTCTCGGCCCCCCGCTGGCTCTCTCGGCCCCCCGCTGGCTCTCTCGGCCCCCCGCTGGCTCTCTCGGCCCCCCGCTGGCTCTCTCGGCCCCCCGCTGGCTCTCTCGGCCCCCCGCTGGCTCTCTCGGCCCCCCGCTGGCTCTCTCGGCCCCCCGCTGGCTCTCTCGGCCCCCCGCTGGCTCTCTCGGCCCCCCGCTGGCTCTCTCGGCCCCCCGCTGGCTCTCTCGGCCCCCCGCTGGCTCTCTCGGCCCCCCGCTGGCTCTCTCGGCCCCCCGCTGGCTCTCTCGGCCCCCCGCTGGCTCTCTCGGCCCCCCGCTGGCTCTCTCGGCCCCCCGCTGGCTCTCTCGGCCCCCCGCTGGCTCTCTCGGCCCCCCGCTGGCTCTCTCGGCCCCCCGCTGGCTCTCTCGGCCCCCCGCTGGCTCTCTCGGCCCCCCGCTGGCTCTCTCGGCCCCCCGCTGGCTCTCTCGGCCCCCCGCTGGCTCTCTCGGCCCCCCGCTGGCTCTCTCGGCCCCCCGCTGGCTCTCTCGGCCCCCCGCTGGCTCTCTCGGCCCCCCGCTGGCTCTCTCGGCCCCCCGCTGGCTCTCTCGGCCCCCCGCTGGCTCTCTCGGCCCCCCGCTGGCTCTCTCGGCCCCCCGCTGGCTCTCTCGGCCCCCCGCTGGCTCTCTCGGCCCCCCGCTGGCTCTCTCGGCCCCCCGCTGGCTCTCTCGGCCCCCCGCTGGCTCTCTCGGCCCCCCGCTGGCTCTCTCGGCCCCCCCGCTGGCTCTCTCGGCCCCCCGCTGGCTCTCTCGGCCCCCCGCTGGCTCTCTCGGCCCCCCGCTGGCTCTCTCGGCCCCCCGCTGGCTCTCTCGGCCCCCCGCTGGCTCTCTCGGCCCCCCGCTGGCTCTCTCGGCCCCCCGCTGGCTCTCTCGGCCCCCCGCTGGCTCTCTCGGCCCCCCGCTGGCTCTCTCGGCCCCCCGCTGGCTCTCTCGGCCCCCCGCTGGCTCTCTCGGCCCCCCGCTGGCTCTCTCGGCCCCCCGCTGGCTCTCTCGGCCCCCCGCTGGCTCTCTCGGCCCCCCGCTGGCTCTCTCGGCCCCCCGCTGGCTCTCTCGGCCCCCCGCTGGCTCTCTCGGCCCCCCGCTGGCTCTCTCGGCCCCCCGCTGGCTCTCTCGGCCCCCCGCTGGCTCTCTCGGCCCCCCGCTGGCTCTCTCGGCCCCCCGCTGGCTCTCTCGGCCCCCCGCTGGCTCTCTCGGCCCCCCGCTGGCTCTCTCGGCCCCCCGCTGGCTCTCTCGGCCCCCCGCTGGCTCTCTCGGCCCCCCGCTGGCTCTCTCGGCCCCCCGCTGGCTCTCTCGGCCCCCCGCTGGCTCTCTCGGCCCCCCGCTGGCTCTCTCGGCCCCCCGCTGGCTCTCTCGGCCCCCCGCTGGCTCTCTCGGCCCCCCGCTGGCTCTCTCGGCCCCCCGCTGGCTCTCTCGGCCCCCCCGCTGGCTCTCTCGGCCCCCCCGCTGGCTCTCTCGGCCCCCCGCTGGCTCTCTCGGCCCCCCGCTGGCTCTCTCGGCCCCCCGCTGGCTCTCTCGGCCCCCCGCTGGCTCTCTCGGCCCCCCGCTGGCTCTCTCGGCCCCCCGCTGGCTCTCTCGGCCCCCCGCTGGCTCTCTCGGCCCCCCGCTGGCTCTCTCGGCCCCCCGCTGGCTCTCTCGGCCCCCCGCTGGCTCTCTCGGCCCCCCGCTGGCTCTCTCGGCCCCCCGCTGGCTCTCTCGGCCCCCCGCTGGCTCTCTCGGCCCCCCGCTGGCTCTCTCGGCCCCCCGCTGGCTCTCTCGGCCCCCCGCTGGCTCTCTCGGCCCCCCGCTGGCTCTCTCGGCCCCCCGCTGGCTCTCTCGGCCCCCCGCTGGCTCTCTCGGCCCCCCGCTGGCTCTCTCGGCCCCCCGCTGGCTCTCTCGGCCCCCCGCTGGCTCTCTCGGCCCCCCGCTGGCTCTCTCGGCCCCCCGCTGGCTCTCTCGGCCCCCCGCTGGCTCTCTCGGCCCCCCGCTGGCTCTCTCGGCCCCCCGCTGGCTCTCTCGGCCCCCCGCTGGCTCTCTCGGCCCCCCGCTGGCTCTCTCGGCCCCCCGCTGGCTCTCTCGGCCCCCCGCTGGCTCTCTCGGCCCCCCGCTGGCTCTCTCGGCCCCCCGCTGGCTCTCTCGGCCCCCCGCTGGCTCTCTCGGCCCCCCGCTGGCTCTCTCGGCCCCCCGCTGGCTCTCTCGGCCCCCCGCTGGCTCTCTCGGCCCCCCGCTGGCTCTCTCGGCCCCCCGCTGGCTCTCTCGGCCCCCCGCTGGCTCTCTCGGCCCCCCGCTGGCTCTCTCGGCCCCCCGCTGGCTCTCTCGGCCCCCCGCTGGCTCTCTCGGCCCCCCGAGCCGACCTGGGAACTGCAGCCAGACCGGGGACAAGTGAGCCGACGCGGGCCGTGCGAGCCGACTTGGGCGCTACAGCCAGTCCCATGGCACGCAGGCGACCTGGGAACTGCAGTCATTCCCGGGGCCGGCAGCCGACCTGGGAACTGCAGTCATTCCCGGGGCAGGCAGCCGACCTGGGAACTGCAGCCAGACCTGGGGCAAGCGAGCCGACCTGTGTGCAACAGCCAGACCTGGGGCAAGCGAGCCGACAGGGAAACTGCAGCCATCCACGGGGCAAGCGCGCCAACCTGGGAACTGGAGATGGTCCCGGGGACGCGAGGGATCTGGGAACTGAAGCCAGGCATACATTGCATGCAGGCGATGTTGCCGACCCCTGGACTAAACCAACCCCTTGAATCTGTCTCGCCATCCTTTTTTCAATATTTAGCAACTTTTATTGGGGGTGCGTCTTCGACGCAGGTGTGTCTTCATTGCCGGGAAATACGTTATTTATTTGTGCATCAACCGAAGGTGAAATCTGTGCAGTATTAAATTGAAGTTCCCAGAGCTTGCAAAATAAAATGTAATTCTGTTATAATCCATCACTTTCTTCAACAAGTGGAAGTGTTTGGAATTGGTTTCATTTGAACTTGATTTTATACCCCTCATTTTTTTTCAAGAGCTAAGCTAACCTTTAACAATCGGAAAAACAGTTTTCTATTTCACTGTATAAAGGTGTTTATTTCTTTACCGCGTCTCCTTATGAAGATAGTTTCCAGTATAGTTGGTTCTGATATAATGCAGGCTTCCATTATGCTAATTGGATGTAACATAATTTGATGAACGCTATTTGTAATACACGGACCGAATTGCGTATGTCATTTTGATCGAGAACTAGAAAACCACAAGCTATTTTGGAAATTTAAACCAGGAGAAAAAAAACTGCCCAGGGGAAAAAATACTGTTTCCATGTCTTCTCCTTGCATTAATCAGACACTATTGTGTCTTCATAACACATGCTGCTAATTTAATCAGAGGTAGCCATTGGTATTCACAAACAATTGCTTCTATTGATACTTGCAATGATGTTCTTATTAAACAATATAATGCAGCCATTTGTACATTTAGCTTGCAAAAGCAAAAATAAACTTGCAGCTATTAAAAATCCCTTTATTTTTAAATCCTGCAGGGTAAAAAAACATTATTATGAGTATGAAATTCACTAGTCCCCTTCGCCCTTTACTCCAGTGTTTTTGTAACTCAATTGTCTGCAGCACCTTTTCTTCCGAACAGTTATCGCATTATAGCAGAACTGCCTGTACGTTATAGAAATTGAGATTTTCATTAATAAACATCAGCAGAAATTTAACATTTGAAATTCGCCACATTTTATTAAGGCCCACAAGCCTCTTCCACACTTCAGACTGCTGACTAGCTTAATTTCATTCATCCCCTTTTGTTACTGAGATTCATGTCCTGATTAATAATAACCCGTTGTACTTTGAAAATGTCAATTAATTTAAGATCATAGCTTCCAGGGGTGGGTGGGAACGTTGTTTGGGGAGTTCCAAATTTCCCACACTTAGTTATATGAATAAATTCCTCCAGCCAAATTCTAATTTGAAGGTGTTGCTCTCTTTTTCTGGACTCCTGTTAAGCTTGTGGTCACTGAATTTATCGCAACTCCATCACATCCTTTCTCAGTTTAAAAAATATATATTTTTATTAGAAGCTATGCATATTGCCAATGATATAACAGTTTTTCAAATACACATTTAACTTGTTTCAAAAGTTATACAAATATTACGGAATAATTTATATAAGCTTCTATTTTTTTTTAGAAAGTAAAGAAAGTAATGAGGTGAAAGAATAGGTGTATAATCAATGAAGATTGATTAAATAATATTGATTTATATAAAAAAAATAAAAATAATTTAAAAAAAACAATAAAAATAAAAAATAATACAAGCAAACAATTATTACATTAAAAAAAATTGAAGTGTACATCTTAACAATGAATGGAACAATTTCACATAACAATATCTATAGAGACGTGTATACAAATCTCAGAATACATCTTTTCATCTAATCCTACCACCGGGTATTTATTGAGTTACAATGCTGAGCTCAGCTACCCCTTCATATAGTCAGTGAATGGAGACCATATTTGTTCAAAAAGTTCATATTTGTCCATTAGGACCAACCTGATTCTCTCCAAATGCAGCGTCTCCAACATTTCCACTGTCCACATTAATTGTTAACTGACAAACATACACTTCCATTTTGTTTAAATGGATTATAGTTACAAGGAATTTTCATTTTGATGCTGCTTTACTCCTGTCAATTATAGTGTTTTGTTTGACCTCGTTGGGAAGTTATCTCTTGGGAATTATAAACCAGTATCACGGACTCCTTGTTTGATTATGGATCAGAGACTTGACAAAGGATACTGAATTAGCTTTTGTCTATTTAAAGACCACAGTAAAATTGATCAGTGATATTCTTAAATCATTTTAGCAGTTAAAGCAGCATATTTAGATATTTTTGCCTAGAATGAATTGTTCATTCTTCATGGTTTCCCTGTAGCTTTTTTCATAGGGTTATTTAGAGAAGGGAGTATCCAAATGTACTCCTAAAACTGGCTAGTAATCGAGCGTGTTTTAACTCAAATGTTCAGCAATAAATATTATTCAAGTGAAACCAAATCTGAAATACTTCTAGCAAACATGCTGAAAAATTTGCACTGACCTGTTCCAGTAATTAATTAATTACTTGACATTGAATTGGGAGGAAAGTCCACTGCTGGCAAGTGTACTGTCTATTGCTCATTTGTAAGTTTGTGACTTTGCATGTATGGTGTAATGGCATTTAGCAAATGGGTTTTGATGAGATTCTTTTCATTCTGCTCTGCACAGCTGACCTTTCTCAGGTATGGCCGGAGGCAAATCAGCACTTTAGCAAGGAGATTGATGATGAAGCAAACAGTTACTTCCAGCGAATTTACAACCATCCACCCCATCCTACCATGTCTGTTGATGAGGTTAGTATCGTGGCAACTGAATGTTTAAAATCCATATGCCGTCATTTTAGATGCACCTGATGAGTAACTGACAGCAACACACTGAGTTAGGTTCTAATTTACCTGCTCGGGTGCAAGATACTTAGAAAATTATAACATGAAAAAGTACTGATTGCAAATCTCTGTGTACATGGATGTCTATTTTGATCGTGATAGAGATGTTCGAGAGCTAATTTAGGCATTGTGCTCTTACAAATAAACACAATTTGTGCACATGGACTTCACGTAATGCAGTTACTAAAGCTAATCGAAAATTAATTTTTAAAAATCCAGTATGTGTAACTTAAGTATATGATGATAGGATCATGCAGTTGCTAATAATGGCCTCTTGCATATCCCAGAATTGGAAGGGCCCAGGACCCTGCAGTTTATTGTATTGAAATTACATGGGAAAGGTATTTTTCAGATTATTTCAGACTGCATCGTTATACATTTATAAAGGCAAAACATTTTCCATTAGATGGTTAAGAATATTGATATTCTTCTTGCTTAACAATGTGATTAAAACTTATAGTAGTAATTTTTTTAATTGCGTGAGCACCTCATTCCTCCCCACCCCTCCTACACCTATATTTAACACTTAAAGCATGTTCACATAATATTGGAAATGAAGTTATCTGTCAAAAAAAACTGATCGGCGTATTTTAGTAATCCTGAGATTCTGGAACTCAAACTCAAAACACACTGTGGAATATTTGTTAGGTGAGAGATGAAGCAGAAACACAAATCAGCTGAGGATTAATTGAATGGTGAATAAGCAAATATGGCTGAAGGAGCTGTTTCCCCCCCCCCCCCCCCCCCCCCATGTTACCATTAATTGTCAAGTGACAACTCAGAAAAATGTTGCTGATTTAAATTTGCTCTTCTTTCATCAGGTACTGGAAATGTTGCAGAGGTTTAAGGATTCCACTATTAAGCGTGAAAGGGAAGTTTTTAACTGCATGCTTCGTAATCTGTTTGAAGAGTACCGGTTCTTCCCCCAGTATCCAGATAAAGAGCTGCACATCACAGCCTGCCTATTTGGTGGAATTATTGAGAAGGGCCTGGTCACATACATGGCATTGGGACTTGCACTGCGCTATGTTCTTGAGGCTTTGCGTAAACCGTTCGACTCCAAGATGTACTACTTTGGTATTGCTGCACTAGACAGATTTAAAAACAGGTATGTTTTATTCAAATTGTTTTAATAGGGTTTACATAGGTACAGCTTCACTTCACTTCACAAAAGAAGAAAATTGGGAAGGGCAATAAACACCTATTAACATTAGAGTCGGGAGTATAATTGATCGTACTATTTTATTTTTTGTAGGGATTGATCTATTTAATACAACATCATTGATATCTTGCATTAGGTCACTTCAGACAAAGTTGAATTATCCTTAAACATCTAGGCTGTAATCTAATGTCTCCATAGAACGAGTAGTTCCATTGAGCATCATGCCTCAAAGTGCAGATATGTACAATGGATAGCCTGACATCGGTGGTGGGGAAGATGCTGGAGTCAATTATAAAAGATGAAATTGCAGCACATTTGGATAGCAGTAACAGGATCGGTCCGAGTCAGCATGGATTTACGAAGGGGAAATCGTGCTTGACTAATCTTCGGGAATTTTTTGAAGATGTAACTAAGAAAATGGACAAGGGAGAGCCAGTGGATGCAGTGTACCTGACTTTCAGAAAGCATTTGATAAGGTACCACATAGGAGATTAGTGGGCAAGATTAGGGATATGGTATTGGGGGTGGAGTGCTGACATGGATAGAAAATTGGTTGGCAGACAGGAAACAAAGAGTAGGGATTAACAGCTCCCTTTCAGAATGCCAGGCAGTGACTAACGGGGTACCGCAGGGCTTGGTGCTGGGACCGCAGCTATTTACAATATACATCAATGATTTGGATGAAGTAACATTAGCAAATTTGTAGATGACACAAAGCTGGGTGGCAGTGTGAACTGTGAGGAGGATGCTATGAGAATGCAGGGTGACTTGGACGGGTTGGTGGAGTGGGCAGATGTATGACAGATGGAGTTTAATGTGGATAAATGTGAGGTTATCCACTTTGGTATCAAAAACAGGAAGGCAGATTACTATCTAAATGGCGTAAAGTTGGGAAAAGGTGAAGTACAACGGGATCTGGGGGTCCTTGTTCATCAGTCACTGAAAGGAAGCATGCAGGTACAGCAGGCAGTGAAGAAAGCGAATGGCATGTTGGCCTTTATAACAAGAGGAGTCGAGTATAGGAGCAAATAAGTCCATCTGCAGTTGTACAGGGCCCTAGTGAGACTACACCTGGAGTATTGTGTGCAAATTTGGTCCCCTAATTTGAGGACGGACATTCTTGCTATTGAGGGAGTGCAGCGTAGGTTTACAATGTTAATTCCAAGGATGGCAGAATAAGGGGTAAGCCATTTAGAACGAAGATGAGAAAACACTTTTTCCTCAGAGAGTTGTGAGTCTGTGGAATTCTGTGCCTCAGACGGCGGTGGAGGCTGGTTCTCTGGATACTTTCAAGAGAGCTAGATAGGGCTCTTAAAGATAGCGGAGTCAAAGGATATGGGGAGAAGACAGGAACGGGAACTGGTTGGGGGATGATCAGCCATGATCACATTGAATGGCGGTGCTGGCTCGAAGGGCCGATAGGCCTATTCCTGCACCATTGTCTATTGATACTTGTCCTTATTTTTCGGTGGGCAAAGTGAAATTGTCACTATTTTGGGCAATGATTATTGGCCAATTGTTATGAAAATGATTATTATGTAGGCATCTTTGCTCGGTGGGCATGCTGTGCAAAGTAATAGCAAAATGTTGAAGTTCCCCATACCCCTTAATTCAAAATCTTCCAAAAATGTATCTACTTCCTTTTATATATCCCCAAAGATTGAGCTTTCACAATCATTTAGAGTAGAGGGTTCCAGTTCTCCCTTTTCCACTAATTTCTATGCACCTCAGTTTTAAATGACCACTGTCTAATCTTGCAACAGGGCCCTTTCACTCAAGATCATCTTCGTGGAAGTATCTGGACACATCATCACTCATTCTTGTAAGCTCCAAAGAATACAGAGCTGATTGACAATGGAGGCAATCTAAAAGTATTCACAAGGCAAGTTCCTGAGATGACCTCTTTTGGATTGCCTCCATTGCCAATATATTCCAAGGTACTCCAGGTGTGGCCTCACTGTGACCAATTGTATAATTGCCTTCCCATTTTTCCAATCCTCGTGCAAAAAAAGCTAATACGCTATTTTCCCTCCAAACCACTTGCCACACCTGCCAGCTAACTTTATGATTCATGCTCAAGAGCACCTAGTCCTTCAGTACTTCAATTTTTCTTCATTTAGATAATTCATCATTAGATCTCCTTAATAAAGTGCATGACCTCGCTCTTTTCTCATTAAACTCCATGTGATGGCTTTCTACACACTCAACCTATCTATATCCTGGTGCAGAGTCGAGATGTCATTGCATCATGCCCTTCCACCTATTTATATATCATTGGCAAAATTGCATATCCTACTGCCCTGCCTCCAGGTCGTTAATAGGTATTGTAAATAGTTTGGCGACGAGCTAGGCTTTGATGCATTCCACTAGTTACATCCCTCCAGCTTGGAAAAAGGGGAGGACTGTTTTAACTTATTCAAGGTACAAATATAACTGTCAACCTTAAAAACAGTGATCATCTGAACTCCAGTTCCAATAATTTCATAAGCAGTTGTCTTTCACCTGTATCGCTTTTTATCCTCTAGTTGAATACTGCCTAGTCCAGATATGTTAAAATTTCAATTAGAGTTGTACTTTTTGTACCATTATGATAAACCATTGATAGAATTTGTTTCCTCTCACTTTGCCACAGTCCTCAAACTCTCATGGATGTTGTCAGGACAGGAAAAATTTCGCAATAAGAAAACATTGGATAGGCTGTGAGGGGAGACCTAATTGAGGTATATAGAATTGAGGTGCCTGATAGAGTAAATAGGAAGGACCTATTGATAATTGATTTTAAAGAAGTTGATAGATGGATTGAAAGAGAAATGAAGACTTTTAAACCCAGAACATGGTGGGTAGCTGTATCTTGTTGCCTGAATGGATGTTCGTCGCAGAAATGCTGATTTATTTTAAAAATTACGGACGCTTGTATGAAGAACTGTGATATGGACAGAGTATGAATCTAGTAGCTGTCTTCAGCTGGTACAGACTCAATGGGCTGAATATATTTCACTGTTGTAGTCTTTTAAGTGCTGTAAGTTTTTATAACTTTTATGATTCTCCAATTACAAAGAGAAAATAGGTTACAGGGCATGTTTAAGAAACAGATGCTGGAAAAATTGAAGGTAGACAAAAAATGCTGGAGAAACTCAGCGGGTGAGCACCTCACATTTCGCTTAGGTAGTTTACACCCCAGCGGTATGAAAATTGACCTCTAATTTTAGATATCCCTTGCTTTCTCCCTCCTTCCCCTCCCCCTTCCCAGCTCTCCCACAAAACCTACTGTCTCCTCCTCTTCCTTTCTTCTTTCCCCCCCGCTGACGTCAGTCTGAAGAAGGGTCTCAACCCGAAACGTCACCCATTCCTTCTCTTCATAGCTGCTGCCTATCCCGCTGAGTTTCTCCAACATTTTTTTATCTACCATAGATTACAGGGAAATAATTGGGGCCATGGGACTCATCATCATGTTCTGAGTTAGCATATGCTTGAAGAATCTCTTCATAAATTGTAAGGAAACAACAAACCTCTCCCTCTCCCTGTTTTATTAATACATTTCTCATTCTGTCGTATGTATTGTACATAATTGCAAATAGACCACTTTTGCTGTTAACCCTGGATTCTTTCAGGTATCTGCCAATGGCTCTTTCCTTATTCTTAACTAAAAACAAAATCATTGTTTGTCCTCCACAAATTCTATTCCAATTCACCTTCATGAAATTGAACCTAATGATTTGCAACATTAGTTCTGATCACAAACTGAGGATTTTATTTTTTGCCTTTTCAACAGCAAGACCTGAATTTTTTGTTGTTGTTTTGTTTCACATCCCTTTCCCTATTCCTCTATCTGTCTTTCTTTCACATACTCTCCTTAAAACATATCTCTGAACAATGTAATCTCTAATTTGATCTGTTTTTGTCTGCGAAGAGCTTTGGGATATTTGACTACTATTTTAATTTTATTGGTTATGCAATTTTGCGAGTTGATTGGGGAAATTGGGCAAGTAGGAAAATTACAAGATGTTAATCTTTGTATTTCACTCTGGTGAGGTGCAGTACAAATGTGAGAATTTATAGCAAAGTCAAGGATTTGTATTAGTCGCCCTGTCCATAGACTTGTTGATAAATGTGTTCTGCTTCCATGTTTGAAGTGGTTATTTGTTCTGTGTCGTGATAGCAATTCATAGAATTAATGAGCATAAAAGAAAGCAATTTGGCCCATCAATCCCCTTAGTTCTTTTATTCACCTGTCAAATTTTTACATCTCTCCACTCCCTGTGCTATTCTTATTTATTTATATAATTTGTTCTCAATGTTACAATTGAATCTCCACCAAATCCAAAGCGTAGCTGTGGGCACGCTCATGGTCCCCAGCTATGCCTGCCTCTTTGTAGGGTATGTCGAACAATCCTTGTTCGAGGCGTACAGTGCCCCTATCCCCAAACTCTGCCTCCGCTACATTGACGACTGCATTGGTGCTGCCTTCTGCACCCATGCAGAACTCACTGACTTCATCCATTTCACCACTAACATCCATCCGGCACTCAAATTCACCGGGACCATTTCCGACATCTCCCAACCGTTTCCAGACCTCACCATCACCATTGCAGGTAACAGACTACTGACCGACATCTACTACAAACCCACCGACTCCCATGGCTATCTGGACTACACATCTTCCCACCCTACTTCCTGTAAAGACTCTATCCTCTACTCCCTATTCCTCTGTCTTCGCCGCATCTGCACCCAGGGTGAGGTGGTCCAGACCAGGGAATCAGCGATGTCCTCATTCTTTTCCCCCTTCTATTATAGATGAGGCTCTACCAGGGTCTCCTCAATATCCCGCAGCTCCGCTCTCACTCCCCATCCCCCTACTCGTAACAAAGACAGAGTCCCCCTTGTCCTCACCTTCCACCCTACCAGCCGTTGCATACAACATCTAATCCTCCAACATTTTCGCCACCTCCAACGGGATCCCACCACTGGCCACATCTTTCTCCTCCCCTTTCTGCTATCCACAGAGACCGTTCGCTCCATAACTCCCTGGTCAATTTGTCCCTTCCCACCCAAACCACCCCTCCCCTTGTACTTTCCCTTGCAACCGCAGGAAATGCTACACTTGTCGCTTTACCTCCCCCTTCGACTTCATTCCCCCCCCCCCCCCCCCCCCCCCGGACATCAGTCTGAAGAAGGGTCACCTATTCCTTCGCTCCATAGATGCTGCCTCACCTGCTGAGTTTCTCCAGCATTTTTGTCTACCTTCGATTTTTCCAGCAACTGCAGTTCTTTCTTACACATTGAATCTCCCCAATCCTTTCAGGTAGCAAAAGCTAGATAGGAAATGTGCAAGTGAAAATAAGCAAAAAAAAAGATGCTAAAATGTAAAATACAAATGGAAATGCTGCAAGCACTCATAGGTTCAGGCCATATCTGTGGGAAGAGAAAGAGTTAACATTTTCTGTCAAAAACCCTTCATCATAACTTGAGGACAATTTAAGCCTTTTCTGGTTCTTTGCCAATCACTTTAAACCTTTGTGTTCCTCTGTTGGCTGAAAATATTTGTTTTCATTGCCCCAGCTAAGTATCCTCTTGTCCTTCAATTTACAGGAGGCCAACCTCAACATCTGAACATATACTTAGTCCCTAAGCATTGATGCAATTCTCATAAATCTGCTTCTATACTACCTTTTGACATATGTCTCAGCATTTCTAGAATTAAATGTTCTTGAAATCTAATTGGTATTTTATAAAACTTTACCATTATTTTCTAATTTTGCCCTGAGGTACTAAATACAAATGTTAGAATTTATTGTGAAGTCAAAGATTTGTATGACAGACAACCAGTCCATGGACTTGTGTATAATTCTGTTCTTTTATTTCCATGTTTGGCAATCTGATTAACCCAAAGGATGTTCAAATAACCAAGGACTTTCCTTCTTACCGTTTTTAACACATTTACCGTTTTTAAAACATTTAATTCTAACCAAAGTTTAGCTGTTCCTGCCTAAATGTATTAATGTATGCAGCACTGCAACATGCAGCAGATTTTAAAAAATTGATGGCAATATAGTAGGCAGTCAAGATTAGGTTGGCTTTCTGCAGAGAAGCCCATTAATCCTGCTAGCCAGAAGATGCAAGAATCTGGAGCAAAAAATGAACTGCTGGAAGAAATCTATGGGTCGGGCATCATCTGTTATGGTAAAGGGATGGTCAGCATTTAGTGTTGAGAAGCTGTAGGGTAGAAGCCATGTTTTAATTCTCATCAAGGGATTATCCCTTTTCCTTTTAAGGATATGATCAACTTTGCCTCCACCACAAGTGTAAGCTTTAATTTTGAGGTCATTGGTTAAACAAAAAAGTTATTTCTCACAAGTCTCTTATCTCTTGGGACAACCTTAAATCTGTGTTCCCTTGTCTTTGTCTCATCAGCCAATGAGAATGGTTTTTAATTTACTTTTTCTGAAGCAATCATAATTTTAAGTCACCAAAAAAGTCCCCTCTACAACCTTTGCTCCAAGGACAAACTCACCTTCTCAACCTAAACGTAGTTATGATTCCGCTATCCTCGGATCCCTTCTGATAAATGTCTTTGACAGCTTTTCAAGGGCCTTGTATCCTTTCTAAAGTTTGATCAGAGCTCTATTTAGGCGTCAGATTGTGATTAGTTCAATAGTATAGTTCAAACATCTCTTGCGTAATATCTCTGCATTTGAAATTCACAGTTCTATTTTGTTTGCTAACTACTTATTTAGTATGAATTGCAAAGATCTATGCACATAAAGAGTGTAAATTTTACCCATACTGCACACTTTGAAAATGCACCATTGCCTATAATCCCCACAGTGCCAACATGTAATTTTATGCTTCTCCTGTATCTCATCTATCAAACGTGGCCCAAATCTGAAATTTATGTTCTTCAAATTGATCTCTCTGGTGAAAGATCCAAGCACTAAGATTTTAGCCAGGTAATAGGTATTGTGGAATTGGGCACAATTTATTTGAAATGCATGATATCAATGAATTAAGGGGATACTTGCATTGATTTCTAAAGATTGGGAGGGCAAGTGATGCTGTGCTTTTCTATTAAAACCTCAAAGTTAATTTAATTCATAATGGTCAACATTTTTTTGAAAATACATATTTAATTATATTCCTGTATATATTGATGGTCTTGTGTATGCCTTTCTAAACAGTTTACCAAATTACTCTAACAATGAATTTTGTGATTGTAGATTGAAGGACTATCCTCAGTATTGTCAACATTTAGCTTCTATTGGCCACTTTTTACAGTTTCCTCATCATTTACAGGAGGTAAGCAGTGCTTCAATAATGGTCTGAGTGTAACTTACTTTTTAATTGCTGGCAGCTGAACCAGTTGTCTTCATGGCTGAGGTATCATTTGTGAGCCTCTGATGTATCACCTTTTATGTGTTGTTTCTGTACCATTGGAATATGATTTTGATGAATTTATGTTATACACCACAGATACAGATGGCTCAAACCATTTAGCGATAATGATTATAATTCGGTTAGATTTAGCGTAGTTATGGAACGTGTCAAATTTTGAGGGGTTAAAAGTTCTCTATTGAAGTAGAGTTTTATCAGGCTGTGATGCTATTTAGCAAAAGTGAGTTGAAAATTATTACTTTAGTGTTGATGGTATTCATAACAGATATGGAGAAAGCTTAAGGCAGTTGTATTACCAATAAGGAAAAATGCAAGGTATCCAAAACTCCAATCCCAAGTGTCAAAACATACAAGGATGGATTCAGGGAAAAAGGAAAGCTTTTGCCATCTCAATACTACCAAGTTCTTTCAAGCATTGAAAGTACAATTCTAAGAATGAAAAGAAGAATGTGTACAATAAGAACTCTTGAATATTTATATTGGAAAGTAAAATCAAGGAATACCCAATGCAGATGGAATTGACTATGTGAAATTACAAATTCATGATGATAATCAAAACGAGGGCATTAATATGTGCTTGTGTTCATCGGGTGATTCTATCAAAAATCCTTTATTGAATTGTGTGTTTTTTTCCCCTACTTTTTAAATCCAACCCTCTAGCCAAACTAATTTGAATTTCGCCCCAACATCTCCATCATTGCCCTCCTCCCTCTACCCCGCCCTCTCCCTCTATCCCCCCCCCACTCCCTCCTCCTCCCCCCCCCCCCTCTCCCTCCTCACCTCCCCCACTTTCCCCTCCCTCTCCCTCCCTCCCCTCTTCCCCCTCAATCCCCCCCATTAATCCTCACCTCCCCAGGATCTCGATGTAAACTGCCGCCGGCAGTTGTAGTCTAGATCTACAGCTACATCAGGAGTCTAGATCTGCAGCTGTAATTCAGTTGGTCAAATTGAGGAATTACAGGCCAGTTAACTAAATTTAGCTGTTACTGGAAAATGTTCTAAGATTATACAAAATTATAGGTTAATCAAGAATAGTTGGTGAGAATTTGTTAAATGGAATGTTATGTCTTACTAATAAATGAATTAATTGAGATAATTGAAGGGGGCCGATTAGAGTAGTACTTTTGGTGCAGTCTGCGTCGATATTTTATTAGATTTTGTCGCCTTCCGAGGTAACGTGTTTGACGTGGTGCACCTAGCAATCTGAAGGTACAGAGGGGGAGGGGGGGTAGAGAGGGAGGGGTGCGAGAGGGAGTGGAGACGTGGCAACTACCCTCCCTCTTCCCTCCTCTCCCACAGTCCCCCCCCACTCCCTCCTGACCTCCCCAGGATCGTTCCCCACCACATCTCCATCCTCCCCCCCCCCCCCCCCCATCTCCCTCCTCCACCCCAATCTCCCTATCTCCCCCCTCCTCATTTCCCTCATCCTCCTCCCATTCCTTGCCCCAGCACCTACCCAGGTTGTAGAGTAGCTCCAGGGCTGGTTCTGGTACTGGATCGGCCTGGTTCTCGTACTCGGCCCGGCCCTGCCGTAGACTCCAGCCTTGTCTCCAGTCCAGGCTCGTCCCTGACCCCGGACCCAGGCTCGTCCTTGGCTCCGCCGGCGGCTTCTTTCTCGGCCCCGGTCACGGCCCCATCCCAAGCCCCGGGCTCGGCCCTCACTCCAACTACAGCACCACGCTCGGCTCCAGCCCAGGCCAGCGACCCGGCCGAAGCTATAGGCGCCTGCCTGGTCGTGTCATCGGGCTCGGCCCGCGGCACCACCCTCCCTACTAGGTAACAGTCGGGCGCGGGCAGCCTCCGCCACTCCTCGTTCACAGCGAACGCCTGAGTGTCTCTCCATCCTGGAGTGTCCCGTCCTGCCTTGCGGGTGCATTGTGATGTCACTCGGATTTTTTTTTCCGAAATGGGCGAGTTTTTTGGGGCCGTTTTTAAAATTTAAAGGATTAATAACTTTGGAAATATAGGTGGGAATGCGACGGGAAGATGTTTATCGCCAGGATGGGGAAAAATGTGAGTAGGATGTGTGAAAATGGGAAGGCTGTGGCCTAGTGTTTGGAAGAAGATAGGAAAACCAGATTGACACATCGTGGGCACAAACTAGACATTCTTTTAGTTATATCAAAATTTTGGATGATTTAGATAGGTTTAAAGTTTATAGATAATGGTTGAGTCGGGTTTGTTGTCACACACACAAATGAGGTAAAGGTACATTGAAAATATTGCTGGAACAGCATTATACGCACATAGACTTGGGTAATGCACACAATCATAAATTATATATAAATTACACAATTTGTACAAGATGGTAAAAAGAAAAGTCATTCCACGGAAGTGCAAGAGATGGGCCATAGTGTTCTGTTGCCACGGTAGTATTAGTGTTTTTCAGGTTTGTTTTGGATCAAGGACCTGACAATTGTAGGAAAGTAGCTGTTCCTAAACCTGCTGGTGTGGGATGAGGGTTTTGTATTTCCTGCCCAATGGTAGCAAAAAGATGTTGCCCGAATGGTGGGGATCCTTGATGATAGATGCCACTTCCTTGAAGCAATGGCTCGTGTAGATGCCTATGAGGGTAGGGAGTTCTGATGGACTGGGCTGAATCCATCACCAGTTACTGCAGCTACTTGCATTCCTGTGCATTGAAATTGCACATTATCTAGGGCATGATCCTGACTGATTGCATCATATTCCTAGCTAGGATGCAACCATCAGGACACTTTCTACAGTGCACCTGTAGCAGTTTGTTAGAAGACCTGTTATGCTGCTGCAAGTAAAAAATTAATTGTTCTGGTGCCTGTACACATGCAAATTAAACATGATTAATTCTTGACTCTAGAGTTGTTCGTGACGTCTGAACCTTTCTTAAGCTTAAAAAGAAAATGAGGCACTGACGTGCCTTCTTGGTAATAACGTCTGTACTGGGCCCAGGGCAGGTCATCCTAGATGTATACACCCAGGAATTTGAAGATGTTAACACTCTCCACTGACAACCCACCAATGGAAACTGGTTCAATTGGCAGATTGATACAGGGGGAAAAAAACTATCTGGTAGATATCAAAGGATTGGTCAGGTAAAAAGACCAGTGATAATGGGTTTCAATCCAGAGAATGTGAAGTCATGTATTCTGAGAAGGCAAAAAACTTGGGTGCAGAGCAAATGATGGGGTATTGAGGAATACAGAGACACATTGGACCAAATTAGTATAGACACCTGATGGATGTAATGATTAAGGTAAAAGGTCTATTTTAATGACTGAAGCATTGAATTTTAGAGGAGGGAGTTTGAACTTTACAAACAATGGTAAAGCTTATATTGATGATACTGTGGTTCTGGCCGCTCGATTGCATGGGCCTTTCTTACGCTGGAGATTTTTAATTATGATGAAAGATCGGATATACTGATGTGGTTTGCTTTGGGATAGAAACAATGGAGGCGATTTAATTTTAGATATAGAAAACTGAGACACTGAGTGGATAAGTATTAATAGCAAGGATTGTTTTCCTATGCAAAGAGCAACGGGAGTAATGATTTTACATAATTTGTAAATTAATAGGGGTTTTGGGGAGTGAAAGAAGGGGGTCAGCTGGAAATCACCCAAAAATTGCCAAATGTAATAAACAGATTAACTGAGCTTTTGACAACTGGATAGATTAATGGAAGCAGAGGATGATGGTGGGAGGTAGGATTTCAGTCTGGAGGCCTGTGGCTAGCGGTGTGCCTCAGGATCTGGTGCCGCTTGTCATGTATATTAATAATTTGGATGAGAACGTACAAGGCATGATTAGTAAATTTGCAGATGACACGAAAATGGGTGGTATTGTAGATAGCAAAGATTATAATCAAAGGTTACAGCAAGATCTTGATGAGTTGTGCAAATGAACAGAGGAATAGTTCATGGAGTTTATTGCAGATAAGTGAGAGTTGTTGCATTTTGGGTAGTCAAACCAGGGCGGGACCTTCACAGTAAATGGTGGGAGTTTGGGGAATGTTGTAGAGCAGTGGAATCTAGGAGTGTGGGTACATAGTCACAGGTAGATAAGATGGTCAAGAAGGCTTTTGGGCACAACAGTCAAGCTTTGGTCTTTCATCAGTCAAGCTTTTTGAGTATACAAGTTAGCATGTTATGTTGCACCACCACAGGCTCTGGTGAGGCCACAGTTGGAGTATTGTGTTCAGATTTGATCACTTTGTTATAGGGGAGATGTTGTTAATCTGGGAAGAGCACAGACTAGATTTACGAGGATGTTGCCAGGACCTGAGGCAGCAGCTCTACCATCTGTGCAACTGTGCTGCCTTTAGTAATGTCCAGTATTTAAGTAGATTACATATGTTTGCTTTCGGGTTTATGCAGAAATACATTTGGCTGCGTGTTAGTAATTTTATAACAGCTAGGAATACTAAATATTGTCATTGATTTTTTGATTTTCTGTTTCTTCCAGTACATTGAGTATGGCCAGCAGTCTAGAGACCCTCCTGTGAAAATGCAGGGTAGCATTACAACTCCTGGCAGTATTGCTTTAGCTCAGGCCCAGGCTCAAGCACAGGCTCAGAATAAGACCCCTATGGCCAGACAGGTCAGTGCCATAGTAACCACTTCCACAACCACCACAGTCACCAAAGCAACGACAGTTACCAGGCCGACAGGAGTGAGCTTTAAGAAAGATGTACCGGTGAGTATTATGATTATTTTACACTGGCAGCTGTGATTAAATTGTTTTAGAATAATGGACCAGAACATCCTGGGAAATGCCAATAGTTCCATGTCAAGCTGCTACCATTTGTCAGTTTTATGTACTACCTATGCATTCTTCCAACATCTCTACTGATTCCTGGCCTGTCTGTGAAGTCCAGTGAAGTATGAAATTTACTTAAATTTTTGCGTAGATGCGCTGGCATATCTGCCAACCAAATCTTGCCAGCTATAAACCTCAGACAATAAGTTGATTCACTTGAATGTTAAGAGGAGAAGTAAATGCAAGGGACAGTTGTTATTCCATGTCAATTTATATCTTTTAGTTTAACTTTTTTTTAAACTTATTTTTCTGCTTTTGAATGTCAGCAACATTCAGAGGTGTTCTTGACATGAATGATAGCTGCCAAAGACTACGGTTGATATGGTACTTGCTGTCTTTGTAACTCAGCGAGTGAGGCAGCATGTCTGAAGAGAAGGAATGGGCGACGTTTCGGGTTGAGACCATTCTTCAGGCTGAAGAAGGATCTCTACCTGAAACGTCGCCCATTCCTTCTCTTCACACATGCTGCCTCACTCGCTGAGGTACTCCAGCATTTTGTGTCTACCTTTGATTTAAACCAGCATCTGCAATTCTTTCTTACACACTTGCTGTCTTTGTATTCGGTCACTTCATTGGCCCCTCTCCCCATGCACTCCTCAGCCCTGCGTGTGATGATATTGGCATTCCACAATGCTGCCACGCAAGGCGAGACATTATGGATTTGGATTGATTTGAGCAGCAAATCAACGTAAGCTGATATTCAAAAGCTAAGTTAGCATTATGTTATCTGCAAGCATGGAGAGCTCGTCCCAGCAGCAAGTTTTGGTCCACTATTATTTTGTTTGAAGGACCCAATACTTATTAAATCATTGAACAATCTAGTATTGCAAAATGGAAATGAGTATTGTAAAATGTTTTGTGTACAGTTTTTTATCTTTTCAATTTCCCCCAACCCATGTATTGGAGAAGGGTAAGAGAGATCTCAGTAGTTTAGAAGCTCCAACTTTCAAAAGTACCATTCATGTTTCGGGTATCATTAACTGTTATTGTATTTCTCAAGAAGAAATGTCCAGATATTGCGCATAAATGTTGCTAAGAACCTTCAAAGCTCAATTTGGGTTTTTAATCTGCTATCCCAGAAACTTTGAACACAAACATTTGAGCTGTTACTTTGTCTTTTAAAATATTTTTTATCTCCACCTAATGGTTCCTTTCTAATACTGCATGTTACAATTTCAACAGTGTTACATTACTGTTTCTGTAAAATACGGCTGAAATTTTACACAAATCGCCTATATATATTTATTGAGATGGTTCTTTTTTTTTAATTTCATAAAAGAGAATACTCAAATTTAGCCAGCTGGATGACATATTTCTGTGTCTGCAGTAGTGAATATTTATTTTTTTCTTTGAACAATTTGCATATGCTTAGCTATTGGAAGATTCCACTAAAAAGATTAGTGTGCAAGCACTAATATTCATGGGTCTAAGAGTCCATGATAATAAAACATTAAATTCAGAAAGAAAATCCTGAATTTAGCTGCCAATTCATTTGAACCTGAAACATTTGGCAATTAAGTTACTTTTCCAAGTGAAGATTTTGTATTTGACAAAATGCCTTGTTTTGTTTTAGCCCTCTATTAACACAACAAACATAGAAACATTGTTGGTGGCTACAGACCAGGGTGAGAGAATAGTGGAACCACCGGAGAATATTCAAGAAAAAGTAGCATTCATCTTCAACAACCTCTCACAGTCCAACATGACACAAAAGGTGAGTGTTCTGAGATTGGTATTGCGGCCGTGTCTGAATTAACCTTTTTCTTGTTTATATTCTTTGAATTCAAGCAGAAGAATTAAATCCATCTCTATTGGATAGTTTCTCCTGTACGTGGACTAACATTTATATTACAACCGTTACATGGTTCAGATACATTCAGTATTTGACAGTGTTCTATTTAAATCAAATTTTGTGTAATATGTTTGCCATCGGAGTTGCTGGTGGAGCCTATCACCTGCTCAGCTCAGACATTAATCAAAACATAGTGTCATACAGCACGGAAACAGATCCTTCCCCCCAACTTGCCTATGCTGACCTATATGTCCCATCTACACTGGTCCCACCTGCCCGCATATGGCCCACATCCCTCTAAACCTTTCTTATCCATGTACCTGTCCAAATGTCTTTTAAATGTTGCTAAAGTACATGCCTCAACTACGTCCAGTGGCAGCTCATTCCATATATCGGCAACCTGCTGTGTCAAAACGTTGCCCCTCAAGTTCCGATTAAAACGTTTCCCTCTCATCTTTCCGACATTCCGGACGTTCCTTTCCCACAAACAACGTGTCTAATACCATCAAAGTTGGCTTTTCTCCAATTCAGAAGTTTAATTAGTGGGCCCAGCCGGTCTTTATCCATAACTATTTAAAAGCAAATGGAACAGTGGTCGCTCTTCCAAAACGGTTCCCCAAAAACACTTTTGGTCAATTGCCCGCCTCAATTTCCTAAACGTAGGTCAAGCTTTGTCCTCTCCCGTGTGAAGCCCTCTACATATTGTCTGAGGAAACCTTTCTAAACACGTTTGATAAATTCCACATTCTCTGAAGTCTTTGGCACTATGACAGTCCCAGCCTATTGAGAAAGTTATAACCCCCTTCTCTGACAACCTTGTTAGTCATGCAGCTTCCTGCAGTTTCCTGGCATATTTACTCTTCTAATTCTTATTGACTCCTTGGGGGGGCCTGTAGTACACTTTCAACAAGGTGATCATCCACTTATTATATTTCAGCTCCGCCCGTATAGGCTCACTGAATGATCCAGCAGTAGTGTCACCTAAGACTACTGTGACATTTTCCTTAATTAATAAAGGAACACTCGTTCCTCTTTAACCTCCACCTACATCTCTCCTGTGGTACCTCTATGGTGGAATATTAAGCTGCCAGTCCTGTCCCTCTTTTAATCAGATTTCCATAATGCTACAACATCCCAGTTATACATACCTATCCAGATCCTGAGTTTATCTACGTTACCCATTGGGCTTCTCGCATTAAAATAAATGAAACAGTCTTTCCTTGTTCCCGGTCGTCCTCCTGTCTATTCTTTCCATTGAACGTTTCCATCACCACCTACAGTGCATTCACAAAATATTCAGACGACCCCTTCACTTTTTCCACATTTCGTTACGTTACAGCCTTATTTTTTAATGGATTAAATTCATTTTTTTATCATCAATCTACACACAATACCCCAGAATGATGAAGCGAAAACAGGTGTTTAGACATTTTTGCAAAGTAATTAAAAAGAAATAACTGAAATTACATTTACATAAGTATTCAGACCCTTTGCTGTGACACTCAAAATTGAGCTTGGGTTGATTGGAGTCCACCAGAGGTAAATTACATTGATTGGACATGATTTGGAAAGGCACACACCTGTCTATAACAGTTGACAGTGCATGTCAGAGCAAAAACCAAGCCATGAATGGGAAGGAATTGTCCGTAGACCCCTGAGACAGGATCGTGTGGAGACACATATCTGGGGAAGGGTATAAAACAATTTCAGCAGCTTTGCAGATCCCGAAGAGCATAGTGGCCTCTGTCATTCTTAAATGGAAGAAATTTGGAACCACCAGGACTCTTCATAGAGCTGGCCGCCGGCCAAACTGAGCAATCGGGGGAGTAGGGCCTTGGTCAGGGATGGTCACTCTGAGCTCCAGAATTCCTCTGTGGAGATGGGAGAACCTTTCAGAAGAACAACTATATCTGCAGCACTCCACCAATCAGGCCGTTATGGTAGAGTGGCCAGACTGAAGCCACTCATCAGTAAAAGGCACATGACAGCCCGCTTGGAGTTTGGAAAAAACACCTAAAGAACTCTCAGACCATGAGAAACAAGATTCTCTGGTCTGATGAAACCAAGATTTAACTCTTTGGCCTGAATGCCAAGCATCATGCCTGGAGGAAACCAGGCACCGCTCATCACCTTGCCAATACCATACCTATGGTTAAGCATGGTGGTGCCGGCATCATGCTGTGGGAATGTTTTCCAGTGGCAGGAACTGGGAGACTAGTCAGGATCGAGGGAAAGATGAACGAAGCAAAGTACAGAGAGATTCTTCATGAAAACCTGCTCCAGAGCGTTCTGGACCTCAGACTGGGACGGAGGTTCACTTTCCAACAGGCCTAAGAACACAGCCAAGACAACACATGAGTGGCTTTGTGACAATACTGTGAATGTTTTTGAGTGGCCCAGCGAGAGCCCGGACTTGAACCTGATTGAACATCTCTGGAGGAACCTGAAAATAGCAGCAAATCACTGCTCCCCATCCAACGTGACAGAGCTTGAGAGGATCTGCGGAGAAGAATGGGGGAAATTACCCCAACACAGGTGTGCCAAGCTTGTAGTGTCATATCCAAGAAGGCCTGAGGCTGTAATCTCTGCCAAAGGTGCCTCAACAAAGTACTGAGTAAAGGGTCTGAATACTTATGTAAATGTGATATTTCAGTAACACATTTTAACATTTCAGCACACTTTTAAATTTTAATCTGGATGCCACCAGCAAGGTCCATTTTTAATGTATATTTTCAATTGCTGCCACATTCTTAAACTTTGGATTGTACCCTTATGATAAATGTATGAATAATATATTGTTACTTGGATTACAGGTGGAAGAGCTAAAAGAGACCGTGAAGGATGAGTTTATGCCCTGGGTGTCTCAATATTTGGTTATGAAGCGGGTTAGCATTGAACCAAACTTTCACAGTCTTTACTCAAACTTTATGGATACACTAAAGAACCCTGAGTTTAACAAAATGGTGCTCACCGAAACATACAGAAACATCAAGGTAAGATTTGGAGAGGTATGAACAGATGACACTATTACGAGATGGGTTTTATTTTTAATTTATGCCTGTTAACTTTGCAAGTTCCCCTTTTAACATTCCTCTAATTTGCTTTGCCTGATCCTAATCACCACGATTGTGGGGAGCTTTATCAAATGCCGTACTAAAATCCATGTAGACAACATGGGCAGAACAGTGGTAGACCTGCTGCCGCACTGCACTAGAGAGCCGGTTTGTTCCTGACCACTGGTGCTGTCTGTGTGGAGATTGCATGTTCTCCATGTGACCACATGTATTTCCTCTGCGTGCTGAGGTTTCCTTCCATATCCCAAAGACGCTTGCTTTGTAGGTTAATTGGCCCCTGTAAATTATTCCTAGGGTATAGTGGGATAACCAGAGTGAACAGATGATCAATGGTCGGCGTGGATCCGGTGGGCCGAAGGGCCTGTTTCCATGCTGTATATCTAAACTAAACATCCTCTACCCTCATCAGTTACCTCGTGAAAAGTCAAATTCAAAGCCACATGCCAAGCCATGCTGACGGTCCCTAATTAACCCATCCTATCCTGAAGAACCATCTCCAATAGCTTCCGCACCACTGACCTATCCTGGATTCTCTCGTCCTTTCTTAAACAAAGGAACAACAATGGTTACTGGGGATAGAGGTGGTTCAGCATTATAATGTTACATGGCTTAATACTTCATTAAGCAATTTCTTTGGTGGCATTTCCAGCTGATGTAATTGAAGCATTTTCAGAAACCTTTTGATAACTTAAGTGCTAAATAAGTTTTAATAATGTGGCAAATTAATTTTGACTTGGGTGTTAAATATCAATTGGCCAGTTGCAGCCCTGTTTCAGCATTTTCTCTTGCCCCTTTCAGGTACTGCTAACATCAGACAAGGCTGCAGCAAACTTTTCAGACCGATCGTTGTTGAAGAACCTGGGACACTGGTTGGGTATGATCACCCTGGCCAAAAACAAACCCATCTTGCACATTGTAAGTGCCTCCAAATTGTTGTCTCTTCAGTTTGGTTGAGTCTTTTTTGGTGATGAACAGCTTTTAATTGTAACTGATTTGTTGGATAAACTGATTACATTAACGTCTTATTTTTACAAACTCTTTTATTGAAAATGTCTTGCACAGGATTTGGATGTGAAATCACTGCTGCTGGAAGCTTACATGAAAGGTCAGCAAGAGATGCTCTACGTTGTCCCTTTTATTGCCAAAGTTTTAGAGTCCAGCGTTAGGAGTATGGTAAGTAAAGATGTTTTTATTTTAGCTGGATAATCTAGGAGGTGACTTCTCAATCCCAAGAAAGAAACTACTTTGAGAAAGATCAATTTTGCATTAGAACGCAAATTCTAACACAAATTTGTATTGAACTTAAAATAGGTGACAAGATTTAATGTTTGTTTGACCCCTTGGGAACTTGGTAACACTGTCTCAATTGTATTGAACCAGACACTAAACCAATAGGAATACCAATTGTAGCAGCAGATAAATCCATTAGCTACAAAATTATTGGGAATCCAAAATTTGACCCGCAATGCATGTCCTTTTTATGCTGTTTCCTGGATATGTACCAAGTCTCTCTTTCTGCTGTTGTGATGCATTTGGATTGAAGAATTAATCCCATCTAATGTGAGAGAATTACAAAATCCAGCAAATTAATCTAAAGAGCTTTGTTTGATCTAGCGCCCTGCAATTCCCAAAATATATAAAAATTGCTAATCCCAAAAGGATGCAAATGACTAACTTGAGAATCCTAAACATCCACTGACAGCTGCAGAACTTTATCATTTTAATGTTTATATTAGTTTGTTGTCACATGTACAATGAATAGACAATAGGCCATTCGAATAGTAGGCAATTCGGCCCTTCGAGCCAGCACCGCCATTCAATATGATTGTGGCTAGTCATCCACAATCAGTACCCCGTTCCTGCCTTCTCGCCGTATCCCCTGACTCCACTATCTTTAAGAGCTCTATTTAACTCTCTCTTGAAAGCATCCAGAGAATTGGCCTCCACTGCCTTCTGAGGCAGAGAATTCCACAAATTCACAACTCTGGGCGAAAAAGTTTTTCCTCTCTAATGGCCTCCCCTAATTCTTAACATGTGGCCCCTGGTTCAGGATTCCCCCAACAACAGGAACATGTTTCCTGCCTCTAGCGTGTCCAATCCCTTAATTTTGTTGTTTCAATAAGATCCCCTCTCATCCTTCTAAATTCCAGAGTATACAAGCCCAGTCGCTCCATTCTATCAACATATGACAGTCCTGCCATCCTTGTGAACCTACGCTGCACTCCTTCAATAGCAAAAAAGCCCTTCCACAAATTTGGAGACCCAAACTGCACACAATACTCCAGATGTGGTCTCACTAAGGCCCTGTACAACTGCAGAAGGACCTCTTAGCTCCTAGACTCAACTCTTCTTGTTATGAAGGCCAACGTGCCATTAGCTTTCTTCAATACCTGCTGTACCTGCATGCTTCCTTTCAGTGACTGACAAACAAGGACCCCCAGATCTCATTGTACTTCCCATTTTCCCAACTTGACACCATTCAGATAATAATCTGCCTTCCTGTTTTTGCCACCAAAGTGGATAACCCCACCTTTATCCACATTAAATTGGATCTGCCTTGCATCTGCTCACTCACCCAACCTGTCCAAATCACCCTGCATCCTCATAGCATCCTCCTCACACTTTACACTGCCACTCAGCTTTGTGTCATCTGCAAATTTGTTAGTTACTTTTAATCCCTTCATCTAAATCATTAATGTATATTGTAAATAGCTGCAGTGCCAGCACCGAGCCTTGCGGTACCACACTAGTCACTGCTTGCCATTCTGAAAGGAACCTGTTAATCCCTACTCTTCGTTTCATGTCTGCCAACAAATTTTCTATCCATGTCAGTGCCCTACAATGCTCTAATTATGCCCACTAATCTATGTGGGCCCTTATCAAATGCTTTCTGAAAGTCCAGGTACACTACATCCACTGGCTCTCCCTTGTTCATTTTCTTAGTTATATCCTCAAAAAACGCTTTTGTTCCATGCTAACTAGTCAGCGGAAAGACTATACATAATTACAATCTAGCTATCCGCAGTGTACAGATGTGCAAAATATGGTCCAGTAAAGTCCAATAAAGCTAGTTCGAGGTTCTCCAGTGAGGTAGATGGTAGCTCAGGACTGCTCTCCAATTTTTGATAGGATGGTTCAATTGATTTAGCAAAATCGGACTGGAAATGGCTCCTTGACGGTAAATTGGTCTTGGAGCAATGTGAATATTCAAAGGGTTCAGGTTTGATGTTTAAAACTATCACCTTATCGATAGCGAATTGCAGGAAAGGTAAGGGATGATAAAAAAGGTTATGTCATATGAGACACCTAAAGTTTAATACAGGCAAATGCCTAACTAACATATTGAAAGAAATTGAGGACTATCAGAAAAGCAAAGAAGATATGAAAAAATATTGACAAATAAAATATTCGTTCTGTTTAATACATATTTGCAAAGTGAGTAGATATCAAAAGAACTGACTATTAGGCAACCAAAAAGTAATCGATGCATGGAGGCAGAGGATATGGGTACAATTGTGAATGAATATTTGGAGGTTTTATTGCAGTTGAGGAGAATGAGTGAAATATTAGGTGGGCCGAACATAGTAAAAAAGCAATCTTAAGTGGTTTAGCATCTTCCTAAATGGGATAAATTGCCTGCAGAGAAGAAATGTACACCAAGCTGTTAAAAAGTCAGAGAGGAAATTTTGACTATTGGTTTTCCAATGAGCTGCTGTTATTTTAAAAAAAGAAGGAAGGAAGGAATCAACCAAGCGATTACAAACCAGTTTATGCTTGGTGATGGACAAATTATTGGAATTAATGTTAATGGTCAGTAACCTTTTATTAAGGAAGGCACACCCTCATCAGGGACAGTACAGATTTATGAAGGGAAGGCTGGATCCATTTTTTTGAGGAACGATCAATAAGATTAATTGAACATTGCATTTGTTATCGGTCTGGATTTGGGTATGATTCCAAATGGTAGCCTGGTCAAAAGAATAAAGTTTCATGAGAGTGTCAAATTGGATTGAAAGTTGTCTCAGTAGCAGGAAACAAGAAGTAATGATAGATGCTTTTGTGACTGGAAGGCTGTTACTAATGGGTTTCCAAAGACCTCGTGTGCCTTTGTAATATATATTAATAATCTAAACTAAGTACTGAGGACATGATAAAGAAGTTTGCAGATTATGCAGTTTGAAGGAAAGCTTTACATTTTAGGAAAATATTGATGATCTAGGAAGCAGTGACAAATTAAATCTTAATCCAGAGAAGCGTGCTATAATTCATTTGGGGAAGTGTAGTAAGGCAAGGAATAAACAGTAAATGGGAAAGATATTGAGTGATGTGGAGGAATAACACCCAAGGTATGTCCACATACCAATAACATGTTCGAAAAGGTATACAGGATGTCTTTAACTGAGGCAGAGAGATTGGAGATCATAGAACAGTACAATACAGGAACAGCCCTGTGCCTCGTGATCTCTGTGCCGAACATGATGCCAAATAAACTATGTCCTTTTGCCTGCACGTGATCCATATCCTTCCATTCCTGCATATTCATGTGCTGAAAAACCTCTTAAACACTTATCTGTTTCAATCACCACCCTTGGCAGCGCGTTCCAGGCACCTATAACACAACAAAACCTGCCCTGCATCTCTCCGTTAAACTTTTACCCTCTGAATGTCCTCTTGTATTTGGCATTTCCACACGGGGAAAAGGGTTCAGATTGTCTGACCCATTTATGCAGCTCATAATTCTTTATCGTTTTATCACCTTGGCCTCCGGCACTCCAGAGAAAACAATCATCTTGAGCACTGGGTACAATTCAGGTCACCAGTTAGCAAAAAATGATATAATTGCACTGGAGAGTGTGCAAAGGATGTTTAAAGATATTGCCAGACTTGTAAAATTGTAGCAACAAGGAAAGACTGGAATTGGGATTATTTTCTATGACGCAGGAGATGAAGAAGAAACTTAATAGAAATCTATGAAGGTCTGAGAGAGAATCTAAATCCTGAGGTGGAGGGCACAAAATGCGGGGGTGATGACTTAAAATAGTTGTTTAAAGAATTGGTGGGAGGCTGTTTCTTCCAGTTGAGAAGCTGTGTAGGCTGCATTGTCGCAGGGTAAGTGGTTGAGATTAAAAAATGATTTACACATTTCATCTTTGGAATTCTCTACTGCAAAGGCCTGTAGTTGAATTTATTCAAGGCCACCTGTAAGAATTTGGGGATTAAGGTAATTGGGAGATTGAGTAGGAAAGAGTTGCAGGTTTGGATGCATTTTATTAAATTGTAGGACCAAATTGTCATGACATGCTGCTTGTACCCAATAACTACTTATTCAATATATGAAGCGCCAATAATGGAAATGATGATATAACTCTAGTATTCCTGTGTGCTTAAAACATCAATACAATTCAGCTGTGTAGTACCTGTAATTGAACATGAATAACAGTGACCTAATGCTTTATCTTTCAGTTAAAGCATGATTTATTTTGTATAACATTTTTAAAAGCTGTGAATCCTTGCCTTTTATGGTGATTGGCTTTCGCTATAGGGGAGGAGCAATATAGATTTATTTTTAGAAGTTGCATCTGAGGCTTAAATTTTACCGATTGATTTCTTCTATTTTGGACCCTTTGGGGTAAGAGCATTTAAAAATATTTAAAAATCCTAGCCCAACTATTTACACCTTCCTAGGGTTTATTGAGTAACACAAGAGTTATATTGTTCCTTAAACACATTAAAGTTTCTCGCACTGTATCACATGAGTGTTATTAAAAAGGAATTTAAGTTCTGAACACTATAAGTCATCACCATCATTTGGCAAGCCTTAATTTTAAGGATGACATTTAATTATGCATAATTAACTCGCTACAATGTTACAGGTCCCCCTCAGTACTGTTTTACTTTTGATTTTAATTGTTTCGATGTATTGGTATTGATGTACTTGCATCATTCTATTGTATTTAACTCTTCTGATACCTCATGATATATTGTTTGCTGAGCAAGATAGCCAAGTGAACCAAATTTATCTAAATGGAAGTTAATATATTTCCTAAATATATGGAAATTACAAATCTTTCAACAGTTGTAGTAGGAATGCTGTAGTATGCCGAATGTAGTAATGACTAGAAATCTGTGTGAAAGTGAGTTCAATGTGGGGTGGAGGGGAAGAATTCAAGAATGTTCTTAGATTTTCTTTCTGAGGATGTCACTATTCGGACTCATTTATTTTGTTGTTTTACAGGTTTTTAGGCCTCCAAATCCTTGGACAATGGCTATCATGAATGTATTAGCTGAGCTACATCAAGAGCACGATTTGAAGGTAGATCTTTATCTTTGTTCTCAATGCTGTGGAAATTATTGTCACCAGCAATTGCACAGGATCTGATGCAGAATACAATTTACATAATCTTGCTTCATTGTTGAAAGAGCTAAATATTATAGAGCAAGCTCTCTTGAATACAGAGTCATTGAAACATTCTGCTTAACTCATCCATGGCAACCAAAATGCCCCATGTAAGTTAGTCCCATTTATCTACTTTTGGCCCTTTCTAAATCTTTCTTGTCCATGTATGTGTCTAAATGTATTTTAAAAGTTATTATTGTACCTGCCTCAACTACTTTCTCTGGCAGCTTGTTCAATATACGCAACACCCTCTGAAAAGATTTCCCTTCAGGCTCCTACTAAAGCATTCCCCCTCATTTTAAACCGTTACCTTATAGTTAGTTCTTGATTCCCCTGCCCAGGAAAGAAAACTATGTTTACCCTTTTTTCCTCATAATTGTATCATTCTATTGTATCTTATTGTATAAGATCACCCATCTGCCTCCTACCCAACTTCTCCCACTAGCACAGGGACGAGTTTTGGTAACATCCTCGTAAATTTTCTCTGCACTGTTTCCAGCTTGAAGGGATCTTGAGACCAGGGTGATCAAGATTGCCTTCGCAGTATCTTGTACCGCTTCCCAACATCTATACTTAATTAAATGACTAATGAAGGCCTGCATACCAAAAGCCTTCACCACATTAGTAACCTGCCGTACCACTTTCAGGGAATTGTGTACTTGTACCTCTAGATCCCAGGGCCCTACCGTATACTCTACCCTGGTTTTGAAGTGCCATTTTGCTGAACTTGTATAAATAGAAGAACAAAAATATTTTGGTGACTTTGGGGTCATTTCAAAAGTGAGCAGACTAAATATCTTGTAGAAACCTATGTAGGGGGAAGTGGAGTGGGGAGAAGTAAGCAGAAGGTGGTCTTAAATCTTGTGAAGATATGATTTTAAAATCCAAACATGCCACGTTCCATTTCCTTCTTTCACATGTTTGCTCAATTTTTGAGAGCTGTCATTTTGTTAAAATGTAATGTTACATTCAAACTTTCATATCGCTTACTAAATGTTGCTGCTATTGTATAAAAAATAATAGTCCTAAATTCATAACAATTGTGACGAAGTCATATTTTACAAGGCTCATGTTGGGTTTGGGTAATGACATCAGAAAAAATCAGTGAATATAAAAAGCTTGGACTCTTTCATGTCAGATGTGTGTGCTGTGTGCAGTACTAAGGCGGGGTAGAATACAAAACCTTGCCATGCTGTATAGTGTTTTCCAACCACGCACTAGGCGGCTTCAAATTAGAAATTGTGTCTGTGTATCCATAAAACTTTTTCAGTGCCATGAGATATAAATGGATTTTTGGTATTCCATCGGAAACAATGCACTGGTTTGGATACTGCTTGAACAAGATCTTGGATATGTGGTGCATATATAGTGAAAAGCTATGCCTTTTTCAAAATAAACATTTTGACTTGTGAGAATTTAAATCTATACTTCTATCATTCAGAGATCATGTTTCATTTAACTTGGGTAGCTGTTTTTTTGATTTATGTTTGAAGGTTCTGTAAAATTTTATTTAGCTGCTACAGCACCATTTCAGAAATCTGCAAACAACCTACCATACTGCTGTATTAATTTCCATTTTCTAAAACGTTAGGAAAACAAATTAAGGGGTTATAATTTAGTGACAATTTAGATACATTATTGGGGGAAAAGTTAGAATGTCGAGACCAGGCTAAATGAGAATTTACTCTGCCGTGCTCTGAATTTTGAATGTACTGCGGTGGCAGTTATAATTATCAAGTTAATTTCGGTGCTCTCCATTCTTCTGGAATATTTTGGGAGAAACGTATTTCATTGAAAAGGTGGTCAGTAAATAGAGATATAACTGAGATGGGGGTTATTTGCAGCAAATAGTTGAGTGCCTCATTTGAAAGGATAGGTTGTGGGCTCAACATGTAACTCATGGAATTGGATTAAGTATATACTGAAAATAGGGGAATTTACTTTGCTGTAAGAAAGTACATGATTTCTACCGTAAATGATACATGGTTGAGGTCGTGCTCTAACCATGTAGAATCGCTATCAAGAGATTTTGAATGTACAATTCATGATCCCTGGGGCTGTTAATGACGCTCGTCCTGTGGCGCTGAGGTAAAAAAAAGAAAGTACTGGGAAAGCTTTATCAAAGAACCAGAGGATAAATAGAGAGTTGTACAGCCTTCAGCCCAAATCATTCATGCCAACCAAGTTAGCTCTCCGAGCTAGTCCCATTTCCCTTTATCTGGCCCATATCTCTCCAAACCTTTCCTATCATGTATCGGAGCAATTGGCTTTTAAATGTTAGTGCACATACCATCTCCTGTGACTGCTGGTTCCATATATGCACTACTTTCTTGTGGGATTTTATTTTCCGGTTTCTGTTAAATCTTTCCCCTATTCCCTTCAACCTATGCTCTCCATCTCTTGACTTGATGGTGAACAATATCTGATGACTATAATACCTGTACTTATAAATGTTATAAGCATAGATATTAAAATAACTGAAATGAAATTCTTACTGTAGTCTTTTGTGCCTCAGCCAAGAAACTAACTTTTTAATGCATATTTCACGTAAAAAAACTCTAGCTGCCCCCAACTTTTCACCATTTTTCAGGGAATTACTCTAAATGTGCGAACCTTGCAAATTATATTTTAATCAAGAACCAGTTTCTAGATTAAGTGATGGTTAAACTTGGAGTTTAAATGGCCCTGTCAGTCTCTTTCATTTTGTATTCTGACTAAGTTCAGCTAGGAATTACTGCACTTTGTGATTCCCACAATTTGCTGTAATAAATCTTAACTGTTTCCTCAATCAAAGACCTGAGATGCAGCTGAAATTAGGTAATGTCTACTGTAGCATGGAGAACTGAGTTTGAACATGTGCTATTTCCAATAGAATACAGGCTATATTATACTATTTGGAAACCTGCACTTGAAGTATCTCCTGGGAGTATGTAGCACTGCATTTATGTAAAATGGTTGCAAGTTGGTTGGCTTTCTCTTCTGTCCTTGGGCCGGGGTTGAGGTGACCAGTTGACACCAGCACATTCCACCGTTGTTTGCTGAAACTGTCCTCTGCTGAAGCTAATTAGGTGCCTTTACGGATCAAAAGTCTAAGTTTTTAAAATCCTTTACTAATATCTGGTCACTTACGTCACTCTTGTCCCAGAACTAGACTAAAGAGCATTATCCCAAGGATTGGAAAGCAGTTGTAGTGCTCCTGCTGAAATGAAATAACCCAATCTATATCCAATAAAATACATTTTAGGTAGACGTTATTTGAAGTTCTGATGCCTTTAAACCATTTATTTCCTCAAATGATGGGCATGATATACATAGTCATAGGCAATGGAAAGAAACCCTTCAGCCCAACTTGCCCATGCTGACTAAGATGCCCCATCGACACTAGATAGCCCTGCCTGCATTTGGCCCATATCCCTCTAAACCGTTCCTATCCATGTATCTGTCCAAATGTCTTTGAAATGTGGTCAAAGTACCTGCCTCAACTACCTCCTTTGTCAGCTCATTCCATACACCCACCACCCTTGGTGTGGAAATGTTGCCCCTCAAGTTCCTATTAAATCTTTCCCTGCTCACTTTAAACCTATATCCTCTGGTTCTTGATTTCCCCACTCTGGATAAAATACTCTGTACACCTACTCTATCTATTCCCCTCATGATCTTGTACATCTGCCTATAGCTCAGGCCCTCAAGTCCTGGTAACATCCTTATATCTTCTCTGCACACTTTCCAGCTTAACAACATCCTTCCTTTAGCAAGGTGACTAGAACTGAACACAATGCTCCAAATGCGGCCTCGCCAATGTCTTGTATAACTGTAACATTACATTCCAACTTCTATACTCAATATCCTGACTGATGACGGCCAATATGACAAAACCCACCTTGACCACCCTATCCACCTGTGATGCCACTTTCAGGGAACTACGTATCTGCATTCCTGGATTCCTCTGCTCGGCAATGCTCCCCAGAGCCCTACCATTCACTGTGACGGTCCTGCCCTAGTTTGACTTCCCAAAATGCGACACCTCAAACATCTGCATTAAATTCCATTAACCATTCCTCAGCCCACTTGCCCAGCTGTTCAAGATCTTGCTGTAATTTTTGATGACCATCTTCGCTATCTACAATAACGTTCATTTGGTGTCATCTGCATACTTACTAATCATTCCTTGTACATTCTCATCCAAATCATTGATATAAACCACAAACAGTGATGGACCCAACACCGATCCCTGAGGCACATCACTAGTCACAGGCCTCCAGACTGAAAAAGATTTTCCACCATCACCTTTCCATGAAGCTAATTTTCTATCCAGTCAGCCGGCTCTCTCTGAATCCCATGCAATCTAACCTTCCAGAATAGCCTACCAGGTGGAAATTGATCGAATGCCTTGCTGAAATTCATATAGATTCCATGGATTCCAAATACTCAAATCCAAATACTCTCCAGTAACTTGCCTACCGACGATGTTAGGCTTACTGGTCTATGGTTCCCAGGCTTTTCATTGTCGCCTTTCATAAATAAAGGCACAACATTAGCCATCCTTCAGTCTTATGGCACCTCACCCATTTCTAATGATTTTGATTATGATATGATTTTTTCGAATGAAAACATTTTTGTTTTCTAAAGCATTTCAATACTTTAATGTCTGTTGCCATAGATGTTCAGAAGCCTTTATAGATTCATAGAAAATAAGGTGCAGGAGTAGGCCATTCGGCCCTTCGAGCCTGCACCGCCATTCAATATGATCATGGCTGATCATCCAACTCAGTATCCTGTACCTGCCTTCTCTCCATACCCCCTGATCCCTTTAGCCACAAGGGCCACATCTAGCTCCCTCTTAAATATAGCCAATGAACTGGCCTCAACTACCTTCTGTGGCAGAGAATTCCACAGACTCACCACTCTCTGTGTGAAAAAAGATCTTCTCATCGCGGTCCTAAAAGACTTCCCCCTTATCCTTAAACTGTGACCCCTTGTTCTGGAGTTCCCCAACATCGGGAACAATCTTCCTGCATCTAGCCTGTCCAACCCCTTAAGAATTTTGTAAGTCTCTATAAGATCCCCCCCTCAATCTCCTAAATCCCAGCGAGTACAAGCCGAGTCTATCCAATCTTTCTTCATATGGAAGTCCTGCCATCCCAGGAATCAGTCTGGTGAACCTTCTCTGGACTCCCACTATGGCAAGAATGTCTTTCCTCAGATTAGGAGACCAAAACTGTACGCAATACACCAGGTGTGGCCTCACCAAGACCCTATACAACTGCAGTAGAACCTCCCTGCTCTTGTACTCAAATCCTTTTGCTCTGAATGCCAATATACCATTTGCTTTCTTCACAGCCTTCTGCACCTCCATGCCTACTTTCAATGACACCGTGACACCTAGGCCTCGTTGCATCTCCCCATTTCCTAATTGGCCACCATTTAGATAATAATCTACCCTCCTGTTTTTGCCGCCAAAGTGGATAACCTCACATTTATCCACATGTCACCTCACATTTATTCACATCCATTATGTATTAGGCAGGTATATAAACAGACCTCACTCTGAGATTTTATTTCATAATATAGGAGAATAAGCTAAACTGCTGCTGTAGCAAACGGGTCATAATCATACAGCACAGAAATGGGCCTTTCAGCCCAAATCGTTCCTGCTGACCAAGATGCTCCATCTAAGCTATTCTCATTTTGCCTTAAACCCTTTCCTATCCGTGTACCTGTCCAAATGTCTTTTTAAATGTTGTTATAGCTGCCTCATCTATGTCCTCTGGCAGCTTGATCTGTGTACCCACAACTCTCTGTGCAAAAAGTTGCCTTTCGGATTCCTGTTAAATCTTTCTCCTCTCACCTTAAACCAATGCCCTCTAGTTCTTGGAAGAAAAAGACTGCATTCACCTTGTCTGTTCCCCTCATGTCTTTATACACATCTGTAAGATCACCCCTCGGCCTCCTGAGCTCCAAGTACTAACCTGTCCAACCTCTCCCTTTAGCTCAGGCCTTCGTACACTGGCAACATCCTCAAATCTTCTTGCACTTATTCAGGCTTAATGGGATCTATAAATGCATCTTCATTTATCAAAACTAATTCTGATGGTGTTTCAAGAATTTTGAATCAAGAGCCACACTAGCTTGATGTGCACTGTGTTGATAAATTTATGTATGGTTCCTCTTGCCATAACATTAGTTTGGGAGGTATATTTAATTGTCTTGTCTTTTCCAAACATTTTTTTTTAGTTAAACCTAAAGTTTGAGATCGAAGTCTTGTGTAAAAATCTGGCTTTGGATATCAATGACTTGAAGCCTGGAACGTTATTGAAGGACAAAGAAAAATTGACAAGCCTAGATGAACAGCTATCAGCTCCAAAGAGAGAGTCCAAAATACCTGAGGAGCTACCAGTAGTTGTCACCACTGGTAAAGTGCTTTTATTTCAATTTAAAATCATATTACTTCCATAGAAAATAAATGTTTAACATGCAATTGTTTAATTATGAACAGAAAACGGTAAATTGGACATGGTCTTCGATCTTTTTGGATGCTTGTGTACTGCAGGTAATTATATTAGGAATATCATAGGGTAGAGTGAGCTTTCACAAACACAGAGTGCACTAGGACCCAGGGAGAAGTGCATTTGCAGGCGTTGCCAGTAGGCCAGATTGAAGCCTTGGTCTTTAGCTGACAAAGGAAGAGAAGTGACTCCACAACAGCTGGGAGGGGAAATGTTTTTCCAGTGGAGGAGTCAGTCTTCTGAAGGTTCAAAAATGCAGGTTCTAATACTCTAACAGCCGTGGCCATTGTGCAATCTTTTTGGGTGCAGCAGCTATTTTAATGTAATTGCTATATAATTCTAGAATTCATGATGTGCTGTACCAGACGCTACCACCTCAGTCCTGACTGTAATGTAAGATGTAGAACGGAGGACACTGGAATTATACATCCTAGGGTTTGGTATGCCTGCATTTTTGTGTTAATATTTTGCCATTCATTTTAATTTAGCAGATAAATGATTTTCATTAGGGAAAAGTTTCAGGATAATATATTAGATAATTGTTTAGATTTATTTTGTGTCTTAAAATAAAGCTAAATGGGGTGACTGGTATTTGTAATGCAAAGAGGAAAAGGCTATTTGTTCCTCTGACTTGTCCTGTTTAGCCATTTATCTTTGAAATATCCAAATAGTCTCTCTTCAAAAAAGAATCCAGCTTGATTAATAATAGTATTTTTGTAATTAATTTGTTTCCAATTATACTGTCTTTGCTGTGTTTATCGCTCGTGACCCTGATGCACCAGAAATCAGTCGTGCTTTTTCTCTGCCCCTGCAGTTAAATTAAAGAGGCGAGTTGTTGCGGGAGTATGGGAGCACAACAATATATATACTTATTTATCTTTCTGCCTATAATGTTTTATGCGAGAATTAATTATCATTATTTGTTTTAAAAAAGTGACATTCTGTCTGCAGAGATTTTGTTCAGCTGTTTATATTGAACTGCAGGGGATTCCTAGCGATCTTTTTAATTTAATCTATACAGCATGATGTATCCTCCCAAGATTTGCGTATATGGTAGAGGCTCAAAAGAGACCGTGGTCTATTCACTGGGAGCAAATCCCCGAGTAAGCTTATGCAGCACACCAATAGGGCTGCATTGCTGCATATACCTGAGCTTATGGTTATCCATTAACCCTCACAACCTCAACTTTCTAGCAAGAGGATATATGATCTTTTATTTGCCCTTTTGATATCATGTAGTCAACTGGCATTTATTTCTTTAAGCATACAAATATAGAAAATAGTTGTTTGTGTGTGGTTCTCATGCATGGCCAACAGCCAGCATCTACGAAACTTCACCCCAGCGGATGTAAAACCTTTACTCGACTAGGAAAGAGCTGAGGGAGCTTTGCACATATTTTCTTTCACAGTGCTGTTTTCTTGTCAACATTCCTCAGTATAGTTGATCCAAGTTGGTTTTAACCTATAATATCATCACTTCTTTAAAAAACATGCTTTATCACTATGGCTTTGGGGTTTGATCAAGAAGTGACCCAACAGAATTTTCGTCCACTGTGCTATTTTGAAGAATGGCAATAGTATTGCATGATAAAAGGTATGGCATAGTGGCATTTCTTTATCTTAGCTTTTCTGGAGATGTATGTCTCTATTGTGTGTTGGGTTTCTCGGATGTTGTGTGATATATGCCATGGAGTAGACATGACACCCATTTTGTCCACACTGGCGTGGAAGCTAAAAGTTACTTTTTTTGCTTGCCCAGATAACCAAGAATCTGCTTTATTTTAATGTATCTAACTCTATGCAACTCTCATATAACCCTCCTCATCTTTGAGAATGTTGGTATAAGAACAAAATGCTAGAAACACTGAGCGACCAGGCAGCACCTGTGGAAAAAAGTTGATGTTTCAGTTGGGAAATTCTTCAGCACATATATGGCTGCTTAGTCTTTCAGGTGGAAGTGAACGTCATTAAACATTTACATCTGGTTCTACCCTCCCAGCGTTCTTTGTACTCGTAATGCTTTATTGTGCTGCCATTTTGGTGTCCTGGATTACAAAATAATGTCTGTCCTGGAAATTCTGGTCACAACCGAGGTTTTCCCATGGCAGCTTTTCGAACAATTGATTAACCAAAGTTCATAACTTTTTCTATCCAAGCAAGATGTTATCATTCCAGAATCAAGGGGTGCTTTCATCATTTCAGCAGTGGGCCTTCCATACAGCTTGGAGAGCTTGCCACTTTTCTTTCCAGCTTGCAGAGAAGACGACTACTGCAATGTTTCATTTCTCACAGGGGCTTGATATGTTTCCAACAATCAAATAAGCAATATATATATGTATATATATATCCTTCTTTATGATTACTTCTCCCATGTCCGAGCAGTTGAATGAAACATTAATATGATTTTATTTTTATCCCCACCTTGGTGCTCAATATTGTTTTAATATGTGAAGGTTGAATAACTTCGTGTTATGTGTAATTTGAAATATCACTTTTTAAAAAATTCTCAGTGATGGAAGACGTTTGTGGGTGTTCCATGAAGCTTTAAGATGTATTAATGATTGAATACCAGTGAAATAGTTGATCAGCCAAGCTTCTTTGCTGTCAACCTTAGTCTCAGGTGCTTTGAATGATTCCTTCAAGGCTCCACAGTCCAAAGGGGAGGGGGAGATTAAAGAGGAACCATACCATAACGTTTTAAATATTCATTGGGTTACTGGAGTTCATTTCTGTCTACTCAACACAAATTTTTCCTAATGCAGCTTTCTCTAATATTCAATGGGCTCTTGTTTTATCCTTCAGGGGAACATACTAATGGAAGGTTAACTTGGCTTTCAAAAATGATTTGTAGCAGTGTGAATCGATGTATCCAGAGAAATGTTTAATTGTGTTCTGTGACAATTTTGTAGTTTTAATGTTTTATTTTAATGAGGTCTATCAAAACTATAAGTGAGCAATCAATCAAAAAACAACAAATGTTTCCTTCTACTTTAGAAGTTGGGAAAGTGTTGAGTGTTCGATCATGTCTGGCATCAGTGCTGCATTGGGAAAGCACAGCACTGACACAGTTCTTGACATGGGCCTGATGCTGATGGGTCACAAGTAATCCTTGTCACACCTGGGCACATTGGAATAATTGAACTGCGTTTGTTTACTTCAGATCAGAAGATTAAGATGTTTTAAAATCCAGTGCTTTATTTATAAATAGCAGCAATATATTAATTCAACTGTTGAACAACATTGCAGTTGAACATATTAATTTTTGTTGTTGCTTATTTTGCTTTCAAATTACTGGAAATGTGCCTCTATTTTTCTCAAAGTTACACTGATATATTTTTGCATTAATTTGAAAATGTCCTTTACTCCCTGAAATGTGAAATCACTTATGTTCTTAGAATTTTATGTCATAAACAAGAAAATAATTTTGTAGAATTAATGGTATGCTTTTGTTTTCCAGCTGCATCAGTGACTCCAGCAACAACTACCACATGTACCGCCACTGGACCTCCACAGCCACAGTTCAGCTATCATGACATCAATGTATATTCACTGGCTGCCTTGGCTCCTCACATTACAGTCAATCCAAATGTAAGTATGTTTCTTTACAATATGTCAGTTATGGGCAATATGACATTCTGTGTTTGCAACACTTGAACAATTGTGCATTGTGCAATGATTAGTGTGTATATGGAACACTTGGGAGCTTTTGCGCCTTTGGCATTTATATTGTTTCCAGTTACTTCAGGCATGAAATCAATCAACAATTTAACCAATGAATAGCAAGATGCTATATTAGATGTTTGCAATGGTCAGATTTGAGTGTGTGGGAAGGCTGGTGAAAATTAAAAATATTTTTACAGCACATTTCTCAAACTCTGGAAGTCTCGGCATTCTGGGGGAAGATAAGGATGATATCACAGTAACACTTGTTGCACATCAAACACAAAATCAATGTTGACTAATAAGACAATCAAAATAGTTTGAAAAATTACTTGGGTGCCTGCAGCAACATGACTTTTAAGCTTTCTTTTTTTGTAATTTCATGTTAATTATTTGCTTACCCAAAGATTAATGCATATTTTCAAAAATGCAGTAATCCATTTCCAGGAAATTATCAATAAAAATACAATGTGTGTTTTGGATGTAATACAGAGATTAGATTACCTACAAGTAACATGATGTGAAGCATTACCATTACTAGCTCCACTGTTATCAATGCACCATTTTCCTTCTGTCTAAATCAATTGTTAAATCCACTGGTTGTATCCAAGGATATACATCAACCATCTTGTGCCGCTATATCCAGCGGTTATTGATTACTAGGGTGCAGAGGAATACGAGGGTGCATCATAACACAGCTGTTGGAGCTACTGCCTCACAGCATCAGAGATCCTGACTTCAGGTGCTGTCTGTGTAGAGTTTGTATGTTCTCCCTGTGATCGCATGGGATTCCTCCGAGTGAAAGTTGGGTAACATAAAACTAGCATGAACAGGTGATCGATGGTCGAAATGGACTCAATAGGCCGAAGGACCGGATTCCTCTTTTAAAACACAACATTGTTTCCAATTATCACCCTCGGCCCTTGCGAATAAATGTTAAGACTTCACATTTTGAGGGCAGTACTGGTTGATTTGGAACGTAGTATGTTGATATCTATTCTTAATGCACCTTAAATACAATGCAGTTTCAATCTTTTAATCTTGCTTTATTTAAACTAGTTTAAATGGTTTTCTAACCCTGTTCAGAATGAATCTAAGACTCTCATTGATTTAAGAAGTATTTTGTTAGTAAATTAAAAATTTGAGAACGTCTACGTGTGCAAAGCAGTTTGATTAACTGGCTATTTTTGGTTCCCTTTTCAGATTCCTTTGTTCCAAGCCCATCCACAACTGAAATCATATGTTCGGCAAGCAATAGACCGTGCTGTGCAGGAGCTTGTTCATCCTGTCGTTGACCGGTCAATCAAAATTGCCATGACCACTTGCGAACAGATAGTCCGAAAAGACTTTGCCCTAGATTCTGAGGAGTCACGGATGCGAGTTGCAGCACACCACATGATGCGTAACCTGACTGCTGGGATGGCCATGATTACGTGCAGGGAGCCTTTACTAATGAGCATTGCTACAAACCTAAAGAACAACTTTGCCACTGCTCTACGGGTTAGTAACTCTCCCTCCTTCCCTACCTTATCTTACAGTTGTGTGCCGCAGGGTTTCGAAATGGAAATGTCATGCCCTTTGTACTGGCATTTAAGCGAGGAGAAGGCAAGGCGATAACCTCAGTTGATGGAAAGCTGCTTTGGGATTTCCTCTAGTCATGAGGGTTTCATTCTGATGAAATAACAAATATGAAATTGAGGGACTTTCCTGTTTGACCACCTCAGGGATATTGGAAATTTTACATACCTCCCAATAACACCACTATCACAGCTAGGTTGATCAACGGAAATGGGGTTGGAGATGAAAGGTGAGGGAAATGCATTTGACCATTTATCGTGAAATTATATGCATTTAGAGAAGGATACTGCAGAGTACTCAATTGTTTAGTATGCTGGGTAGAGAGAAGGGATAGTGTGTCGGAAAGAACTGCAGATGCTGGTTTAAATGGAAGGTAGACACAAAATGCTGGAGTAACTCAGCTGGCCAGGAAACATCTCTGAAGAGAAGGTGTGGGTGACATTTTGGGTCGAGACCCTTCTTCAGACAGAGGTACTCTAGCATATTGTATCTACCTTTTATAGAGAAGGGATAGTTGTGTGCATGTTAAAAATGAAGACAATTTTTAATAATTCACTTCTGATTTACATTGGAACAATATGCATCAATAAGTAACTTGTATATTGACATTTCATTTTACCTGTCATGTTTTTAGGCATTCCATTCATGCCTTTTTCAAGCACAATGTACTTGTACTTTTACCTTTTTGTTGACTTGTTAGCTTAGTTGTCCTTTTTCAAGCACTAATTTTAAACCTGTGTCTGGGCCTTCATACCAACACAGGCTACGCTATAGTGCAAAAGAATATCCTTGGTTGTAAACATGAGCTCTATTAATTATTCTTGCTCTAATTCAAGCCATGGAACAGTTCTAAAGCGAGCTAGTTTCATTACATTTAACCGTTGGAATTTGTTGATGTTTGCGCGCTTCAGGTTCACTCGATATGTATAATGAACTGTGCAGCACCCTTGTTAATATCTTGTTTAAAGTATTGGTCGAATTGAAATGTTTTTGTTTCAAATGATCTGAAGGTAAAGTATTTCAAATCTCAATTTCTCCTACTCTAAATTTCTTTCTCTGCCGCATCTTCTCTCATCTCATCCGAGATGTCCCCCTTGTTTTAAAGTAATTTTGGTTTCCCTTCTGTCATCAATGGATCCCTCACCCTTGTCTCCTCCGTGTCCTGTAGTTCTGTTCTCACTCCTTCCTCCCCCTAGACGGAACAAGGATAGAGTTTCCCAGGTCGTTGCCTTTCATCCCAACAGCTTCTGCATTCAACACATCATTCTCTGACAAATCTGCCACCTTCAACGTGATTCCATCACGTCACATCTTCCATTCCCCATTATTTTCTGCCTTCCGCAGAGGCCGCTCCCCCTACTCCTTGGTTCACTCCTCCCTTCCCACCCAAACCATCTGCTTGCTGGGTACTTCCCCTGCAACCGTAGGAGATGTAACAGCTGTCCATCCAGAGACTCCAGCAGTCCTTCCAGATGACACAGATTCATGTGTACCACCTCTAACCTCATCTACTGCATTGTGTTCTCGATGTAGCCTCCTGTACATCATTGAGACCAAACATAGACTTGCCAACTTTTTCACTGAACATGTGCACAGTCCGCCAATGCCTGCTGGATCTTCTGGGAGCAAACTATTTCTGTCATTCCCATACTGACCTTTCTGACCTTGGCCTCCATTGCCAGAGTGAGGGGGACCTTGTATTTCATAAGAAGATTACAACTTCACAGTATGAGCATTGAATTCTCCAATTTTAGGTAACTAATACTGTGCCTCATCTGGGATCATGCTCAATTTGCCTTTTCGACCCATATTCCTTCCTCTGGCTTCACAATTCACACCTCATCTATCCATAACTCTCACATTTTGTCTTTTCATCTGTCGAACCATTTGCCTATCAAATACCACCCTCTCTTGTATCAACCTACCATTTGTCCACTACGCAATATTTAAGATATGGCAGTGTGAGCTGCTAGGAGGATGCTATGAGGCTGCAAGGTAACTTGGATAGGTTGGGTGAGTGGGCGGATGCATGGCAGATGCAGCATAATGTGGATAAATGTGAGGTTATCCACTTTGGTGGCAAGAACAGGAAGGCAGATTATTATCTGAATGGCGTCAGATTAGGAAAAGGGGAGGTGCAACGAGACCTGGGTATGCTTGTACATCAGTTACTGAAAGTAAGCATGCAGGTACAGCAAGCAGTGAAGAAAGCGAATGGCATGTTGGCCTTTATTGCGAGAGGATTTGAGTTTAGGAGCAAGGAGGTCCCACTGCAGTTGCACAGGGCCCTGGTGAGACTGCACCTGGAGTATTGTGTGCAATTTTGCTCACCCAATTTGAGGAAGGACATTATTGTTATTGAGGGAGTGCAGCGTAGGTTCACCAGGTTAATTTCCAGGATGGCGGGATGGCATATGATGAAAGGATGGGTCGACTGGGCTTGTGTTCACTGAAATTTAGGATGAGAGGGGATCTTATAGATACATATAAAATTCTTAAAGGATTAGACAGGTACATGGACATGGTAGGTTTGATGGGATAGGGGTAAACGTGGGCAGGTGGGATCAGTGTAGATGGGGCATGTTGGGCCAAAGGGCCTGTTTCCATGATATATGACTCTATGACTCTCCACCACCAACACAATCAGTCTGAAGAACTCTCTGAAGAAGGGTCCCAAAGCGAAATGTCACCTATCCATGTTCGCCAGACCCACTGAGTTACTCCAAAACTTTCTTTCTTTTGTGCACCAGCATCTGCAGTTCCTTGTGTCTCTTTTTAAAATTCAATCTAGGTTGCTTGGAAGCAATTTATTGGACCATTGCTTGATGTACATTCACTTATATTGACTCAACTGGCGAACCCTGAAATTTGTTAATTTTCTCCTGCAGGCTGCATCTCCACAACAGAGAGAGATGATGGAACAAGCAGCTGCCCAGATAGCACAAGACAACTGTGAGCTAGCATGTTGTTTTATTCAGAAAACAGCTGTTGAAAAAGCAGGTCCTGAAATGGACAAACGACTTGCAACAGTAAGTTTCTTGCCCTTTTTTTTGCACCAACCCTCAGTTTGTCACTGCTGCACCTAGTTAATATTTTGTTTCAATTTATAGGAATTTGAACTTCGGAAGCATGCCAGACAGGAAGGTCGACGATACTGTGATCCTGTAGTACTGACCTACCAGGCTGAGCGTATGCCTGAGCAAATCAGATTAAAGGTTTGATTTTTTTTTTTTAATTTATGTCTAATTTAAATAATTTTTTGTGAATGGAATACGTACTATGTAAAATGACCCTTAAAAGGCATAGTCATGCTGCACAGAGGTTCTTTGGCCTGCCGTGTCGATACTAATCATTTTTTCTGGCACTTGGTCTGTAACATTCAGTGCATTGGCAATTTAAGCGCTTATCTAGATATATCAATGTTGTGAGAGTATCACCACTAACTTAGACACTGCGTTTCAGATTACAACCACCCCCTGGGTTCTTCCTCCGATCTTCTCTCAACCTCAAACTTCATCCTAAACCTACACCCGCTAGCTTTAGATACTTTGCAAAAGGAAAATTATGATCTACCCTATCTGTTCCCCTCATAATTTTGCAAATCTATGTCATGTCCCCCTTGGCCTCCATTACTCCAAGAAAAATAATTCCATCCTAAACAGTCACGTAACTGAGCTGCTCAATCAGGCAATGCCTTGTTGAATCTCCTCTGCATTTTCTGTGTAATCATGTATTTTCTATAGTATGGTGATCAGAAATGAAGATAGTATTTCAGCTATAGCTTTACCAATGTTTTATAAAGCTGTACCATAACTTCCCCCCTTATGTTTGTTGCACTATCTAATCCATGTGTCATCTTCAACTTATCTACCTGTGCTGCCATCTTTAGGACACCTTGGGCATGTAGGCATGGGTCCCTCTGTTCCTCAATATTCTGTCAGTCCTAACTATTTATTGTCCACGTCCTGGCCTTATTAGTCCTCCCAAAGGGCTTCACTTCAAATTTATACGGTTTAAATGTTATCAATGTTGGTTTGCCATTCTTACTCACTGATGAACACCATCCATTAGCCTAAGAATACCTTCCTCACTATTGACAACCCTACCGAGTTTTCTTGTCATCTGTAAACCTAACCATGCCTCCTTTGTTAATATCCAATTTATTAATGTATATTGCAAACAATAATGGCCCCACAAATGATCCCTGCAGTACGCCATTGCTCATGTGTATGTTTTCATGTATATCTTCCAAAGTAGACTTAAATCGATAGCAGGTTAATGAACTGCATCAAAATGTTATCCCAGTAACATTTTTTGCTGAAACATTTCATGAAATTGGAAAACGATTGCTGACATAAGGACCAAATAAAACTTGTCTGAGAGGCATAATACTTTGTAGCCTTGGATCAGCTTGACATGAAAATGCTGCAGAGATTCTATCTGAAGCGAGTCGTGACAGACAAAATAATGAACATATGGCTGTCAATAAATATTTAATAATAGCGCTCTCTTCCCATTGCGTTTCGTCAGTCCTGGAATGGGCATTATTTTCTTGCTACTTTTCGTCATCACCTATGCCACCTCTATGACCAGATATTGAGTAAACAGAACAATTTAGTACTTTGTGTCTCAGTAAAATGAAATTTCTTTCAATTACATGCTTCCTTGAATTTTACGATTGTGAATAATGTAATTGATGCTATTGTCTCGCTCCTTTCCCACCTTCATATCACTCAGCCTAACACATGTCGGAGCAGAAATCTTGAATGAATTATGATCTAAATTGCTGTAGGAATGTAAACATTCTGAAGAAGGGTCTCGACCCGAAATGCCACCCATTCCTGCTCTCCAGAGATGCTGCCTGTCCCGCTGAGTTACTCCAGCTTTTTGTGTCTATATTCTGGTGTGAATTTTATTATTATTTTCTTATTTAGCACCTTTCTTTTGTTCAGCAAATTTAATGCATTAACTGATTGGTGCTATGGCAGAATGAACAGCTAAGTCTAAATGTTTTATTTATAGGTGGGTGGTGTAGATCCTAAACAACTGGCTGTGTACGAAGAGTTTGCACGCAACATCCCAGGATTTCTACCCAGCAATGACATTTCACAGCCCACAGGCTTCTTGGCCAAGCCCATGCAGGTACTTTAGAGACTCCACATAATGTTTAACTTTTCTCCTCTGATTTATATAGAATGTAACTGGTTAATTATTGCCAAAGTTGTGGAAGGCATAATACTACACAATGTTGCATAATTGAATAGTAATCTCAAAATCTCAGGTAAAATTGATTGAGAAAAGAATTTGAAATAGAATAAAACTCATTTAGATTTATTGGAATTGGAATTAATCCAATTTAATTGGATTAAGATGGGTCAGGACCAGAGATGTGTGGATCAGGTACAGGGGGAGGGAGAACAATAAGAGATCGTAATGTACATGGGCACTAATGGCGCAGGTAGATAGATTAATGAGGACCCACACAGTGCGAACATTTTTTTTCTCCAGACATTGTCTGGCATTTTGCAGATTTTATGTTCTGCCACCATTTTAAGTAAAACAGCAGTATTTGCTTGAGTCATTCATTATTGAACTTCTGATTCCTCTGCTATACTCTGGGGCAAGAAGCACAGAAAATTTGCTTACATCGATAGCTTGAGTTCTCTGTTTTGCTGATTCAATTCAGTGATTACAGCTTAAGTTCTTGCTAACATGGTCTTTCAAGATCGTATCCTTTGCATGTGGTTTAATTCTATTTACATCGAAATTGAAGAGTTTCTAGCATGGTTCCCCTTTGTGGTCAAGAAATCAGTGAAATCTTGGATCTTTTGTCATTCACAGCAAGCTTGGGCAACTGACGATATTGCACAGATTTATGACAAGTGCATCACAGAATTGGAGCAACATCTTCATGCAATTCCACCATCTCTGGCCATGAATCCCCAGGCTCAGGCACTTCGCAATTTATTGGAAGCCGTGGTAATGGCCAGAAATTCACGTGATGCTATTGCTGCTCTTGGCCTCCTGCAGAAGGCAAGTACTCTATAGAGTTCCTAATTCAATTATTTAGACAATCTGAAATAGCCAAAAATAGCTTATCATTATTAAACTTAGTATCAAAGAAACTGAGTCTTTATGATAATGGCTTTTTAGATTGCATGATACCTGTTATTATTTAGTTGACTAGCCTTTCAGACAGGTATATGGTTTTGGATACTACTAGAGAGACAGCCTCTCAGAGAAAAGCAACAGCAGCTAAGTTTGTAGCACCATAATGCCCAGCAATGGTTTGGGGGGAGGGGGATGGAGTCTGAGCAAACAATTGCGTGGAGTCTGTGAGCAAACTTGATGGTAAGGGGAATAGATGGGCAGCTTTATGGCGGAAAGCCAAACTCCAGAATAGTCTCCAGAACATGGTATTCTGCAGAGGGAAGGGGGTGGTAGGATGTAGGATAGGAAAGTTCTGTTGGCAGAGCAGACAGGCAGGAAAGGGAATATGGGGGGGATTAGAAGGCTTAACCTCGTAACTTTAGTATAAGGAACGTTGTGGGCAAGTCAGATGAGCTTAGTATATAGATCAACACTTGGAATTATGTTATTGCAATCACAAAACTGGTGGATGGGAGGGCAGGCCCGGCAGCTTAATGTGCGGTACATAACTCCAGTGTGTGAGAGGAATGCCAAAAGAGGGGCAGTCACACCACTGGTTAGCAAGAACATCACAGCAAAACAGAGGATATCCTGGAAGGATTGTCCAATAAAGTGGTATGGGTATAATTTAGGAATGAGAGTAATGATTACTTTTCTATTATATTTATAGGCCTCCAATAATCAGCAGGGAGTAGAGGAAGAAATATGTAAACAAATTGCAAAAGATGTAAGAGCAATAACGCTTTTATGTATAAAGAGCCCTACAAATGACGTTATCTTTGGAAATTAAACTGGCCCGGCGGTGGAACGGGGAACACTTCGGGAACCTATTGTGGGCAAATGGCATTAGTGTATATGTGCAAAACAAAAGCTTTTTACTGTATCTCGGTATCACGTGACAATAATATGCTAATACAAAAAAATGTCAACATGGATGAGGTGGGCTGAAGGGTCTGCATCATTGCTATACAACTCTCATTCTATAGAAACCAGGACTTTGATTTCGTTTTTTCCTGATGATAGAATTAATTGTATGTGACTCTGATGTCTGACACTTTTAATTGAAGGCCGTGGAGGGACTGCTGGATGCCACGAGTGGTGCTGACCCAGACCTCTTACTTCGATACAGAGAATGCCATTTGTTGGTTTTGAAAGCGCTGCAGGATGGACGTGCCTATGGATCGCAGTGGTGTAACAATAAAATCACTAGGTATGTAAGCATGAGATATTTGATTGCATTTGTAACTTGTTCTACAGGACACTGGATATTAAAGCAGAAATAAGTACTGATGCAGTTCCCACTGACTCATTATCACTGAGAGCAATTTCAAGAAATAATAGGGAAACCCATATTTAAAACTTGTGCAGAGTCTCTAATAATCCAGGAGTAGGCCATGTGCTGGCCCCTCAACAAGTTGGTATGGATTGCAAAAACAAATATCACCTAATAGTAAATACAATGTTAATTCTTCTAGGTGGCAGAAAACTTCAAGCTACACATGCAGTAAAATTATTGTTCATTCTCCAATAGAAAACATTGCAAAGAGCCATGGAATAAATGCCAAAGCCGCTTACTGGTGAATGGCATGAACTTTTGAATTCCCAGAAATATGCTGTCTTATTACTGGGTGGAGGGAAGCTTGTCAAAGGACTTCTGCCAATGTGTATAATTTGTTCCCATTAATGCTGTTTAGTAAACATTCTGAAGAAGGGTCTCGACCCGAAATGTCACCTATTCCTGCTCTCCAGAGATGCTGCCTGTCCCGCCGAGTTACCCCAGCTTTTTGTGTCTATATTCTGGTGTGAATTATGTACAAATCAACAGCCTTCATTTATATCAAAATGTTACTGTCCAATTACACTAAGATGCTTCAAAAACAAAGCTATCAAATAAAATTATGCGCAAGCCACAACAGAATATTAAGCCAAAATCTTGTTTGTTGGTAGGTTTTAAGAGACTGACAAAAGAGGAGGCTAAAGATGAGATGTAAAGTGGTTGAAGATATTTACTTTTTGGGACCTGGTCGTTTGATGACTTGGCTACCAATGGTAGGGCAGCAAAAATTATGAATGTGCAAGAGGCTTAAATAGAAGGAGAACAAATGTTTTGAGAGCCAGAAGAGGTTAGCGATGATGAAGAACCTTTACTTCATGCTCCCATTGTATATATGCAGTACAAGTGATTATATTTGTAAACTGCTTCTGTTTGGACTAGCTTTTAACTGGTTCCTTATTTGTTCTAATAGGTGCCTAATTGAGTGCCGTGATGAATACAAGTATAATGTGGACGCTGTGGAATTGCTCATTAGACATCATCTAGTGAACATGCAACAGTATGATATTCACTTAGCCCAGGTAAGAGCGTGCAGAATAGAATGTAGATTTCAGGCTGGTGGTACATCAGCCAAATAAGGCTGGTGTACTGCAATCAATACTGTACCTTGCATTCTGTTTTAAATCAATGGCAAAATGTTCTGCCCAAGGATCCCGTGCTTTCCTTTAATATAAGCAGGGTAAGTCATAACCCTCAGTGTTCTGCTTTGAGTTTTCAGTGATAGATGTTACATTTTGTAATGTAGATATTACTAGCTGAATTCAGCAACTTTGGGGGAAATGGGTCCTTCGACCACTGAATTTGTGCTGCCCATCAACTACCCATTTAACTAACTAATGCTATGTTAATCCCACTTTTTTTTTTCTCCCTCCATTTTCATGACTTGCTCCCAGATCCAACCACTCACCAGGACACGAGACGATTTATAATGTAACCACCAAACTCTTACGCAGAGCACTTTTTCTGTTGTTTAAAAACTCCAAGCCGTGGAATACCATCAGAATCTGCAATATCCCATGGAATGCTGAAACAAATGGAATGCTATTTTGTTGCATTATAAATAACACTAATGCAAGTGCATTAAAATACATTGAAATCCTATAAGTTACATTTAAAAGAGATAATTGTGTACAGTAAATGTAATTTGTGGAAAGATGTTTACAGTTCTAAGGTTTTATTAAATCAATAAATGGATAAGTATTTTGTGTGTTCAGTTTGAAAATACCAATTTCTCAGCAGCAGTCCAGTTCATACAGTAACCACAGCAAGTAATCTCGTTACTAAATAATCTAGCAACACAATCGAGTAATCTAGCAACAATATTATACCTATTACATGGCATTTTGAATGGCATAGAATGTTGAATAATTTAGTGCATCATCGTGGAAGATCTTTTCAGGCTGTCCCTGGGAATTAAGGACAACTTCCTTCCACTACAGTACTGTGGGTTTTGTGGTGGGGATTGAAGTCGGTGTGAAATCCACAGACTTTACCGCACATGGGACAGGAAGTAATTGATGGGCAGGTAGGTGGATAGTTTCAGAGGGGATGCGCTCTTTCTGCATACACTAGGCTTCTGTGTACTCCTGATACATGGCCTCACGATTCTGAAAGGCACCTTGAAAGCACCTCTTCCATTTTGGTCATGGGGTAGAAGCTTGTGTAATCCAATAATGAGAGCATAACAGATGGGCTGTCATCTCCACAGTTAACAACGTGTGTCCTCATAATGGAGAGGAAATGAGACAAGAGAATGTTGTACCTCAGAAGGAATTTATATCTAACTATAAGAAATTGAGTTAGATTTAGCTCCTGAAATGAAACTTAATACTCTTAACTCAGTAGAAAATCCTGGTTTGGAGGGTTTTTCCATAATCATGCTTTATGTTGAAAATGTAAACAATTTAGTTTAAAACTATTGGCATTTTATGATAAGATAATTGCTCGTTACTCAACTGAGCTTTGACATACAAAGTATTTGGCTTAAAAGTAGTGAAAGGGTTTGGTGCAGTCATGCTTCAACCCTTGCAATTGATCCTAAATTGCAGCTGGTTGATGAACAGTCAGCTCAGAAGTTCCATTGGGTTATATGTTCCAACCTGCAGGAGTTCCCTGGAGGGGATTATTTTCTTAATTTCTGACAATGCTGCTCTTTGATGATCTAATTAAAAGTATTAATAGCACATCTAGGGATGACTGTGAACTCTTAACTCTTTTGTGAGAGGGATGAATCTCCAAAAGTCTTTTACACGAGAATTGGTCCACTTACTCCCCAAACTAAACAAGCCTTTTGTGGAAACTGTGTGTTACTCCAGAGCTCAACACCAGTGCCTTCCAAGGATGAGTTCTTAGTTCCATATAATATTCCCTTTATACTCATGACTATATGGCCAAATTTGTCTCTAATTACATCTGCAAGTTTGCAAGCAACAGCATTTTAGTGGAGTCATGATTAATGACGAAACAGAATAAAGTTTACTTTAGAGATGCAGCATGGGAACAGTTCTTTCAGTCCACCAAGTCCACACAAACCACCAAACACCCATACACTAGTTTCATGTTATTCCACTCTCACACCCTACACAGTAGGGGCAATTTACAAAAGCCAATTAACCTACAAGCCTGCACGTCTTCGGAATGTGGGTGGAAGCCAGAGCACTGGGAGAAAACGCACGCAGTTATAGGGAGAATGTACAAAGACAGCACCTGTAGACAGAATCGAACCCGGGTATCTGGCACTGGGAGGGAGCAACTCTGCTCCGGTGCCGCTGTGCCGTCTGGAAGGACATGGATGAATTTAGTGACACGGTGTCAGGATAATAACTTCTCCCTCAATGTCAGCAAGGTGAAGGAGCTGGTTATTAACTTCAAGAAGCATGGTGGAGTACATGCCCTAAACAGCATCAATGGTGCAGATATGGAAATGGTTGTGAGCTTCAAGTTCCTTGGCATTAATATTATCTTAATCTGTCGTGGACCAGCCACATTGATGCGACCGCGAAGAAGGGAGCCTAAAGACTCTACTTCCTGAGGAGGGTGAGGAAATTCTACATCTCCAGTGTCTCTTACAAATTTCGTTAGATGCACCATAGAAAGCATACTGGATTGCTTTACAGCTTGATTTGGGAACAGCTCTGCTGAAGACTTGAGAAATTGCATAGAGTTTTAGATGCAGCCCAGTGCATCGCACAGGTCAGACTTCCCGCCATTGACTCCATCTACACTTCACGCTGCCTTGGAAAAGCAGCCAACATATCCGAAGATTTGTACCACTCTGACCATTCCTCCTCCTCCTCCTCCTCCTCCCTGCTTCCGTCCGGCCGAAGCTTGCAAGTGCGCACCACTAGACCCGGGAGCAGCTTCTTCCCCTCCTTTTTCAGGCTTCTGGATGGTCTTTCTGTAAGCCATGATACTGTTTGATTCATGTCTCTCCTATTGAAGACAATGGACTTTGTCTAAAGAACTGATGCGCCACAATGCTGTGATCTAAATTCTGCACTCTGTATGTTCCCCTTTGCTCTATCTATTGTACTTGAGTTTGAACTAATTGTATCAAATGGTATATATGATCTGTTTGGATAATGTGCAAAACAAAGCTTTTCATTGTGCCTTGTTATATGTGGCAATAATAAACCTAACCCTAAGCTGATGTTCTGCTCTGCTTTTGAATTAATGGGGCTTTTTTTCTAATTCTTGCAGTCAATGGAGAATGGGCTGAACTATATGGCTGTAGCTTTTGCCATGCAGTTGGTAAAGATTCTCTTGGTGGACGAGAGAAGCATTAGCCATGTTACCGAAGCAGATTTATTCAACACTATTGAAACACTTATGAGGATCAGTGCTCATTCCAGAGGAAATGCACCTGAAGGGTAAGTATTAGGATTGGCTTGGGAATAGGTTTAAGATGGCAATTGAAATCCAATCCTCTCAGGTTGAAGTAAATAAGTTTGTACAATGAAATTTGGAAACCATGATGCTATTAGTGCTCACAGGTGGGATATTTCCTGTTGCACTGACTATTGCCAAACATCTCAAAGCATATTTTATTTATCTTGTCACCTCTCAAATTTACCATTGTTTTTCAGCTGTTTTTTTAAATAATATTTTTATTAGAAGTCATATACAATAGGGCACATTAAGAATAATATATTTCATATACAACTTCTGGTTTTGAATTTAATAATAAAAAAATAATATAAGCAAAAAGAGAGAAAAAGAAAGTTGGGTAAGGTGGTGAAAGTGATAGTTCGTAAAAAGTACAAGCAAAAGAGAGAAAGGAGGAGAGATATAAAAAAAAAGAAAGGATAATGAAAGGAAGATAAAACGGAAGGGATATACCTACTTCGTATCTTTGCACAACCCTCACCCGGTTCTGAAACAGTTTATTTTCAGGATTATGTTGCACCATATGCTTGTAGTAAATCGATAAAGGGAGACCAAATCTTTAAGAATTGGTCTGATTTGCCTGCTATTTCAGCTGTTTTGTGCCAAGAAATACCTTGGTGATCCAGAACATTAATATTTGGATGCACGTAAATAAATGATTGGGATATTGTATTTTGCAAATCACTGTTGATAAGTTTTTGCGCATCTACCATGATGTAGAAACTGTGCTTGTGTTCTGTAATAACTGTCTATCATTTGTTTTTGTGAACAGATTGCCACAGCTCATGGATCTCCTTAGAGCTAACTATGAAGCTATGATGGATCGTGCACATGGAGGCCCCAACTTTATGATGCATTCTGGGATATCTCAGGCCTCAGAATATGATGATCCACCAGGGCTTCGGGAGAAAGCTGAGTATTTACTGAGGGAATGGGTAAACCTTTACCACTCTGCAGCAGCTGGACGAGACAGCACCAAAGCATTTTCAGCCTTTGTTGGGCAGGTAAGGATAGTTATTGAGAATTAAAGGAGTTAGCTAATGAAACCTGCGTTGAGACCAGTGTATCTAATCCGAGATGGGTAGCTGGAAACTGTTGAAACCCACACGTTTGTAGAATATGAAGCAAGGAAATATGCCGTTGCCACAATTGGTCAATCTTAATGTTTGTTCTAAATATGATTAACTGAAGAGGAATAAAAGGAATCCAAGCTATTCTTAAATGTTCAAATGGCCTTTACATCTGTCAGCAACTTGAGTACGGTATGAATTCTCCATGAAATGATTTCTCCTACCCTCCAGCATCTCTTGCATTTTAATTTACTATGAAATCTGGCAGATAAGTAGATTTCCCAAGAATATGAAAGGTCCAAAAGTGGGTGTGATTTAGTTGCCCATTGCTATCGTTAAGTCTTCTTTACTTTAAGTTGTTATATCAACTGGGGATACGTGTCGCTTCCGGATTTGAATCGGCCACCCTCACGACCTCATTCATTGTAATACTAATCTCTCCTCAAATGTGAGGACCTGCATCCTCCATCTTCCTGCTGCTTTGAGTGACCTGACCTGAATCTCAGATAAAAGGTCCCATTACTGTCCTGGTACTGTCCAATTCACCTTTCCCCTTTGTAGACATTGGACTTTGTCTCTGGAACTGAGGAGAACAATATTCTGCACTCTATCTTTCCCTTTGTCCTACTAACTTGAGTTTGGCTTGATTGTATTTATGTGTAATATCTGATTTAGTTGGATAGAATGCAAAACAAAGCTTTTCACTGTTCCTCAATACACTTGACAATAAACCTAAATCTAAACCTAAACAACCATCTGTTCTGAGGAGCAGCAGGAAAACCCGTGAATGAGTTTGGGTTGGAGAGTATGGGGTGCGTGCAGGAGAGGGTGGTGGAAAGCGGAGCACATGAAATGTGGGAAAAGGTAGAGCAATGCAAATGTGCTCTGGCCCTCTGTCATCCTCTCACCACCCCTTCCCCCATAAATCCACCATTCTCGCTCCCCACAGATATCAGCTCTTACTCCTGAATTTTAGCCTTAAAAGCAAATTAAAATTTGGATTTTATATCTCTTGTATGCTGCTTATACCATCTTAGAAACATAGAAACATAGAAAATAGGTGCAGGAGTAGGCCATTCGGCCCTTCGAGCCTGCACCGCCATTCAATGTGATCATGGCTGATCATCCAACTCAGTATCCCGTACCTGCCTTCTCTCCATACCCCCTGATCCCTTTAGCCACAAGTGCCACATCTAACGCCCTCTTAAATATAGCCAATGAACTGGCCTCAACTACCTTCTGTGGCAGAGAATTCCAGAGACTCACCACTCTCTGTGTAAAGAATGTTTTCCTCATTTCGGTCCTAAAGGAATTCCCCCTTATCCTTAGACTGTGACCCCTTGTTCTGGACTCCCCCAACATCGGGAACAATCTTCCAGCATCTAGCTTGTCCAACCCCTTAAGAATTTTGTAGGTTTCTATAAGATCCCCCCTCAATCTTCTAAATTCCATCGAGTACAAACCGAGTCTATCCAATCTTTCCTCATATGAAAGTCCTGACATCCCAGGAATCAGTCTGGTGAATCTTCTCTGTACCCCCTCTATGGCAAGGATGTCTTTCCTCAGATTTGGAGACCAAAACTGTACGCAGTACTCCAGGTGTGGCCTCACCAAAACCCTGTACAACTGCAGTAGAACCTCCCTGCTCCTATACTCAAATCCTTTCGCTATGAATGCTAACATACCATTTGCTTTCTTCACTGCCTGCTGCACCTGCATGCCTACTTTCAATGACTGGTGTACCATGACACCCAGGTCTCGTTGCATCTCCCCCTTACCTAATCTGCCACCATTCAGATAATAGTCTACCCTCATGTTTTTGCCACCAAAGTGGATAACCTCACATTTATCCACATTGTACTGCATCTGCCATGCATCTGCCCATTCACTCAGCCTATCCAAATCACCCTGCAGCCTCCAAGCATCCTCCTCACACCTAACTATACCCCCCAGCTTGGTATCATCTGCAAATTTGGAGATGTTGCATTGAATTCCCTCGTCCAAATCATTAATATATATTGTAAATAGCTGGGGTCCCAGCACTGAGCCTTGCGGCACCCCACTATCTTGTAAGATCTTCAACTTTTCCACTCTTTCAGGTCATCTCAGTTTCTCTTTTTAATGTATAATTACTTTCCAAAATTATTGATTATAACGGCTATTCATTTTATCCCTACAGATGCACCAGCAGGGAATTTTGAAGACTGATGACCTGATTACGCGTTTCTTCCGCCTATGCACTGAAATGTGTGTTGAGATTAGTTACCGTGCACAACAGGAACAGCAGCACAATCCCACTGCCAATCCTACGATGATCAGGGCCAAGTGCTATCACAACCTTGATGCTTTTGTCAGATTGATAGCCCTGCTGGTTAAACACTCTGGGGAGGCTACAAACACTGTCACTAAAATCAATCTTCTCAATAAGGTGAGTAGATTTTACAGTCGTCTACCTTTGTCACCTGCAGTTATATTTAATTGCTGAATAGGATTTGGGAGGGAATAGCCATCTAGAACAGCAAATTATATTTTCAGTGGGAATTTAAACATCTTTTGATCAATTGGACATGGCTTGATTTGGAAAGATGGGTTTAAATTGCAGAATATATGCAGAATCCGTTCACTCCCTCAGTTGTTAGTGTCCTTTCAACACTCCATTTCACTAATTTTGGGGATGGTCTGCTTCTGGTTCAGGTTCACCACCCTCTTCTGGACCATTCTGAATTGGTGATAGTTATCCTTTTATACTTGAGATCTGTCAAATATCCAGCTCTGTGCTTTCTAGTTTCATCAAAACAATTTAACAATTGATTTGGATTTATTAGATGGAAGCCAGTTTCCCACTTTTGTTGCCTTTATCAAATCGGCTACCATGCCACCTACTATTCAATGGTCACTCAACAAGATTTTAAAGTCATTCAGAATTTAGTAATCGGGTTATGAAATGGCCACTAGATTACGTCTCAGTGAAGTTCATTAATGTTCCTCAAGCAAGATTGCACATGTTAAAATTCTGAAGGAGTTTGATCTGTTAAGCAATATCCTTGTTTTTGGCATTTGATGTCTTGAGCTAATGAGATTGAAATAGTGGCCCATTTCATCTGACTTGAATCTGACCTGAGTGCGGGTTTGGAAACATATGAAGAAAAAGCAGAGGAGGAAGTGCTTTGAGAAATGTTTTGTTAAAATACCAGTATAGTATTGCTTTTTATCCAAACTTGGTATTGGTTTATTATTGTCAAATGTACCAAGATGAAACTCTTTGTTTTGCTCCCTGTACTGGCTAATCATTATCATATATTAGTATATCTGTGTAATAGAGAAAATCAAGTACAGAATATAATGTTACCAAGTTGACATTGGTGTCAACTTTTTGATGATGTAAGGCTTCTTCTTTCGTGTGGCATGCACAGCCTAAAGTTGTTGGACAACTTGTTCTATTTGATCTTCCGTTCGTGCACGTCGAGTTGTTTGCATTAGTCGAAACAGGGCGGACCACGTGAAGGTTGCAATCTTCCACCCCGATGTAATGCTAAGTTGTATAGTAGATCTGAAGGTCCAGAGTTCAATCTTGAAGCTATGCTGAGGCCGCCCATGTAGCTTGGCAACAGTTGTAATGTTTTGGTTGGTATCAGTACACTTGAAGGGGGAAAGTTGGGCAAATGTTCAGTTGTTGAACCTGCACAGAAATGTCTGTTAAGTGTGGATGTTATCAGGGTTTTCATCATCTGGTATACTGATGCATGTCATTTAGAATGGCATGAAGATTGTTCATGAGTGAGTGGACATACTAGACTGCATGCACCTTTGCAAAGAGAAATTGGGTTATTTTTAATGCTTCCAAATCTAATGTTCTGCAGGTACTGGGGATTGTTGTCGGAGTACTCTTGCAAGATCATGAAGTACGTCAGAGTGAGTTTCAACAGCTGCCATATCATCGTATCTTCATCATGTTGCTGCTGGAGTTAAATGCCCCTGAGCATGTGCTGGAAACTATCAATTTCCAGACTCTGACTGCTTTTTGGTAAGTATTAACAAAGGCAAATATCCCTGTTGTCCCATGATAAAAAGGAGGGAATAGTGGTAACTGCCTGTGGCTTTCAACGTGTGTCATAGAACTGAAATATTGCTAAATTGCAAGGGAAAAAGAATGAACCAAGTAAAAAGTCAGTGACGTAGCTGGTAAACAAATTAATAATTACCGGCTATTGGTACCTTTGCCGTTGGGAGATTAAGCTCCTCCCCACGGCCTAATGCCCCTTGATTTTCTATTCTTATTGGAATGCTTTCAGCAACAGTCAACAAAGAGAAATATAAAATATTTGCTCAAGAGACTTTGTTGCTTCCTTATTTCCCATGATCAATTTCAATCCCTTGGTCTCATCTACTCAGGAACCAGTGTTTACCTTCAGACTCTCTGTAATGTACTTTTAGAAGCGCTTTTGTGTCACTAGAACACAAAACAGAGTAGGAGTAGGCCACTGGCCGCTTTTAAATGTTCCTTCCTCTGGTCTTAAGTCTGTGCCTTTTGCGTTTTGGACTCCCTTACCAAGGGACATGTGTGATCATTTGCATTATCTATGCCCCTCATGATTTTATAGATCTATAAGGCCTTCATCTCCTAAAAGCCGTAGCATATACTGTCTCCTAACTCGACCAATTCGGTCCTGGTAACTGTTTGTGAATCGTTTTGCACCCTTTTCACCTTAATGACTGCTTCCTACAGCTGGGTGACAAGTACTGCACACAATGCTCCAAGTACAGTCTCGCCAACAACTTGTACAGTTATAACATTTATGTCCCAACTCCTGTATTCTGTGCCCTGACAAGTGAAGGTAAGCGTGCCAAACATCATCTTCAGCACCAAATATATACTTTATCCCTAGTTCGACGACACTCTCTATGGCCCTATTGCTTCTGGTCCAAATATGACCGTACTAAAGTGGGGCAGTTCGCACTTACCTGAATTAAAAATTATTTGACCTTTCCTTTCACACTTTGGGTATTGTTAGTCTATTTACAATATGGTGCAATCAACTTGTCCCTGTAAACTCCTAAATGTATTTATATGAATTTCTACTAGCTTGACACCTGAAGCTGTGAAGGACAGTTTGCGCACTTGGAGAACTACAAACATGAACTCTTATACAAGTGTAGATAGCTCACCAAATTGCAGCCAGTGCAAATGCACTTTTAATAATATTCGGAAGTTTTTTTATTATGAGTAGCCAATGTTTTGAAGACATTGCAGTGAGATGAATTTTTCTTGCTGTTAATTGAATTGTTTTCTTCATGCAGCAACACATTCCACATTTTGCGGCCCACTAAAGCTCCTGGCTTTGTCTATGCCTGGCTGGAACTGATTTCCCATCGGATCTTCATTGCAAGAATGCTAGCGCATACACCTCAACAGAAGGTAGGAATGAATGCATTCAGTGCCTGCACCACTTTTACTAATTGCTTTCTGTACAATTCATCCTGGATGTTTTCTCTCCATACAGTTGCTTGGCTGCTGTATTTGTTCTTTGTTTGTAAGAACACATTAATGCCATAGTTCAACACATGGCTCTTAAATTCAAGCCTTAATTTCTGGTTGGACCAGTGATGTTAGAACTCTGAAGTTATGAGGCCAAGCTATAGTGTCACCTACCTTCCTTCTGCTAATCTAGGCTGCCACAATGCAGTACATTTCTTGCTTGAATTACAACCACTTGCAGGGGAGGTGTCTCTAGAACTGATTATGTACAGAACACAAATTTATTGCTACAACTTTATTCTGCTGCATATTGGTTGAGCTAATTAAAATGTAACAGTAAGTGCACATATTAACCTCAATTTTAATGTGTAGGAAAGAACTGCAGATACTGGTTTAAATCGGAGGTAGACACAAAATACTGGAGTAACTCAGCGGGACAGGCAGCATCTCTGGAGAGAAGGAATGGGTGACATTCAAAGAAGGGTCTCGACCCGAAATATCACCCATTTCTTCTCTCCAGAGATACTGCCTGTCCTGCTGAGTTACTCCAGCATTTTGTGTCAACCTCCATCTTAATTTCAGTTCAAGCAAATATTTTGGTGAAGCACTAGAATCCCACATTAGTTTGTGCAGCTCTGTTCCGAATGTCGACTTTCGAAAGGCCAGTTGCCTAGATGTAGTATTGCACTTTTTGGTGCACTAAACCATTGTGTTTTGTGCTAAGGCCGCCCTGTTTGCAGGCAAAACGTAAGAAATTGATCAAAAAGATGTGGAGTGATTCCTCAACAACCCCCTGCCCAACAGAAGTGCTAAGATGGGATCTGCACGAACATCTAATTTTGTACATTTCTCAACATTTCATTACACAGTAGCCAGAGAAAGTTGTCGTTACTTAAGAGTGCTTTAACTGCATACTGGCAGTAAGGCACAGCAACGAATACTGCCATGAAAAAGGCAGTTCCCATGTTCACTTAACGGACATGCAAGTTGATCCAGAAAGTACAGGATAGGACTATCCTGTAAAAATGGAGGTGTAAAGACCTGCAAAGCCTTGCATGAGTGTGTGGACTAGCAGCAATTGACTACACTGGGCTACTCCAGGAGTGAAATCCTTGAATAATGAAGCAATACTAGAACAAAACATAATGTCCTCAAGGTGCATCAGATTGGTCTGTGCATTACAACTGAGGATCCTCACAGAAAGTTGTGAGGGCTGAGTTCTTTAAGTGAGGTACCATCTCTGAAAATTATAGAATTTGGAACAGGTTATTTATGTAATAGCACAGAGTTTCATTCATCCTTTTATGTGTTATAATGAATGCAGGTGTAGGGGCAATGCATCATCTGGGCACCCAACCTGATTATCGGTGTACTGTGATAGCAATTATCTTTTCTGACTGCATTGGATAGAGGGAGTGCAGCAAAGATTCACCAGGTTGGTCCTAGGACAGAGGATTAGTCATATGAAATTGGATTAAATAGTGTGCGCCTGTGCTCTGGAATTTAGAAGAATTACAGGTGATCTCGTTGAAATATTCTCATTTCTTAATTTATCAAGGTTAACTTCCATTTATGGTTTCTTCAGTTCTGGGGTGTGGCAACCCCACAGTCATCATCAGAAAATAAAATACTGGCTATTCAGGACAGTTTGGAGGTAATTTCTCCACCAGATAGTGAATCTTCAGAATTTTCCACCTGAGCTCTGGAGACTGCGTATATTAAAGACTGGGATTGGTTGATTTTTGGACGGAGGAAATTAATAAATATGGAGGTTTGTGCAGGAAAGTAGTGCTGAAGTTAAAGATCAGCAGCTTTCTGGCTTATTCCTGCTATTTCTCACTTGCTGGAGAAGGCATTTTGTTGGATTAAGCATTCTGTTGACTTTAAAAGGTGTGTAATCCGTCTGCAGTGAATTCTGAAATTTCCTGGTAATGTCTCCTAATGTCATTAATCTGTCCCTTTATTTGGCCAGATGTTCCTAGTTGTATGTGGGCTATTTCACAGTCGCAGTATTGTGTTTGGTTTATGTTGAAAGGGGCAATTTGTGCACAATGCCATTTTGAAGTAGGATTCTAGGGGAAAAGATTGGGAGCCTGTTGGAAGTGTACGGCTTAGTTTTCTTCATTGGTGTGATTTAACCCAAAACTATTTGATTTGTGATCTGCAAGTAAAATACTGATTAACATCAAAGCAAGGTGCTGTAAAATCCCATTTCTTGGCTAATATTTACAAAGTGAATAGGATGGATGGGCTTTCTTCAGATTGTGGTTATAATCAGTGGTCTGAGTAAATTTCATGAATGGGTAAGTGATTTCAAGGTTCAAGGTTAGTTTATTTGTCACATACACCAATTGGTGTAGTGAAATGCTTCTTGCCATGCAGCACATACAATAAAAAAAATACAGACACAACACTAATAAAGAGATTTAAACATAAAAACATCCCCCCACAATGGTTCCCATTATGAGGGAAGGCACAATGTCCAGTCCCCAACCCATGTCCACCCATAGTCAGGCCTATTGAGGCCTCCGCAGTGGCCTTCACGGAGGCCCGATGTTCCAGGCCATTCTCGCCGGGTGATGGTGCTCCGGCGTCGGGAGAATCCTCTCAGCGGCTTGGGACACCCGGAACGGCCGTTTCCTGCTGGAGTCCGCGGCTTCCAGAGCCGACAAGGCCGCGCTGAATGGAGCTCCCCCACTGGCTCCCGATGTTGAAGTCAGCGCCGCCGGCCGCTCCACAGACCCGCAGCTCCGCGATGTTTGTCTCGGCGGTCTCAGCTCACCGTTGTTCCAGCGCGGCGACCCAGGCAAGGTATCGCCCGCTCCGTCCCGCGATGGCGCTGCAGCACTCCGCCGCTGCCGAAGCCGAGGTTCTGGGCGGCCCCTCAGGAAACGCCGCTCCAGGCCCGCTGGTAGGCCGCGAGGACGGGTCGAAGTTGCAGCCCGGAGAAAGGCTGCCTCTCCGACCAGGTAGGGACCAGGAAAAGCAGTTTCCCCCTTCCCCTCCCCCCCACATTAAAAAAAAGAATAGACTCCAAAACAAAACACTTTAACACACTAAAAAAAAAAGGAGGAAAGACATACAGCTGCAGGCTGGGCAGCCATACCATACAGGACGGCGCCCCCTATCCCCCTATTTGTGTTGATGAACATCGATTTGTGCTGCCTTCCTTTGTCTTAAGTAGTGTAATCTTTCTTTTACAAGGTCTGCATATGTGAAGTTTGGAAATCTATAAATTCCCTGTTGAAATATCATTGTTTTCTGTTTTCTAGGGCTGGCCCATGTATGCCCAGCTGCTGATTGATCTATTCAAGTTCCTGGCCCCGTACCTGAGAAATGTGGAGTTGACAAAACCTATGCAAATTCTTTACAAGGTAAGTTTCTTTACAAGCTCTACATAGGCTATAATTGAGAACATAACTTAATTTATTTTCCTTTATTACCCGTCCCTACTTTGAAGGTGGTAGTGAGCTTTCATCTTGATGAAAGGTCCTTCCACAGTACTTCAACTGTACTATTGGGGAGAGATGTCCTGGATTAGACCTTGGAACAATGAAATAATAGTAATATGTTTCCAAGTCAGGATGATGTTTGATTTGAGATGGAACCGGCTGATGCTCCCATGCACCTGTGGCCATTGCCTTTCGCGCTGGAGGAAGTCACAGGTTTAGGAGGTGCTTTTGGAGCAGCCTAACTCAGGAACTGTACAGCATTAATTTTACAGTGCTCTGGCGGTAGCGAGAATGAATGTTTATGGTGCTGTGGTGCTTTATCCTGGATTCCGTTGAGCTTGATTGAATAGCAGGAATCACATTCATCCAGTGTATTTTCATGCTTAATGAATGGTAGAAAGGTGTTGGGCTGCAATTATACAAGTTGTGGCAGAATACCCAACATCTGACCCACTATAACTTCTGGCCAGTCGTGACCATTGGGATGCTGATGGCGTGTGCCTTGATGGTACTAATGCCAAGGTTGGGTGGTTAGGGATGGTCATTCTTTGGTGCTTGTGTAGTACCAATATTTGTTTGCTTCTAATTAGCTCATTCTTGCATGCAGACACTGGCTGCTTGATTTGCAGAGGAGTCATGAATCGAATTAAAGATTGCAGTCGTCCAAGAGCAATCTCCCTTTAAGAAATGGGAAAGGTCACTGAAACAGCTGTATAGGGTCTAAAATCCCTATACCCTAGCAGCTTAAAATCTCCTCTACTGCTACTATAATTTAGTTGTATTTGGCACTTGGCATGGTCAAGGTTGGACCAAAGGACCCGTTTCCACGCTCTACAACTCTGTGCCATACCTATTGTGTAATGTTTATCCCAGCTAAAGGACAACCAACTCAAGCCTGACCGACACCGAGTAAATAGGATCAAACAATCTGCTGGAGGAACGAGGTGGACTGAGCAGCATTTGAGGGGAGGGAGGGGGGGGGAAAGAGAAGAATGGTTGGCATTTGGGGTAGAATTCATTAGTCCTTCCCCATCCACACCAGTTTAATTTTTTTTTAATATATACATATATACACACACACACACACACACACACACACACACACACACACACACACACACACACACACAGAGTAATTTGGGGGTAAGATATGTCAGTTGAGATTGGCCCCGTGTCTTGCTCAGCCTGCAACATGTGGGAGATCAGGGATATGGTCGGTGTCCCTGGTGCAGACCGCATTGAACGATTGGAGCTGCGGCTGGATTCATACTGGAGCATCCACGATGCGGAGAAAGTCGTGGATAGCACGTACAGTGAGTTGGTCACACCACAGGTAAAAGGTAAGAGGACAGAAAGGGAGCGGGTGGCCAATAGCCAGCAAAGCAGTAGGCAGGTAGCGCAGGAGTCCCCTGCGGTCATCTCCCTCCTAAACAGGTATACCATTTTGGATACTGTTGAGGGAGATGGCTCATCAGGGGAATGCAGCAGCAGCCAGGTTCATGGCACCATGGGTGGCTCTGCAGCACATGAGGGGGTAAAAAAGAGGGGAAGGGCAATAGTAATAGGGGATTCAATTGTCAGGGGAATAGATAGGCGTTTCTGTGGCCGCAAACGAGACTCCAGGATGCTATGTTGCCTCCCTGGTGCAAGGGTCAGGGATGTCACTGAACGGCTGCAGAACATTCTGGAGGGGGAGGGTGAACAGCCAGTTGTCGTGCATATTGGCACCAACGATATAAGTTAAAAAAAGGGATGAGGTCCTATAAGGTGAATTTAGGGAGCTAGGAGTTAAACTTAAAAGTAGGACCTCAAAGGTAATAATCTCTGGATTATTACCAGTACCACGGGCCAGTCAGAGTAGAAATAGGAGGATATTGCAGATGAATACGTGGCTTGAAAAATGGTGCAAGGGGAAGGGATTCAAGTTTTTAGGGCACTGGAACCATTTCTGGGGGAGGTGGGACCAGTACAAACAGGGCGGTCTGCACCTGTGCTGGAATGGAACCAATGCCCTTGGGGGAGTGTTTGCTAGTGCTGTCGCGGAGCATTTAAACTAATGTGGCAGGGGGATGGGTACATGAGCTGAGAGGCAGGTGGGTGTAAAACGAGGGTAGAAGCAATAGGGAGCAATGTGAAAAGTAAAAGTGGCAGGCAGACAAAACCAGGGCAAAAATCAAAAAGGGCCACTTCTCAACATAATTGTATAAGGGGTAAGAGCGTTGTAAAAACAAGCCTGAAGGCTTTGTGTCTCAATGCAAGGAGTATTCGCAATAAGGTGGATGAGTTGAACATGCAGATAGCTATTAATGATTATGATATAGTTGGGATCACGGAGACATGGCTCCAGGGTGACCAAGGCTGGGAGCTGAACATCCAGGGATATTCAATATTCAGAAGGGATAGAGAGAAAGGAAAAGGAGGTGGGGTAGCATTGCTGGTTAGAGAGGAGATTAACGCAATGGAAAGGAAGGACATTAGCTTGGAGGATGTGGAATCGGTATGGGTAGAGCTGCGAAACACTAAGGGGCAGAAAACTCTGGTGGGTGTTGTGTACAGGCCACCTAACAGTAGTAGTGAAGTTGGGGATGGTATCAAACAGGAAATTAGAAATGCGTGCAACAAAGGCAAAACAGTTATAATGGGTGACTTCAATCTACAATCATCGGGTCTGAAGAAGGGTCTCGACCCGAAACGTCGCCTATCTCCTTCGCTCCTTAGATGCTGCTGCACCCGCTGAGTTTCTCCAGCTTTTTGTGTAACCCCCGACTTCAATCTACATATAGATTGGGTGAATCAAATTGGCAGGGGTGCTGAGGAAGAGGATTTTTTTGGAATGTATGCGGGATAGTTATCTAAATCAACATGTAGAGGAACCAACGAGAGAGCAGGCTATTTTAGACTGGGTATTGAGTAATGAGGCAGGGTTAGTTAGCAGGCTTGTTGTGCGTGCCCCCCTGGGCAAGAGTGACCATAATATGGTCGAGTTCTTCATTAGGATGGATAGTGACATTGTTAATTCAGAAACAATGGTTCTGAACTTAAAGAAAGGTAACTTTGAGGGTATGAGATGTGAATTGGCCAAGATTGACTGGCAATCAATTCTAAAAGGGTTGACGGTGGATACGCAATGGAAGACATTTAAAGACTGCATGGATGAACTACAAAAATTGTTCATCCCAGTTTGACAAAAGAATAAATCAGGGAAGATAGTGCATACGTGGATAACAAGGTAAATCAGGGATAGTATCAAAGCAAAGGATGATGCGTACAAAGTAGCCAAAAAAACGCATACCAGAGGACTGGGAGAAATTCAGAGACCAACAGAGGAGGACAAAGGGCTTAATTAGGAAAGGAAAAATAGATTATGAAAGAAAACTGGCAGGGAACATAAAAACTGACTTCAAAAGTTTTTATAGATATGTGAAGAGAAAGAGATTAGTTAAAACAAATGTAGGTCCCTTGCAGTCAGAAACAGGTGTTGATCATGGGGAACAAGGATATGGCGGACCAATTGAATTGAACTACTTTGGTTCCGTCTTCACTAAGGAAGACATAAATAATCTGCCAGAAATAGCAGGGGACCGCGGGTCAAAGGAGGAATTGAGTGAAATCCAGGTTAGTCGGGAAGTGGTGTTGGGTAAATTGAATGGATTAAAGGCCGATAAATCCCCAGGGCCAGATAGGCTGCATCCCAGAATACTTAAGGAAGTAGCTCCGGAAATAGTGGATGCATTAGTGATAATCTTTCAAAACTCTTTAGATTCTGGAGTAGTTCCTGAGGATTTGCGGGTAGCAAACGTAACCCCTCTTTTTAAGAAGGAAGGGCGAGAGAAAACGAGGAATTACAGACCAGTTAGTCTAACATCGGTAGTGGGGAAACTGCTAGAGTCAGTTATTAAAGATGGGATAGCAGCACATTTGGAAAGTGGTGAAATCATTGGACAAAGTCAGCATGGATTTACGAAAGGTAAATCATGTCTGACGAATCTTGTGGAATTTTTCGAGGGTGTAACTAGTAGCATGGATAGGGGAGAACGTGGATGTGGTGTACCTGGATTTCCAGAAGGCTTTCGACAAGGTCCCGCATAAGAGATTAGTATACAAACTTAAAGCATACGGCATTGGGGGTTCAGTATTGATGTGGATAGAGAACTGGCTGGCAAACAGGAAGCAAAGAGTAGGAGTAAACGGGTCCTTTTCACAATGGCAGGCAGTGACTAGTGGGGGTTCCGCAAGGCTCAGTGCTGGGACCCCAGCTATTTACAATATACATTAATGATCTGGATGAGGGAATTGAAGGCAATATCTCCAAGTTTGCTGATGACACTAAGCTGGGGGGCAGTGTTAGCTGAGAGGAGGATGCTAGGAGACTGCAAGGTGACTTGGATACTCTGGGTGAGTGGGCAAATGTTTGGCAGATGCAGTATAATGTGGATAAATGTGAGGTTATCCACTTTGGTGGCAAAAACAGGAAAGCAGATTATTATCTAAATGGTGGCCGATTAGGAAAAGGGGAGATGCAGCGCGACCTGGGTGTCATGGTACACCAGGCATTGAAAGTAGGCATGCAGGTGCAGCAGGCAGTGAAGAAAGCGAATGGTATGTTAGCTTTCATAGCAAAAGGATTTGAGTATAGGAGCAGGGAGGTTCTACTTCAGTTGTATAGGGTCTTGGTGAGACCACACCTGGAGTATTGCGTACAGTTCTGGTCTCCCAAATTTGCCATAGTGGGAGTGCAGAGAAGGTTCACCAGATTGATTCCTGGGATGTCAGGAAGAAAGACTGGATAGACTCGGTTTATACTCTCTAGAATTTAGGAGATTGAGAGGCGATCTTATAGAAACGTACAAAATTCTTAAGGGGTTGGACAAGCTAGATCCAGGAAGATTGTTCCCGATGTTGGGGAGGTCCAGTACAAGGGGTCACAGCTTAAGGATAAGGGGGAAATCCTTTAGGACCGAGATGAGAAGAACTTTTTTCACACAGAGTGGTGGGTCTCTGGAACTCTCTGCCACAGAGGGTAGTTGAGGCCAGTTCATTGGCTATATTTAAGAGGGAGTTAGATGTGGCCCTTGTGGCTAAGGGGATCAGAGGGTATGGAGAGAAGGCAGGTACGGGATACTGAGTTGGATGATCAGCCATGATCATATTGAATGGCGGTGCAGGCTCGAAGGGCCGAATGGCCTACTCCTGCACCTAATTTCTATGTTTCTATCTATGTTTATATTCCAGCATCTGCGTTTTTTTGTGTTTCCATTGAGTAGAGAGGACTCAATTAGATCATGGGCATGGAGTGAATGTTCAGTGATTTGAGACCAGCAACAATTGTTGTCTCATGACAGGTCCTCTAGGTCATTTCTTATTCGGCATACGGTGCATTGCTAGGAGCCTAAGGAATGCAAGGAATTTCTGTGGATTTAAAATCTATTGCTGTATTTGTTTCCAATGATGGGACGTTTGTGCCTCACCAACACTGCGCTCAAATTTGTGTGAAATTCAGCTAACTTACTGGGAGTAGAAATAACAGGTGAAATGTATTGCCAATCTTTACTTCAGATAGTTGCATGTTTAAACAAAAGTAGTATTTGAGCTGCTTAGTTTCATTTTAAAAGATTTGCATTTGCCATAGCCTCTGTTCCTGTTTCGATGTTCTATTTTGGCTTTTTGTCTCTCAGACATTAAAAATTTTTTAAATAACTGGTCACATAGGCATAATGCCAGTAAGATTAGCGCATGAATGAAAATCAACAACAGCGGTTGCATGGAAACAATGGAGTGCAAGATACACTCAGCATGTTAGGCAGCAACTGTGGAGAACATTTATTTATCAAGTGACAAACCCTTCAATAGATGAGAGGTGCTTCAGATTATGCCCCTAAGTGGTCCTTCAGTTAATGTTCCAGCACAGTTTCAAATCCATTATTGCATTATGGATAAAAGCGTGAGGTTAATTTATGAATATCGAAACCTACCCCAAACTGCGAAATTTTCAGTGGTTTCAGTTTTACGTGCTCGGCATTTCTTGACTATCCAAAAATTAACAGAATGAAGCTTATCAAACCTGTGTAGGAATTTTATGCGTACGAGAGCTGTTGAAATAAAACTTCGGGCAAACATTTTTTTTAGCTCTCCTCTGAATCTGATAAGAGATGCTAGTTTAAATCTGTTATTGCACAAACATAGTTTTCCTATTTACAATCAATTTAGCTAAATGCACATTTGTTGTTTCATTTGTTTACATTATATCTAATAAGTTTAAAGAGGATTGTTTTATATTTACAGGGCACTCTCCGTGTCTTGCTTGTCCTATTGCACGACTTTCCTGAGTTTCTTTGTGACTACCATTATGGCTTCTGCGATGTGATCCCACCGAACTGTATTCAGCTGCGTAACTTGATCCTGAGTGCCTTCCCACGGAACATGCGACTGCCAGATCCATTCACGCCTAATTTAAAGGTATTAGAACACTAAACCTCATACTCTGATCTGCACTGTGACTAAACAAAATAGTCTAAACAAATGAAATGGAGGTGGCACTATTTACTTCAGTGCATAAAATGTCCCAGTCTCCAAAAGCTGTATTCAAAAATTCCATTCTATGCAATAGCTTTATTATATACCTTGCAGTTAGGAGAAATGCTTGCAACATCTGGAGGTGCAGCAGCTGATGAGATGTTCTATAATACTTTAAAATAATGCTTAATGCTCTAAAAAACTTGATGCTTTAATGCTTTCTTCATGCTTAAAATGATTGAAGCTGGTAAAGTCTCATTCTCTTTGGAAAAGCTTCTTGTGAGTCTGTTAGAACCATGTCTAGAAAGTGCTCATTCCACCATCTCATCTGAACTTCCACAAAGCAATAGTTTCATTTTGTTGCAGTATTGGCATGTCACCTGAATGTAAATGCTTTGTTTCTGAAAATGATAGCTGTTACAAATAGTGGAACAATGCTGATCTCCCATGTATGAAAAGGTGCAGGGGAAAATATGATGTCTATGTTCAGAGCAATTGTGTACTGCTATAACTGAAGAGAGGTATGTTATGATTGTGTTAGGTGGATATGCTAAGTGAAATCAACATTGCTCCCCGAATATTAACCAACTTCACCGGAGTGATGCCACCTCAGTTTAAGAAGGACTTGGACTCCTATTTGAAGACACGTTCTCCAGTGACCTTCCTGTCAGAGTTGCGCAGTAACCTGCAGGTGAGCAGAATAAGACTAATAACATCTCATTTTAGAATGACTGAAATCAGTCTTTGGTATAGACTGCACTTCAAAGTTTTTCTGACCAAGAGATAAAAGGTACAGTTATGATGTTTATATATTCAACGATGCGACGCACATGGCTTGTCATCTGAAGATTCTGGATGGTAGGAATAGATGGGTGTTAGACAATAGGTAATAGGTGCAGGAGTAGGCCATTCGGCCCTTCGAGGCAACACCGCCATTCAATGTGATCATGGCTGATCATCCCCAATCAGTACCCCGTTCCTGCCTTTTCCCCATATCCCCTGACTCCACTATCTTTAAAATCCCTATCCAGCTCTCTCTTGAAAGCATCCAGAGAACCTGCCTCCACCGCCCTCAGAGGCAGAGAATTCCACACACTCACAACTCTCTGTGAGAAAAAGTGTTTCCTCGTCTCCGTTCTAAATGGCTTACCCCATATTCTTAAACTGTGGCTCCTGGTTCTGGACTCCCCCAACACCAGGAGCATGTTTCCTGCCTTCAGCGTGTCCAAACCCTTAACAATCTTATATGTTTCAATAAGATCCCCTCTCATCCTTCTAAACTCCAGAGCGTACAAGCCCAGCTGCTTCATTCTCTCAGCATATGACAGTCCCGCCATCCCGGGATTTAACCTTGTAAACCTACGCTGCACTCCCTCAATAGCAAGAATGTCCTTCCTCAAATTAGGGGACCGACACTGCACACAATACTCCAGGTGTGGTCTCACTAGGGTTCTGTACAACTGCAGAAGGACCTCTGTTCCTATACTCGACTCCTCTTGTTAAAAAGGCCAACATGCCATTCGCTTTCTTCACTGCCTGCTGTACCTGCATGTTTACTTTCATAGACTGATGAACAAAGACCCCCAGATCCCGCTGTACTTCCCCATTTCCCAACTTGACGCCATTTAGATAGTAATCTGCCTTCCTGTTTTTGCTAGTAAAGTGGATAACCTCACATTTCTCCACATTAAACGTCATCTGCCATGCATCCGCCCACTCCCCCAACCTGTCCAAGTCACCCTGCATTCTCATAGCATCCTCCTCGCAGTTCACACTGCCACCCAGCTTTGTGTCATCTGCAAATTTGCTAATGTTACTTTGAATCCCTTCATCCAAATCATTGATGTACATTGTAAATAGCTGCGCTCTTAGCACCGAGCCTTGCGGTACCCCAATAGTCACTGCCTGCCATTCTGAAAGGGACTTGTTAATCCCCTCTCTGTGTTTCCTGTCTGCCAACCAATTTTCTATCCATGTCAGCACTCCACCCCCAATACCATGTGCCCTAATTTTGCCCACTAATGTCCTATGTGAGACCTTATCAATTGCGTATCAAAGTCCAGGTACACTACATCCACTGGCTCTCCCTTGTTCATTTTCCTAGTTATATCTTAGTTACTGAAAGTAGATTTTCCCAGGATGACGAACACTTGTAATTTCTTCTCTGGTATATTACGTCAAACTCTTAGTAAGCAGGGCTAGATTGAGGGCCCGAACAATGTCCAAAGAGTAATTCACAAAAAGGCGGAAGGCTTCGACTTCATGAAAGACCCTCCACAATGTCACTGATTGTTTTTTAACCTCTTTTCATGGAATCTAGTGGTCATGCTAACTTCCTGCATTTCTGCACTTGCAGGTTCAGTGCCATTGTTCATTTCAATGGGGGGGGGGGAGTTTGTTAAGTGAGGATTTTAAATTGAATTGAATATATATTTATTGTTATTAGCAAGACTTCATCTTGTTCAATGTTTAAATTATGTCTCCTTTATTTTTAGTCATTTTAAAAAAAATGACATTTGTGCTTTTGAATGTGTTTAAATGTCAAGAGACATTACCAGAAACTTCGTACTTTTTGACAGTTTTGATACTGTCCAAAATCCCACTTTACAAAATGTTTCTGGGGTCGGAGCCCTTCCTCAACAACAGCTAGGTTTGGTGAATTTCCGCCTGGTGAATGGGAATAGGGGAGTGGTTGGTTTATTACTCAATGTAATGAGGTGTAATGGAAGACAGAACTTGGCCACAAGTTGCATTTTGTGCACCACCGAATTCCAGCAACAATTCCAGATATTAGAGCCAACCAAATCAGGCAGCGACTCGGGACATTGAAACAAGGAGTATATATCTGGCCTTGGTCTAAGTGGATTTGCATTATCCAGTTGTTATCCAGTGAGTCCACTTTACTAAATTATGTACAGAAGTAGATGTATTCCTGTTTGAATTTGGTCCATTGCAGGAAATGGTATGGTTGTATACAATTTGACTAATTAGGTTAAACAAGGTTCAATCATTGTTGAGGTTCAGGATCTGGCACGCACAGTTGCAGGCTGTTGAGCCCAATCTGGATATTTCATTTGGCATTTAATACTTTGGTACAATGATAAATTGTAGAGTCCAAAGCAATGCTGAAGTAGTCTTATTCCATATATCTCATATAATGTTCATGTTTTTATGTTTTCATGTTTCATGTTTTAATGCCTCTCATAATTTTACACACTTCTATCAGTTCTACTATGTACTATGATTTACATATCTTAGTACACTATGTTTATATATCTGTTGTGCTCCTGCAATTAAGAATTTTGTTGTTCTGTTTTGGGACATTGATATCATAAATGGTCAAGAGTTTTTGTCCTAGGGTGGAAATACCAAATACTGGAAGGTGTAGCTTCAAAGTAGGAGGAGGCGAAGATTTGGGACAAGTTACTTTTTGGAAAAAAATGAGTAGATTGCTGGAATGTGCTGGTTGCGGAAGTTGTCTCCCTTCGGTCTCCAACACTCCAGAGAAAAGAATCCAAGTTTGTCCGATCTCTCCCTTTGCAAATGCTTTCTGCTCCTGGTGAACCTCTTTTGCACATGCGCCAAAGAATACAAATCCTTCCTGCAATGAGTGACCTGAACTGCACACAATACTCCAAATAGGATCTAAGCAAAGTGTTATAGAGCTTCAATGTGACTTCCTAAGTTTTGTACTTAATGCCCCAACCATTTAAGGCCAAGCATACCGTACACCTTCACCACCACAACTACTTGTGTTGCCTTTTCCAGGGATCTCTTGACTTCCATCCCAAGATCTCTTTGTGAGTCAATGCTCCTGTCCGGATTAATCTCCCATCTGTCATTTCTCCATCCATGTTTCCAACTCATCTATACCTCGCTGTATTCTATGAAAACCTTCCACATCTCCACAGCATCAATTTTTGATAAAAAGATAGACACAAATTACTGGAGTAACGCGGAGAGTCAGTCAAGTCAAGAGAGTTTACTGTCATGTGTCCCAGATAGGATAATGAAATTCTTGCTTGCTGCAGCACAACAGAATATTGTAGGCATAAATACAGAACAGATCAGTGTGTCCATATACCATAGAATATATATACACACACACATAAACAAACAGATAAAGTGCAAAAGGCTGTTATAGTTCAGAGTTTGTTTGAAGTTGTGTTTAATAGTCTGAGGGCTGTGGGGAAGAAGCTGTTCCTGAACCTGGATGTTGCAGATTTCAGGCTCCTGTTCCTTCTACCTGGTGGCAGCGGATGAGTGTGTGGCAAGGGTGGTGTGGATCCTTGATGATGTTGGCAGCCTTTTTGCGATAGATCCCCTCGATGGTAGGGAGGTCAGAGCCGATGATGGACTGGGCAGTGTTTACAACTTTTTGCAGCCTTTTCCGCTCCTGGACGCGCAAGTTGCCGAACCAAGCCACGATGCAACCGGTCAGCAAGCTCTCTACTGTGCACCTGTAGAAGTTCGTGAGAGTCCTCCTTGACCCACTGATTCTCCATAATCTTCTCGGGAAGTAGAGGCGCTGATGTGCTTTCTTTATAATTGCATCAGTGTTCTGGGACCAGGAGAGATCTTCGGAAATATGCACGCCCAGGAATTTGAAGAACATTGACCCTTTCCACCATCGACCCGTTGATATAAACGGGACTGTGGGTCCCCATCCTACCCCTTCCAAAGTCCACAATCAGTTACTTGGTTTTGCTGGTGTTGAGAGCCAGGTTATTGTGCTGGCACCATTTGGTCAATCGGTCGATCTCACTTCTTTACTCTGACTCAGCCCAGCAGTGATATGTCCCACAACAAGTGGTGTAGTCGGCGAACTAGATGATGGAGTTCGCACTGTGTCCGGCTAAGCAGTCATAAGTATAGAATGAGTACAACAGGGTGACATAAGAATGGGTGACGTTTCTGGTCGGCACCCTTCTTCAGTCCAATGCAGGGTCCCAACACGATACATCGCCCATCCTTTTTCTCCAAAGATGCTGCCTGATCCATTGAGTTACTTAAGCACTTTGTGTCTATCTTTGGTAAAAACCAGCATCTGCGGTTCCTTATTTCTTCATCAAAGTTTGTGTTATCAGCAAACTTAATAATCAATCCACCTGTGTTTTTGTCCAAATCATTTTTTATAAATAAATAACAAGAGGTCCCAGCACTGATCCCTGCCTAACACCATTGAGAAGAATGCTGATGAATAACAAGCAATCTCACGCTATGACTAGCTATAATTTATTTTGAATTAAGTACATTTTAAATATGTAGTTGTGGTTGTACTTGTCTAAACATTGTTACAGTGGTCAATTTTTTGCAAATACAATGCAAGTTAAACAAAACTTGAAAATAAGTACGGAGAGTAACTTCATAATCATAATTTATTAGCCAAGTATGTTTTGCAACATACGAGCAATTTGGTTTACCATACAATCATACCAAAAAAAGCAACAAGACACGCACCTACATAACAATTTGACATAAACATCAAATGTGGTTGACATAAACATCTACCACAGCGGCTCCTCCACATTCTCCACTGTGATGGAAGGCAAAAAAGTCTTATCTCCTTTCCTCCCGTGGTCGGGGGAGTTGGACCATCCGCACCAGTGATCAAGTTCCCATGTCCCAAGTTCCCCGCATCGGGACGGTCGAAACTCCTGCGGCTTGGAGTTCCCGAAATCGGTCCCTAACCAGAGACTGCGATCTTCACGATGTTAAAGTTCGCAGGTTGGAGCACCAAAGGCTGACCCCCAGCAAAGGGATTGCCTACTCCAAGATGTTAAAGTCCACAGGCTCCGTAATTGTGGAGCTCAGGAAATCCCAAACAACAGGCCGCCAACTCCACGACGTTAGGCCGCAGTGCAGACGGAGGTATGACACACGGAAAAAGTCGCATCTCTGTCGAGGAAAGAGAAAAAAAGTTCCCCCCCTCCCCCTCCCCCCCCCCCCCCCCCCCATCACCCCACACAAATACAAAAACCAAAGAAAAGCTAAAACATACATTTTACTACAAACTAACAACACAAAGAATGAAAATGACGAAGACAGACTGTTGTAAGGCAGCCGTCGTGCGGCGCCCCCTGGAGGTATACTTCACTGCCCTTATTGAAAAAATTATGCTGCCAGTTATACCATCAGGCAAGGTTGATGGTCCACAGTTTTGTTGCTGGTATGTGCTTAGTTTGTGGATTTCTGTTAAAACATCAGTCAAAGAAGGGTTGATCTTGGTTTCTCTTTCCCAGGGAGTGAGAACATTAATGGCAATCTTCTGCTTAATTACTGTTAAAGATATTCTGTAATGAATTTTATTCTAGTAAGTTAAACTAATCTTTGAACTTCAGGTATCAAACGAACCTGGTAACCGGTACAACATTCAGCTAATCAACGCCCTGGTGCTGTATGTGGGAACGCAGGCGATTGCTCACATCCACAACAAGGGCAGCACGCCATCCATGAGCACTATCACACACTCTGCCCATATGGACATCTTCCAGAACCTGGCTGTGGACCTAGATACAGAAGGTAAAGATTGCTCAAGTTTAACATTAAGTATCTCTGATTTTTGCTATTTTTACAGACAGGTGGTTTTGGACCCAAATCCTGGTCCATGGTGGTTCATTTCAGAGTTCAGATTTCAGCCTAGTTTATTGTCATATACACGAGGGTGAAATGAAATTCCTTGTTCAATTAAGCTTGCAGGGCAAACTGTATTCATACAGTAATGATAAATGTAACAACAAAAACACTGAGTGCAAAACCGCAGAATGATGCAAGATTGCAGTGCAATTTAGTGTGGTGTGAATATGTATCTGAAGCATATAGATTAGGAGTGAATTAATAGATCTGCATACGAGCAGCAGTGAACGCTGTTGTTGAAATTACTCTTTTGGCTAAGGTTGTCTTTAACAAGTCAGCATTTTTACCTGCTTTCTGAAACAGCCCTCCAATCAGTCCCTTGTCTTCTGCTCATGTAATAGTGCCTTCAAATATTAAATGGAGTCTTCGGATGAGATTTTAGAATTCATGAAGATAACATAGTTTATATGTGTGGACTGCGTCACCATTACCTGCATTCCTGTGAAGTTAGCCCCAGTGACCATTTTGAATATTTCAAACAAATATGAGTTCCTATCATAGTCTGTATAAAATAGGGCAATCAGTTTCTAGCCAAGTATGTGTTGTTAGAATAGAGGGGGTCTTTGTTTGCAGAGCTGCATCTTTGGGTTTCAGTTAATTAGTTCAATGGAAATAGTTTGTTAGCAAATATTTATTTGAAGTATATAAATATTTCAATGTATTAATGATTTCAGAATATTAACGGGCAGATTTATGTTTATTTGGTGGTATTTGGGTGCAAATGACCATGGCTGAATGCAATTTGTTTAATCTGTAGACAGTCTGTGCCTTGATCCATCACACATAGTGATGACTTAGTACAGGAGGCCTTCCAGAGGCATTTGATAAAGTGCCACAACCAGCTTATTGGCAAGTTGAAACATACTGCATTAATAGGATGGATTCTAAATAGTTTTTTTAAAAAAGTAGTTTATGTTTGGACTAGAAAAAAAGTGAATGATAATTTTTCACAGGAATCGGTGGACATGGGATATGTGGAGAAGTGCGAGGTGATACATTTTCATCAGAAGGACAAGATCCAATGGAATACTGTTGTAAAAGAAGAGCAAAGCAGGAGATAAAGGATAAAACATCTTTGAAAGGTGGAGAGCAGGTTTAGAAAGTAGTTAAAAAGATCCACACTTCCTGGAAGCATACAGTTAAAAGCAAATATTGCATTCACAATAAACTTTGTGAATGATTCTTGGGACAACCATCGATGAGAGAAGCTGGGACCTTCTATGGAGAAGAGAAGACTAAAGGGAGATTTGGCAGACGTATAAAATAATGAGGTGTCTTGGCAGATTGCCTATACCCTTGGGGTGGGGGTGTCAATGAATAAAAGCCTCAAATAAATGTAAAATTAAGAGTAACTTGAGAGAACATTTGCAGACATAGTGGACAAAGTAGGTTCAGTTGCAGTCTTCAAGTGGGATTGGATAAATGATTGAGAAAATGTATAAATTATTAGGGTGGAAATGGGGCTGAAACTAATGAGTTGCTCTGGAATTGCACCAATGCAGACAAAATAGTTTGATTGTCCTCCCAACTATAACGCCTAAACTGTAGACATGGAGGCGTGAAAAACTGGTCAGAGCTTTTGCAATTCCTCCCTTTCCTGCTTTTAACAGCATGGGGTGTATATCATTCATGCGCCAAAACTTATCCACTTTCAAAGATACTAAGCCCATTAATACTAACTTTGGTATATTTGATCTAATATTTACCCTAATTTCCTCTTTCTCTTATATTTGCTTATAAAATATCATTTAGGTTTCCTTTGATTTTCACTTGCCAATGTTTCTTCATGTCCTCTGCTTTCCTAATTTTGTGTTGAATTCAGCCGAATACTTTCTGTACTCCAGACTTTCTATCTGAAGGACCTCATTGCAAGTCCTTCCTGTCTTGGTAGTTTCAATATGTACAGTGCCCTCCATAATGTTTGGGACAAAGACGCATAATTTATTTATTTGCCTCTGCACGCCACAATTTGAGATTTGTAACGGGAAAATTCATATGTGGTTAAAGTGCACATTGTCAGATTTTAATAACGGCCATTTTTATACATTTTGGTTTTACTATGTAGAAGTTACAACAGTGTTTATACATAATCCCTCCCATTTCAGGGCACCATAATGTTTGGGACACAGCGATGTCATGTAAATGAAAGTAGTCATGTTTAGTATTTTGATGCACATCCTTTGCATGCAATGACTGCTTGAAGTCTGTGATTCATGGACATCACCAGTTGCTGAGTGTCTTCTCTGGTGATGCTCTACCAGGCCTGTATTGCAGCCATCTTTAACTTATGCTTGTTTTGGGGGCTAGTCCCCTTCAGTTTCATCTCCAGCATATAAAAGCCATGCTCAATTGGGTCCAGATCGGGTGATTGACTTGGCCACTCAACAATTGACCATTTTTTAGCTTTGAAAAACTCCTTTGTTGCTTTAGCAGTATGTTTGGGATCATTGCCTTGCTGTAGAATATACCGCCGGCCAATGAGTTTTGAGGCATTTGTTCGAACTTGAGCAGGTAGGATGCGTCTATACACTGCAGAATTCATTATGCTACTACCATCAGCAGTTGTATCATCAATAGGTGAGCCAGTACCTTCAGTAGCCATACATACCAGGCCATAACACCCCCAACACCATGCTTCACAGATGAGGTGGTATGCTTTGGATCTTGGGCAGTTCCTTCTCTCCTCCATTGCTCTTTCCATCACTCTGATACAAGTTAATCTTCGTCTCATCTGTCCACAAGAACTCTTTCCAGAACAGTGGTTGCGGTACTTCTTGGCAAACTGTAACCCGACCATCGTATTTTTGCAGCTAACTAGTGGTTTGCATCTTGCAGTGTAGCCTCTGTATTTCTGTTCATGAAGTCTTCTGCGGACAGTGGTTATTGACAAATCCACACCAGACTCCTGAGGAGTGTTGATCTGTCGGACAGGTGTTTGGGGATTTTTCTTTATTATAGAAAGAATTCTTCTGTCATCAGCTGTGGAGGTTTTCCTTGGCCCGGCTTTGCGATTAGTAAACTCACCAGTGCTCGCTCTCTTAATGATGTTCCAAACAGTTGATTTAGGTAAGCCTAGGGTTTGGCTGGTGTCTTTAACAGTTTTATTCTTGTTTCTCAGTCTCATAATGGCTTCTTTGACTTTCATTGGCACAACATTGGTCGAGTGGTGCCGCCATCGAGTGTGGCTGCCTCGCCTGCAGCTGCCCGTCCTTCATTCTTTTAATTATTTTTTTGTCTGCGTTAAAGTTTGTTTTTGGATGTCTTTTAGTCTTTTTTTATGGAGGGGGGGGGGGGGGACTTTTTCTTAGCCACTTCCTGGTTGAGGACACGACTATTCTCCGAGCAGCATCCTCGCCCCCTCCTCGCGGCCTACCATCTGGATGGGCGCGGCCTTTCCTGCCGGCGACCGGCCAGAGCTTCGGCTTCAGCAGTGGTGCAGCAGTGGATTCCATCACGGAGCGAGCGATGCCTTACTGGGAATCGCTGTGTTGGAGCTCCGGAGTGCTGGGACTGCCGACTTTGAACACCGTGGAGCTGTGGTCTGCGGAGCTTCCAGCCCCAGGCGACGGGAGCTTCCAGCCGCTGGCGGCGCTGACTTTGACATCACAGAGCCTGGGATCTCTCGCCGAGGTCGCCAACGTTGAATCTCCGCCCAGCTCAGCCTTTGGACTTCGGAAGCCGCGGTCTCCGGTAGGAAGAGGCCAATTCGGAGGCTCGGGGCCGCTGAGAGTGTTCTTCCGTTCGAGGGCCTGAAACAAACATCGGTCCACCGTTGCGGAGGCCTCAGTAGGCCCCGACCACGGGTGAACAGAGGATGAAGAACTTTGGTGCCTTCCCTCACAGTGGGAAACATTGATTCCGCCGTGGGGGGATGTTTTATGTTAAATTCTAAAGTGTTGTGTTTATCTTATTTGTGTGCTGCAAGGTAACTCAAATTTCACTGCACCAATTGCTGTATGTGACAATAAATGTCCTTTGCCCTTATGTTGATAAACAGCGATAAAAGTTTTCAAATGTGATGGAAAGACTGGAGGAAAGACTAGGTGCTGAGCTCTCTTGCACCTGCTTTAAGGAGGCACTTAAACACACCTGAGCAATTACAAACGCCTGTGAAGCCATGTGTCCTAAACATTATGGGGCCCTGAAATTGGGGGGGACGATGTATAAACACAGTAGTAATTTCTACATGGTGAAACCAAAATGTATAAAAATGGCTTTTAATAAAATCTGTCAATGTGCACTTTAACCACATTTTTTCCTATTATAAATCAAATTGTGGAGTACAGAGGCAAATAAATAAATGATAGGTGTTTGTCCCAAACATTATGGAGGGCACTGTACCACAGCATCCGGCTGTTAGATTTCACCTCCAAGTTGTTCTTGACTTTGGCACTCGGGAGGGCAGCGGAGCTCTCGGGAGTGGTGTCTGTGACCGCATAAATACAATTTGGGTCCCAGACTATGAAATCTGTTGCTCTGTAGCAGTCTGAAGAAGGGTCTCGACCCGAAAGCAGTCTGAGGAAGGGTCTCGACCTGAAACGTCGCCTATCTCCTTCGCTCCTTAGATGCTGCTGCACCCGCTGAGTTTCTCCAGCTTTTTGTGTAACCCTCGATTCTCCAGCATCTGCAGTTCTTTCGTTAAAAATCTGTTGCTCTGTTGTCCTCTTCCCCTGCACTGCCGAGCCAGCCATAGTGGTTTGGTGTTGGTTCTGGCTGCATTCTCCCATGGTGTCCTCCTTCCCCTCAGAACTGAATATTGATTACAGAGTGAGATATCTTTAGAGGTCTCATGAACTACCTTTCCTGCTCTCCTTCAATGTATCAGTCATCAATTCCTCTTGAAATGTGCTATCTGTTTACACTTCCTGATGAGCAGTCTGCAGAGATGTTAACTGGAGATCAGATTTCTCCAATTCGTAACACTGCCTACACTAGAAGTCCCAGTGTTTCCACAGGGTACAGTGTGTACATTACACAGGTCTGAGGTGCCTGCCATGTCTTGTTTTATTAGAATGGTTCCGTTTGTGGAACAATTTATTTAGGCTAAAAAGCAACAGTTGGTGTTTGTCATATATATGCTTTCTATATTTATGTACCTTGGTGGGGGATTATGTAGCACAGCTAGATTGTTGCTTGTGAGGATTCAAGCAAAGCTGTTTTGACTTTTTTGTATTCAGAAATATCAGTAGCCTAAATTTTAATCTTTCCATTGAATGTCTGCTGGAATGATCCCTCTTCCATCTTTCAGGTCGATACTTGTTCCTGAATGCCATCGCCAATCAGTTGCGATACCCAAACAGCCACACCCACTATTTCAGCTGTACTATGCTGTATCTGTTTGCTGAAGCCAATACAGAAGCAATCCAGGAGCAGATCACCAGGTGAGCAATAGGGGACCCCTCTCACTACTGTACACATCAATCTTGTGCTTGATACTGGTCCATGCACAACTGCCTTGCAGTTCAAAGCTTCTTTTCCTTACCTTGACTTGGAAATGCCCTTTTAGTGTAAACCAAAGCTTTCCTGGGTTGTGTTACCATTATTACAAAAAAAAGACAGGTCATATAATTAAAATAGAGAATTAAATTATGAGGGAATCGTATGTACAGAAAATGAATGGTGCTCACGTTACTGTGTAGGCCCGTGTTTGAAGCAAGTTCATGAATAGGCCCAGTCTTAGTCACGTGTGTGACCAAAAATATGAAAAATTGTGGAAGCATAAAGGTATATTGTTTTGTACTGTATATATGACTTTTTCAAAGTTTATCAAGTTAATTTTTTAATATGCTGACAATGTTTGTTTAAGGTCAGAGGTCAAATATTGGAGGCATTTTTTTCATAACTCAGTTTTATCTTACAAACTGAATTTTAAAAAGCGGGAATGTTCATATCTTTAGCAGATATGCATTATAGTTCTGTAGGTATGAACATAGCTATGAATAAGATTAATCTCTTACAATAATATTTTATGTATTTATGCGATGCCCTCGGGTCACATGTGACATTTTTGTTCACTTTCCAAAGAACGGCCCAATACAATATATATTATCAAGTATATATTTCCTTTACTTGATTCAGTTGGCCACCAGAAAAGTTTTGAGCTTTAATTGTAACTCTGCTTTTTCCTTTGCAGAGTACTGTTGGAAAGGCTGATTGTAAACAGGCCCCATCCATGGGGACTGCTCATTACCTTTATTGAGCTTATTAAAAATCCAGCCTTCAAGTTCTGGAACCATGAGTTTGTCCATTGTGCTCCTGAGATTGAGAAGTAAGTGGGTTTTTTTTCTTCTCTCCCCCCCCCCCCCCCAGAGTGTTTAGTAGTCATATGTGCCAGATATGAACTGCACCAATAAAATAGTTATTTGCTACAACTTTACAAACACATTAAACAACTGAAATAAATAAATAGTAAACTATCTGTTACTGAGTAAACCAGACCATGATAATACATAGACAACCATAGTAGTGCAAAGTCTACAGTGGTTTCCTGCTCAGGTATAGTTGTTAGGGTGTGCAGGGTGGTTCAAAAATCAGACGGTTGATGGGAAGATGATCTTAAACCTGGAGATGACACTTCTCAGGCTCTTATGCCACCTTCCCGATGGTAGCAGTGAGAAGCATTGTCAGGGTGGTGTGGGTTTTTGATGATAGCTGTCTTTGAGACAGTGCTTCCTGTAGCAGTTAATATGCTTTCTGCCATACACCTGTAGAAATTCGACAAGAGTATTTGGCAGCATGTTAAGTCTCCCCAAAGGTTTGAGGAAGTAGTGGCGTTGGTGAGCTTTATTTGTGATTACATCAATGTGCTTGATTCCTCCTTGGATGTCAGATCTTTGTTATTGAGTTTGTCTTTTGCTTCTGTAGGTTGCAACATTATACCTCTCTCCAAATATCTGACCTGAGCCCCAGGTATGCTATTGCACCAAATCAAACTAGGATTTAGTTGAGAGTATTCTTGTTTCAACTACCAGGCCACCGTCTTCAGAAATACAGTTAAGGCATGCTGTACAATTAGAATGTTTGGATTGTTTCAAACACTTCTTTCCATTTTATGGATTTGTTTCCTTTCCCTTTTCCAGCAGTTTATTTTCCTATTTTACTTATGAGCTTCTGTAAGTTTATTTTTCTGCTTCTTCTCTTTGATTACTGACACACCATGCACTACACTATTTAAAACTTGAATAAGTGAATGTTTGCAAGTTAATTTAATTAATAATCTGACAATTTTTCCCGTCCAATTTTCCTCACAACCATTCCTTAAATGTGCACTCCCGTATTTGGACATTTCTGCTATCAGCTTGCAGTCGCTGATGTGAGCCATCATGAGTGACATCAGTCATGGAAGTCATCATAACTGCATTTGTCCTGTTCACATACACAACAATCTCCCATTGAATCAACAATAATAAAGAAAGGAACCCTGAGCTTTGTTTCAGCTATTCAAACTCAACAAAGCACAGATCCATTATAGCTTGCAATTGGTGTTGCACTTGATACCATCAGACCTGTTTGGCTCATTACCACATTGTGATCCATTTGTGTGGATTAGGAGCAGCATGTACAAGATATATAAAGTTGGTTGGGAACTTGATGCACAGAGAAAGTACTTCCCTGTCAGCTTGATACTAAATCTCAGTGGTAGCGTTCTTACTCCCTGTGGTTCTTGCACACACTCCAGGCGTTTGCGCGCACAATCCATGTGGAGGATGTGTTGCACTTAAAGATTTTGTTTCTCAGGTGAGACACTGACTTATCTGGCCTTCTCAGTGGACAGTGAACAGTTTGTTTCTATGTATTATATTGCTATGTATTATATTGCACAAAATTATTCTCGTATTCCCTCCTACTTGCAATAGTGGATTAAAACTTCAAAAGTACACAATTGGCTGTAAGGCACAGTGGCATGTCCTGAGGTTGCGTTCTTTCCTGGTTTGTTTTCAATGGACTAATGCTGGTTGATGGCTGTTTTGCAGGTTGTTCCAGTCTGTAGCTCAATGCTGTATGGGACAGAAGCAGGCACAACAAGTAATGGAAGGCACTGGCGCAAGTTAAAACGGTGAAGCAATACCTCCTTGGAGAAACAACATGGAAAGAGTGATGGGCAGCCTGTGTTTTTCTTGAAAACTGTCATTGGTTGTGTAACTTGCTGGTTCTTCCAATCAAATGCAGTCAGCTGCATGAGGCAGACATAGGAACAGTGGTCGATGAAGAACTGATTTCATGTTGGACATGTTTTATTTTTCATTTGTCACTTGGCCAAAAAAAACAAATGCTGTGAATATCATTTGAAATGATATAAAAATGTAAATAAAAGGGAGTGCAACCTTAAACCGGACTATCTCCATCTGTGCAAATTGTATTAAACTGACTTTTATCCAGTTATTACCGGTGTTGGCAGCTGATGACACATTGAAGCATGTCTGGGATAGATTCCCCGCCGTTCCAAATTACAGCCAAGCCACAGATCCTCGAGAGTTGTCACAGGAGCTGCTCTTTATTCAATGCATTTTCCCCACTTTGTTGGGGAGGGGGAGGGAGAGAAGGAAAGCAGTATTGACTTTTATTTGCCCGTTTTCTTGTATATTTAAAGTCCTCCAGCAGATTAGCATGGAGGTCAGTATGGTTTGCATAAAGGTTTTTATTTTTTAAGGTGTTTGTGTTCAAGATGAGCCGCTCCTTCTGTCCTTTAACAAGGGGGTGTCCAGGCTGATTGTGGCGTTCACTATGTTAATGCAAAGGAAAATAAAAGGTTCTCCCTGAATTCTGTAAATTGTGGGATAAAAAGAGCCAGTTTTGCGGCATGAAGTCGATTAAGTTTGTAAAAAGAAACCAAGGACCAATACAGGCCATTTTGTAAGGATTTTGAATGTTGTTTTGTAAATGTATTGGTCCATGTGTTGTATTTTGTAGTCTTTGTAGTTTCCTTGGCTCTAGTTCTGCCACTTAACACTCTTGTATGTAAGCATATTGTAGTTAATGCATTAAAACCCATGTCATGCAGCAAATTCCTCTTTGTTTATTGCCTCTAGACATTGAAGGCCAGATTATGTTCATTGTGTAACTTTTAGAGTTGGTTCTGATTTTGACTGAATATGAATCTTGTTTTTAAATAATGTGTTTGTTACTTTTGATCACCAACCCAAATTATGCTGTTTATTTTGTAAATCATTTTGTGGATGCAATTTAATCTTTATTGTGGATGCCAAAACTGGACGAAAAATTCACACCTAAAATTTGGTGAGCTGCGTGCATGTGTTAATACTTAACACCAGCCTAAGTATTCAACACTATCTGCTGTTTTGTTCCTTCCAAACTGCAACCTCAATTACACCCAGCTCAGTTTCTGTGAGATCTTGTTCTTGCCTGCACATACAGTGCCTTCCCAATGTTGCTTGGGACAAAGACACATCATTTATTTATTCACCTTTGTAGTCCACAGTTAGAGATTTGTAATAGAAAAAAAAATCACATGTGGTTAAAGTGCACATTGTCAGATTTTATTAAAGGGTATTTTTATACATTTTGGTTTCACCATGTAGAAATTACAGCAGTGTTTATACACAGTCCTCCCATTTCAGGGCACCATAATGTTTGGGACACATGGCTTCACAGGTGTTTGTAATTGCTCAAGTGTGTTTAATTGCCTCCTTAATGCAGGTATAAGAGAGCTCTCAGCACCTAGTCTTTCCTCCAGTCTTTCCATCACCTTTGGAAACTTTTATTGCTGTTTATCAACATGAGGCCCAAAAGTTGTGCCAATGAAAGTCAAAGAATCCATTATGAGACTGATAAACAAGAATAAAACTGTTAGAGACATCAGCCAAACCCTAGGCTTACCCAAATCAACTGTTTGGAACATAATTAAGAAGAAAGCACTGGTGAGCTTACTAATTGCAAAGGGACTGGCAGACCAAGGAAGACCACCACAGCTGATGACAGAAGAATTCTCTATAATAAAGAAAAATCCCCAAACACCTGTCCGACAGATCAGAAACACTCTTCAGGAGTCAGGTGTGGATCCGTCAATGATCACTGTCCGCAGAAGACTTCATGAACAGAAATACAGAGGCTACACTGCAAGATGCAAACTACTGGTTAGCCGCAAAAATAGGATGGCCAGGTTACAGTTTGCCAAGGAGTACTTAAAAGAGCAACCACGGTTCTGGAAAAAGATCGTGTGGACAGATGAGACAAAGGTTAACTTATATCAGAGTGATGGCAAGAGCTAAGTATGGAGGAGAGAAAGAACTGCCCAAAATCCAATGCATACCACCTCATCTGTGAAACACAGTGGTGGGGGTGTTATGGCCTGGGCATGTATGGCTGCTGAAAGTAGTGGCATAATGAATTCTGAAGTGTATACACAGATCCTATCTGCTCAAGTTCAAACACATGCCTCAAAACTCATTGGCCGGTGGTTCATTCTACAGCAAGACAATGATCCCAAACATACTGCTAAAGCAACAAAGGAGTTTTTCAAAAATGGTCAATTTTTGAGTGGCCAAGTCAATCACCCGATCTGAACCCAATTGAGCATGCCTTTTATATGCTGAAGAGAAAACTGAAGAGGACTAGCCCTGAAAAAAAGCACAAGCTAAAGTTGGCTGCAATACAGGTCTGGCAGAGCATCACCAGAGAAGACACCCAGCAACTGGTGATATCCATGAACCGCAGACTTCAAGCAGTCATTGGATGTAAAGGATCTGCAACAAAATACTAATCATGACTACTTCAATTTACATGATATTGCTGTGTCCCAAACATTATGGTGCTCTGAAATGGGTGGACTATGTATGAACATTGCTGTAATTTCAACATTGTGAAACCAAAAATGTATAAAAATGGCCTTTATTAAAATCTGACAATGTGCACTTTAACCACATGTGATTTTTTTTCTATTACAAATCTCAAATTGTGGAGTACAGAGGCAAATAAATAAATAATGGGTGTTTGTCCCAAACATTATTGAGGGCGCTGTAAGGATGAGGGATGTTAATGCTAAGAATTAAGCATCTTCCATTTAAGCACTCAGTTCACGGCTTGCTGAACTTAAACGAAAAGTGAAGCTCACTCAACTCCATCTCATGCTTCAGATGCACAATCCGTCTCTCAATCCCTGCACAACCATTCGTAAAGAGTCTCCTCAATTACTGCTGAATTCATCAGCTCTTGTTTGTCCACTTGGTACTGCACTGCATGGGATCTCTTGCAGCACGTAGCCAGAATAAAGGCCGTCCCTGAAGATGAAAGGCTAGTGTCTTTCCACTGCCTTGCTCACATTGCTTTACTGTGGTGTATTCCTACCTTCCCACAATCTGGTTTAACATTTTAGGTTATAACATCCTAGTTCTAGACTACCATAAATCCAACAATTCAGTCTATTCTCTCAGTTCCCCATAATCCTTGACCTATAATCATGTCCCTCAAATCATTTAAATTCCAGGGAATACAATCATATCGTGCAATACCTCAATTTAACCTGTAATGTCTAGGTAAATCAACTCTGTACTCCAAGCCAAATATTTCCATATGAAAATATGATGTCCAGCTTTGTCCACAATGTTCCAAAATCTGATCATTTTAGGCTTGAATTTCTACAGTGTAGCTTCAATACACTTGTTCTTCAGTTCTGTGCTGTAAAATTAATACACACCAACTCATACTTGAAAGTTCTGTCCCTCAATTAACAAAGATTAGTGGTATCTTTGCAAATGCACACTAATTTTAGTGTAACTAAAAACTACAACCAAAGATTATCATGACTAAACACAATCCTACTTGCACCTGTATCCATCAAATCAGGACATTTGAGAGGAAAAGCAATTGGTCATTGAGGTAATGAGCCAATGATCCTAAAAGGAGCTGTGATTTCTGGTTTTGCTTTAATTCACTTCCAATTGCACCTGGATTAATGAATCTTGGTTCATTTACAAACGGAGTGAGAGGGTTAATTATCTAGCTGCTTGATACTACTACAGTAACAGTGGACAAGTATAAAGCAACCTAAAGCACAGCAGTTTCTGATGGGCCACTTGCTATTAAAATTCATCTGCACCCAGGTTTCTATATTTAAGGTTTTTCTAACCACTTTCCCTCAGGAACAATGGGTCCTTATGGAGATTCAGCAATTTCCACAATTATTAAATGGGAACTGGGCCTCTTTGTATGAGTGCTGGAGTTTATTTTATTACAGAAGTTGTGAATCTTTTGGTGGGGATGGAAAGGAGTGTGCAAAGTTGCAGGAATTTGGATAGACTACTTGTTTATCATAATTCTCTTCATTGACTAAGGTACACTAGGAAACTCTAATGTATTGTCTGCTGGCCAAACATCAGACTTTGCCTTCATAGCATTTGCACAGTTGTTTCTGTTTTAATCAGTGGAACAATTTATTTTTGCGTGAGTAAAGATGGCTTGTCAATTTTGTAATTATGAAATCTAGTGAAAATTGAATCAAGAAACTGGTTGATTTATCAAAATGGTTAAGATATATTCCAAAAATAGAGCAATGATAGGGTATCTGATGAATGGCCACTGACTTGAAATGTTAACTTTTTTCCTACTCTATAGATGCTGCCTGACCTGTGCATTTCAAGCAGGTGGATCCTCAAATTAACTCTAAACTCTCAAATTATGCTGCCCTTGAGCAAAGTCCTTAACCATGTGAGTTTTCATGACAGATTCCATTGTGGCTGAAGAAAACCCTCCTTTATTTGCCTGCCTATATATTGTTATTTACCATTACTGTGCTTATCTTCGCTCCCCTCTGAGCGGGCTGCTGTGCCGTAAGCATGTTTCCAAATTCAGATTTTTCTTCCTTGCCAGAAAGCGGAACCTGCATTACTTCATGTGGCCTCACTCCTACCTGACTTCATTATGTCCTTTGGAGGAATGATAGACCGATCCAGAAGATTTAAGATGCATGGGATCTAAGGTGAATTCATTTGAACGTAACAATAGATGGATTGGTTAATAAGTTTGTAGACAACACCAACATTGGAGTTGTGGACAGTGAAAGGCTGTCAAAGTATATAGCTGTAGACCAGCTGCAGAAACGTAAGATGGAGTTTAATTTGCGCAAGTGTGTGGTGTTGCAGTTTGGGAGGTGAATGTAAGGGTAAAATGCAGTTGATGTCACTAACCTTAACACCTAGTGGAAGCACCAAGATAAGAGTGGTAAACATATGCTTGCCTTCAATGGTCAAGGCATTCAGTATAAGAGTTGAGAAGTTATGTTAGAGATTCATTGGACTTTGGTTAGGCTGCATTTGGAGCAATGTGTGCAGTTCTGGTTGCCCCATTTGAGGAAGGAGGTGGAGGTTTTGGAGAAGCTGCAGAAGTGGTTGTACAGAATGTTGCATGAGAGGTTTGACAAACTTTTATTGTTTTCTCTTGAATGTCAAAAGTTGGGGGGAGGTAGACCTGACAGAAGTACAGGTATAGACAGAAATTGCTGGAGAAACTCAGCGGGTGAGGCAGCATCTAGGGAGAGAAGAAATATGCGACATTTGGGGGTCGAGACCCTTCTTCCGACATGTCGGGAGGGGGAGGGGTGGAAAAATACAGGTGTACCTAGCTTAATGCTATCTACTATAAGGCCTGCACTTTCAATTTAGAGCCTTATTATTCCAGTGCATGACTTAGCGTTAATGTTGCTGGGGTATTAATAGGTAGCTTAGAGGTGTTTTTGAAAGTGCTGCTGCAGCAGAGGGGCAATTGTCGGTCGGAGCTGCTGTGCCAGGTTTGCAGAGGTGTTTAAGGGTCCATGTGGTTGTGCCTATGGGGTTGCTGACTCCTTCTGCCATGCTAGTTGGAGTGATTTCTCCCGGCCACCAGGAGACAGAAGGATGGCAAGAGATTGGATTTGCTGGCTTCTGCAAGGCCGGAGGTGCCTTCTACTGGGTGAGTATAGGTGATTTTCGCTGGCAATCGGGATGGGAGTGCAAGGGGCAGGATTTACTAGCTTCTATGGGTTAGTGTTTCGTAGTTCTCCCAGTTGGGTTTATGGCCAAGCATAGGCAGGTTATGGTCCAGTGTTCCCCCTGATCCAAGGAACTGCAGATGCTGGTATCTTGCATAGAATGCAAAGTACAAGTAATTCAGCGAGTCAGGCAGCATCTCTCGAAGGGCTTGGAGTTGTGCCGGGAATCAAAGCTCCAGTCAGAGAATCAGGTCTTTTCACGTCTGTTTTTATACTAGAGCCGTGAATCGAATATGTGAGTTTAAAAATAAATTATCAAGATCACATCTTCGTTTATACTATATATTTCTTTTGTTCAGCGCTTCCATTTTCTAGAAATGTATCTATATACAAAATTATGACAGGCATAGATAGGGTAGAAATGCCAAAGACTAGAGGGAATAGCTTTAATGTGAGTTTTTTTTTACCATGTCTGGAAAATGCTGCCAGGTGCGGTGGTTGTAGACGCAAATATGGCATTTGAGGTTTTTAGATAGGCACATGAATATGGAGGAATATGGATATCCTGTATTTGTACACAGGACAGCTTGATTGTAATCATGTATAGTCTTTGCTGGGATAGCACGCAACAAAAAAAAGCTCTTTACTGTACCTCAGTACATGTGATACCAATAAACTAATAATGTGCAGATAGAGATTAGTTTAACTTGGTACCATTTTTAGCACAGCCATTGTTGGCTGAAGGCCTTTTCCTGTGCTGTAGTGATCTATGCTTTAACTCCTATCCTTGTATACCTGATTACAGCCATGATCCAGGCCAATACCAGTGGATGTGACTGCTGCTTGCATCAAACCTCCCAGTTCTATCTTCCTTTTCCTGACCCTATCTTCCTTTTACTGCTATCCAGGCATTCTTTGTAGAGATGACGATGGGGAACATTGCTTGAGGGTTTTACTTGTTTTCAAACTAAACTGTCAAAAATTAATTAAAACTTGTATAACCCTGTAATGTTTTTATTAAAAGAAATCACCTTCAGCTAAATACAATACAAAATTTAGAATCTTAATGCTTGAAGATCCCACAAACAAATAGTGACAGTGGATCCTGCCTTGCCACCCAACAGCTAGTGCATTGCTGACCCTATATCCAACTTCAGTATAGCATTAAAGTTCCAGCCTGCAGCAGTAAAAGCTGTCAAATGCTATCCATTGAGATAAATCCCTTAGCACTGATTCAGTCTTTGCAGATTGTAATTATTGTTCATTACAATTGTTCACAAACTGTTAAACAGCTTGACAAACTATAAGAAAGCTGAATTCCATAAATTCTAAACACTGAACTAAATTTAAAAATGAACATTATTGGTAAAGAATAGTTAATGTAGAACGTGAATTGAGAATCAAAATGTTTCATTTCAGACATTTGTATAATTTCACTGAACAAAGCCAAATGGGCTGGATTCAAGAAATTACTATTTTATACTTTGTGATGACATAATTGAAATAGGCTCCACTTATGCGAAGCCACAGTATACAATTGGCACCAAAAATGCTCGAGCCCTTGAGCACCAAGACAATTTCCTGAGAGTTTAAAACATTACCTAGTTCACTTGTTTCTATAACTCAAATAAGAAAGATGATGGGCTGAAGTGCCAAGATATTTTTCCATGAAAAAAGTATTACATTTTTCAACTTTACAGGCTACCAAAACTATAATAATTAGTGAGAATATAAAGAAGATTTTATTCCTCAGTTGCTGTTACCACTACACTGTGAGCTGCAGCAATCGATGCAAAATCATCTTCTGAGCATATCGAACCTGCAGGGAGTCATGTTCCTGTTTACTAAGCTGCCGATAGTTCTCCACATTAGCCAATGTGGCTTCTTCTTCCTTTAAACCTGAGCTGTATGATTTTAGCCTCATTCTCACAGTGTTGTGTAGAAGTTGCTTCCAAGCTGGCTTCAGTTTGGGTATTACAGAATTGGTAAGACTGGAAATATCATCATCTTCCTCTTCTTCCTCCCACCCATCATTGGCTTTGTATTCTTCAAATTCTTCCATTGTCATACTCAAAACCTAGTTATTGTCCGGAAAAAAATAGTATCGATGAGTCTGCTGTGTTCTCTACCAGCTGTAATCAGTCAAAACATCACTTTATAATCAAAAGTAAAAGCTCCTGTACATTCACATAGCAGGATCAAGTTGGGTCCCTTTTGTCTGTGCTGGCCTTTTAAAACTTTTCCAATTAATTCAACTCCCACTACATTTTATCAATCTGCTTTTATCCACTCGGGTTGTCCTTTTTTAGATGTGTTTCCAGAAACTACAAACCAAATAAGGCAATATGTCCGCAGAAGGAAGTATCAACTGCACTACCACAACTGCATAGCTTTACCAGAGTGCCACACAAATGTATGCTAGACCCAGAATGCCCATGTAATAGGGGCCCAGTAGCAGTATGTCCTCACCTTCAGAGTACTGTAAAGTTCCTCCTCTGTTAGGACTCCAGACTGGCCGATAACAAAGTCTCCCTCTTCTCCAACTACTTCCAACTCAGTCAGGAATTCCCACTTTTCTGCCAGCAACTTTTTCTCTTCTTCTGTCTTCACAGCTAAAACACAAAGAACATTCTGGTAATGTCTCTCCTCTACATCGGATCCCTAGAGCATACTGGACTGGATACCTTGCTCCAAGACCAACCTTGCATGGCAGCATCATACACTAGATGCATCTCGATATCTAGGGCTTCATGTGTGTTACTGGGGTAGGGTTGGGTGAACCCATACATGTGCAGGAGTTGCCAGTTGGCAAGCTGCCCATAGGTGTTAAATATCTCTTCACCTCCATTGATCTTCTTGATGGAGACCATTTTCAAACATTCCTGTAAATACAGAGCAAACATATCATTACCCACAAATAGCCAAGGTGATCCTCAGCACAGTTTTGTACGTGGGAGATAGTGTCTTATGAATCGGGTTGAAGTTATTTTAAGATGTAACCCAAAAAGGTTGATGAGAGCAGAGTTGTAAATGTTGCCGATATGGATTTCAGCAAAGCATTTGACAAGGTTCCACATGGTTGACTGCTCCCGGAGGTTACATCGCATGGGATCCAGGTAGAACTAGCTGACTGGATAGAAAATTGATTTTGTCACAGAGGGTGTGGAATGTATATGGAATGAGCTCCAATTGAGACGGAATAACTTGTAAAAATATTTCTATCCTATTTTCTTCCCCCCCCCCCCCATCCAATTATTTCCCAGCTACGTCCAAGACACCCTCCAAATCTTTAATAACTTTCACTTTTTAGGTCCCCAGTCACTAATTTTACCACGGACATTCAGTCCCTCTACACCTCCAGAACCCCACCAGGAAGGTCTCATGGCCCTGTTTTTTTCCCTTACATAACAGACTGAACTAATTTCCTTCTACTAACGCACTCATCACCCTCAACAACTTATCTCTTGACTCCTCTCACTTTCTCCAAGTTAAAGGTGTAGCCGTGGTCACTCGCATGGCCCCAGCTATGCCTGCCTTTGAAGTGGTTATGTCGAACAGTCCTTTTCCCAGGCGTATACTGGTCCTATTACCCAATTCGTTCTTGGTACATCGACGACTGCATCGGCACTGCCTCCTGCACCCATGCAGAACTCATGAACTTCACCACTATGTTCCACTATGAAATTCACCTGGACCATCTCTAACACCTCTCTCCCCGTTCTTAATCTCTTTCTCGATCACAGGAGACAAACGTATCGACTGACATCTACTACAAACCTACCGATTCCCGCTACTCCTTGGTTCACTCATCCCTTCACACCCAAACCACCCCCTCCCCAGTAACATCCCCTGCAACTGTAGGAAATGCAATACCTGTCCTTATACTTCCTCCCTCGACTCCATCTAGGGACTACGACAGTCCTTCCCAGAGAGACAGACGTTCACATGCATCTCCTCTAACCTCATCTACTGCATCCTATGTTCCCGATGTAGGCTACTGTACATTGGCGAGACAAAGGGTGGACTCGACGACAATTTTGCTGAACATTTACACTCGGTCTGCTAAGATCTACTGGATCTCCTGGTTGCTAACCAACTCCCTTTCCCATTCACACACTGACCTTTCTGTCCTGCGCCTCCTCTATTGCCAGAGTGAGGCCACATGCAAATTGAAGCAACAGCACCTCATATTTTGCTTGGGTAGCTTACAACCCAACAGTATGAACACTGGATTATTTAATCTTAAATAACTTCTACATACATCTCCCTCTCCCTCCACTAAAAGCCCACTAACCAGTTACACAGCTCGCAACGATGTATCCCTCTAGGGATCACACCATCAATGGCCAATAATCGGCACATCAGGGACTCTCCTTGCCTGAAGTCATCTGTTGCTGGTCCCAATCTGTCCTGTTTTTTCCCCTCGCATCCAGTTCTTCCTCCCCACACCCCCCCCCCCCCCCCCCGCCGCCACTGCATTGAGTCTGAAGAAGGGTGCCGACCACAAGATGTCATCTATCCAATTTGCTCCAGGGATGCTGCCTGACCCCCTGAGACACTCCAGCATTTTGTGTTTCTCTTTGGTATAAACTAGCATCTGCAGTTCCTTTTCATTACAACATTTAAAAGACATCTGGTGAGGTACACGGAAGATAGAGCTAATGTAAATGGGACACCTTGGGTGTCATGGGGAAGCTGGGGCCCCCATTTCCTTGATGTGTGACTCTATAACTCTCAGCACCCCCCCCTCCCTGACGCACTCACCGCTGTAAATTCCAAGTTAGCATTGTGATTGGCCACATGATTCAATATGTCAGCCATAGGGACCATCATGGGAGGGTTTAGAGACTTGATTTCTTCATCATCATCTTCATCTGGCTCCTGGAAACTAGAAATTAAAAAAAAACAATCTAAGTCCTTATACTTTTTGCTCCTTTCTGTGCGCCATTGTAAGAGGCACTGATTCTGGACAGGTCCTAACTCTGCCTGGATTTCTATTCACCAATGCTGCCTGACCTGCTGAGTAGCTCCAACATTTTCTGTTTTATTGCAACAAAGGCATCGATCCCATTGGCTGAAGCTCAAGAAGGGTTATGGTAAAAGGTGTGTAAATAGACTGCAGGCTCAACAACTGCCTTTCCAAACACAAAATGAGTATTGAAGAAACATTTATACGAAGCCTACCTCAGGTTGTCACCACCTCATTCCCTATAAGCAAATGTGGCAGGCCAGGCAGTTAAAACCATTAACAAGTTTCTAAGCAAAATCATTTATTTTCCTCTGTAACTGGCAAAGCCTGTATTTGTTTTCAAACCCAACAGGGCTGGCAGACGGGACAAACGCTCTTGCTCACTGACTGCTAATTTAAGTAAGCTACAGAATGTAAGGCAGCTTTTCAGATCGACTCCAACTAACATCCAAGTGACATTGTCAAGCAGGGATGTCTGGAGAGCATTCTCCCCTGTGAAGCACACAGATGACCACGACGTCTGGCCCGGGGCCAGGTTGGGAATGCCTTCACCTGTAAGCCATAACAAACGCCACCAGCTTCTTGTAAAGGTCCAGCGTGTGCTTGTGTGGGTCAAAGGTGTTGGGGTGGGATTTCATGAAAGGCATCACTATGCTGTCATACTCTTCTTCGATGTTGATCAGGTCTTTCTCCACTGCCACTGCCACGCCCGTGCCCAGCAGCAGCCTGTTCCTCTCCTCCTCAGACCTGCACAAGCAAACACAATACATCAAAGCACACCTTACATTTTCTCCCCTAACACCATTGCTTCTCACCCCAAAGCCCAACATTCACTGGGGAAACAGATGTATTCACACCTACATGGGTTTTCATTTTGAGCCAGATTATTGATTGTTGTTAAAAAGAAATTGAAGTATGGCGGGCATCCCAACTTAGCCAAAGTCTAATCCTTATTCCTGGTTTCCATTTTACATCAATAGGTTCCTGGTGCATCACCGGTGTTCTTTTTGTCCTATCTGGCACCATCCCACCACCGCCCCAGTAACTGTGTGTTGAATCGAGGAGATTACTACACTTGTTCAGTAATACAGTGCTTCCGATAAATCAAGACAAGACCAAAGCAAGCAGCTGTGCTACATAGCCAACAGCGAGGCACGGGATGGCAGGGGCAAGGAGACCCAATGCCAGCTTCCACACCAACTCGCATTCCTTTCGCTGAGCTCAGCCAGTAGCAAGACTGTCAGCGCTGGGTTCACAGTATCTCCTCACCACCCACCTCCGCCAGTTAGCCCTTACCAGAACATAGGGTGGTGAAGGGTGCAGAAGCCAGGCCACAAGGAGAAATAAGTCTTCCAACAGGACTCATCGTTGGTGATCTCGAACATCATGGAAAGCAGGAGCGGCACCCATCCTGACCGGCTCTCCAACGCTGCCTCTTCTGTAACAGACCTGGAGGTTACAGCACTGACTGAAGCCCCCAGCACACACAACCCCACCTTTCAGGCTCCTAATGATCAGGCATACCTCAGCGGCCTGGATACCCTGGAAAAATACACTTGGCACTTGGTTTAGAATAAAATTGTGATCAGTTAAGCAAGTTCAATTCAGTAAATAGTTTAATAGTGGGGTGGAGAGGTTTGATTTGTTAAACTTATTCAGTGAGGAATTCAGCCCCACAAATCAAGTGGAAGGCAACTTAGGTCAACAGGGCAGTGATGGAGGCCACTTAACTCAAGGGCTTTTTGCTACACCAGATGGACCACACAGCATCCATTCTAATCAACTCTGCATGTGCTCGGAGGAGGTGGTCCGTGTGGATGTCCGTGGTCATGCTCTCCAGAACTGGAGTATCTTATGGTGAAGAGTCGTCCCTATTACCTACCTGGGGAATTTAGCTATCCTGACAGCAGTCTACATTCCACCCCAGACTGATTCTAAGCTGCATTAGAAGAATTACATACCATCATCAACAGCCCTGTAACAAAGGCCTTGTTCATAATAGCCGCAAACCTCCAACAGGCCCTACCACAGAAGTGTGTTGCCAAAATACTAATAGTATGTCTCTGCCTGACCAGGGGCCCAAACACCCTAAACCACTGTTGTACAATCAACAAAAACATATACCTCTCCATTCCCGGAATGCACTTTGGTAAATCTGATCACTTGGCAGCGCTTCTACTGCCTGCTAACAAGCAGAAACTGAAGCGAGAGGATGCAGTACAGAAAGTCGTGCCATGCTGGTCCGAGGATACAGATGACACCCTTAGAAATAGAATATGAAACTTGCCAAGACAAAAACTGAAGACCGTAAGGAGAGGCTGAACAATTGTTACCAGAGGAAGAATTACACTGATAAACATAGATGATGAAATATGGGAGAAGACTCAAGTACTGTAGATCATATGCCACCTCTCCCAATCCCCAGCTCTCCTCCACCGGGGAACTGTAATCCCACAAAACCTCTCAAATCCACTTGCAGGGAATTAATACCAGTTTCCTCTCTCGGCCCAACATCCCCAGCACGGAGGCCAATAGTAACTCTATGGGGAAGATCACCATTTACAAGCATAACACCACCAGACCCCCGAATTAGACGATTCATTCCAAACTGTGCCATAGGAAGCGATTACCTGATGGACTTTGGAAACATTAGGGCGTTCGCAAAACCTCCTTAAAGCATTGTAACACCCTCACTCACTCCTGGGAGTCTCTGACCCACCACCATGGTGAGGGGAGCAACAGTGTTCAGGATGGTGTGGAGAACCGAGTGTGTGTATCACGGGTACATAGAAGGCCAGAGTTCACAGTACACCCACTCACAAACTCCCCACTGTCAGACTCCTGCTGGCACAAGAAGAGTGCCTTTCAGTCACCTCCCTCCGCACCAGTTGGTACAATTCCTTCTCCATACATATGGACTGTTTAGGAAAAAAAAACACTGAAACACAAAGAGATAATATTGTGGCAATGTTATCTAAAGAGTACAATATTTAAAGGGAAGCGAGAGTAAAAAGGCCGCGGGTATACACAGACAAAAGTCTGAAGAAGGTGGGTTACATCAAGACCATTGAAAAGGTAGTATCAAACATTCTGCGGAAGGAACTCAGTGGGTCAGGCAGCATCTGTTGAGGCTTTACCCAGCGAGTACCTCCAGCAGATTGTGTGCTAATCAGATTCTAGCACCTGCAGCTTAATGTGTCTCCACTGTAAAGGTAGACACAAAACGCTGGAGAAACTCAGCGGGTGAGGCAGCATCTATGGAGAGAAGGAACAGGCGATGTTTCGGGCCAAGACCCTTTTTCAGTCTGATGTCAGGGGGGGAGAGGGGCGGGGCGGGGCGGACAAAAGAAAGGAAGAGGCGGAGATGGGAGGTTTTGTGGGAGACCTGGGAAGGGGAGGAGGGAGAAAGCATGGGCTATCTAAAATTAGAGAAGTCAATGTTCATACTGCTGAGGCATAAACTACCTGAGCAAAATATGAGGTGCTGTTCCTCTAATTGGTGCTGGGCCTCACTCTGGCAATGGAGGAGGCCCAGGACAGAGAGGTCAGATTGGGAATGGGAGGGGGAGTTGAAGTGCTGAGCAACCGGGAGATCAGGTTGGTTAATACGAACTGAGCGGAGGTGTTGGGCAAAGCAATCGCCGAGCCTGCGCTTGGTCTCGCCGATGTAGAGAAGTTGGCATCTGGAACAGCGGATGCAGTAGATGAGGTTGCAGGAGAACATCTGCCTCACCTGGAAAGACTGATTGGGTCCTTGGATGGAGTCGAGGGGGAAGGTAAAGCGACAAGTGCAGTATTTCCTGCAGTTGCAGGGGAAAGTACACAGGGAGGGGGTCGTTTGGGTAGGAAGTGACAAATTGACCCGGGAGTCACGGAGGGAGCAGTCTCTGCGGAAAGCAGAAAGGGGAGGAGATGGGAAGATGTGGCCATCTGTATCATAAGTACTTTGCACAGTAGAATCCTGTTGGAGGTGGCGACAATGTCGGAGGATTATATGTTGTATGCAACGGCTGATGGGGTGGAAGGTGAGGACAAGGGGGAGTAGAGGGATGAGGAGTAAGGGCGGAGCTGCGGGATATAGAGGAGACGCTGGTGAGAGCCTCATCTATAATAGAAGAGGGGAACCCCCGTTCCCTAAAGAATGAGGACATCTCCGATGCCCTGGTATGGAACACCTCATCCTGGGTACAGATGTGGCGTTGACGGAGGAATTGGGAGTAGGTGAGTCCTTGCAGGAAGCAGGGTGGGAAGAAGTGTAGTCAAGATAGCTATGGGAGTCAGTGGGTTTGTAGTAGATGTCGGTCAGTAGTCTATTGCCTGCAATGGAGATGGTGAGGTCTAGAAACGGTAGGGAGATGTCGGAAATGGTCTTGGTGAATTTGAGTGCCGGATGGAAATTAGTGGTGAAATGGATGAACTGTAAAGGTATACAGACATCTTGGCTGCAAAAGCAAGGAACTAATAATAGCTTACTGTAATAGTAATTGTTTAAGACCTAGTTAGAGCTTTTCTAGACACCACACATTGGGAAGAACGTCAAAGCCCTTGGTCGAGCAGAGAAATGCCAGAATAGAATGGGGGAATGAGGAGCTCTACTTACGAGAAACTTGGATTACACTCCTTACAGCAGTGGAATTTAATAAGGACATTCAGTTACATCCAATTAATCTTGTCCTAGTTCAAGGCACAGCAGATAATTGCAAAGTTGATGATTCGTCAAAGGTGAAAGATGAAATGCAAGACTTTCTCATCTCTCGTAAGGTTCAATGTGGCACCAAGCAATACATTGAAACTAGCCCCATTGGAAGATGGCCAGTGCCAAGTCTGGTTAATGTACCTTTCTTCAGCAGGTCACGTATCACGGTGGTGTGCTGACTGAGGAGTGCTGACCTGGGAACGGAAAACAACACCTCTCCTTCTTCAACGTCTTCCTTTGCCACCAGCCCATAATCGGCAACTGTGCCCTCCTTACTCACATATACCTGAGGGGTCAGCAAACACAGAAAGTGTGGGATGCAAACAACAATGACAAAATCTTTTAAAATGTGTGTATAAATCAGGACACTGTTGGTACCCAAGACCACAGACATAGAGCACTTGGTAAAAGATATGGGAAACAAATTAGAACTTTTGTAAGAAGTTATCGTAGTCACATGAAGTTGCGATAGAATACGATTCCATGGGAACTTTCAAAAAGCATGTGGTCATAGAGAAATTAGTTTGCACCCATTTTGGAGATGTGTGGAACATGGGACTGGATCCAAATGAATCTTTGATGAACTAGATGACTAGATGTATTAAGAGAATTCTAAGAGAAACCATGTTATGAAGAGTAAATATAGTGGAATAGAAACAATTATCACAAGGCTAAGTGGGTTTGGAAGAATCTACGTCAACTAACCACACTTGTTCAAATCCACCAGTACCAGATGAATTCATCCGAGGCCCTGTGTTACAGTCTCAAATATTTCACTGATTGAGTTTGGGGATGAAACATTATTCATACAGAGCAGACATAGGCCCCTCGTCCCACCACGTTCATGCCAACTGCAATGCTTATCGATGTTAATCCCATTTGCTTGCACATTTCCCTCTATGTCTTTCCCAAGTAGCTTCCCAAACATATTTTAAACATTGCAGGCACAAAGAATTGCACATGCTGGTTTCAAAAAAATGTTTTTTTAAATCGCTGGAGTAACTTAGTGGCTCAGGTTGCATCTCCTGAGGATATGGATAGGTGCCGTTTTAGGTCAGGACCCTTCTACAGACTCTCATTGGGATTGGTACTGAGTAAGCAGAAGGCTGTGTGTTCCGAGGGGTGAGATTGACATGTAGCTTACTGTAATAGTAATTGTTTAAGACCTAGTTAGAGCTTTTCTAGACACCACGGGTAAGGGGAGGAGTCAAGTCAAGATGTTTGATGTCGTGCCGGCAGTTGAAAATAAAAGAAGGTAGAAGAGCGACATGGGGAGAACTTGAGGAGAAGGATTGTTGGAGATGGAAAAAGAGTTGTCACTGGGAGGCAAGGAGTCCTCGACAAAGAGGCAAGAGAAGAAGAGCACAACATGATGACGGGCTCGGAACCCATTGAGGTATGGACATAGGGGTATAAAGGTAAGGCCTCTGATAAGGACTGACGATTTTGCATTGGAGAGGGGTAGTCAGGGGGGTGGTGAAAACTGGATCTGAAAAGGGTCGGGGGGGGGGGGGGGGCTGAAACTGGCTCAGGAGAGGTACTGTGCAGGAAGGATGGAGGCTCAGAAAGGAAGAGGGTGTAAGGGGTGGCGTAAGAGTAGGGGTAGAAGTGACAGGGTTAACATTGGGGTAGGACAGCAGGACCCAGTGGTGTTGATATTAAGGTCCTTGATTGGAAGGGGAGAGGAGTAGGACCCAGGAGAGTTAGTCAAGAAGTAGTTGAAGCCAGCATCTTGGTTGGGGGAGCCACTGAACCTAGCTCTGTCGGCGACCCAGGCTTGCTAGCAGCCGGAGGGGAGGTGGAGATTAGCGGTTGTTGGTGCCGCCGGCTTAGGAGGCAGTGAGCGACATTGGGGGCACCCTGTACACCGAATAAAGATCCCAACCCAAAGCGTCACCTATCCCTGTCCTTCAGATAAGCTGCCTTACCCGCTGATTTACTCCAGCACTTTTTTAAATGTTGTAATTGTATCTGCAGCTCACTTTAGATAATCATCACGCTCTCTGAGAAAAAATTACTCTTAGGGCCCCTTCTTTCCTCGCACCTTAAACCTTCTTGTTCTACACCCTCCTGTCCTGGAATTTTTTTTCTGATATCTACCCTATCTATGACTCATAATCTTACAAAACTTTATAAAGTCACTCCTCAGCCTCAGACACTGCAGTGAGAACAAAAGCAGAATGCTCAATTACTCCTTGTAATTAAACACCTCCATGCTAGGCAGCATCTTGTCGAATCTCTTCTGCATTCTTTCTTATGCTACCACATCCTTCCTGTAATGTGGCAATCAGAACTCATTGGTGCCATTCTCTTGTTGCATGAATTGTTTGTTACATTCAATAAAGCAAATGATGCAGTCAGGTCATATTGTGGTATATTTTATGAACTTTTTTTTTTGGGGGGGGTAGTTTTGTCAATCGGTTGAACAGAATGCTGTCCTCACAAGGACTATGCAGTCCTCCCCAATCCCCAGCTAGCAAGTATCCTGTCCCCAAGTGCTTAATGGTCAAAGAGCAATTGGAAATTGGCCACCTGCTGCAGTCGCCACATTTAATGGCTTACTTTTACCTTATAAGGTTCGCAACAAAGTATGAAAGATAGCCAGCTTTCTCCATCTCACCTTTGAGCTGAGGTGCAGGCCTGACTGCTTGCACCAGTTCAGGAACTGGCTCAGTGCTTCATCGGTACCTTGGTCCAGGTTCGTGGGCCTCTCTACAGTCTCAGCCTACAGAGCACAGGAAACATCACAAAGACGAGAACACAGATGCTGCCCCCACGTGGCTCTTGGCTCTGTAACACTGCTTGTGGGTTTCAGCCCAATTCCTGACAAGTCTGGACGTAGCTATTTCCACGGCCGAACGGCATTGGTGTTAAAATTGGTCTTGATAGTCCCAGAAGAGAGAAATCAGCCAATTGACATCATTCCTGGTTACACCAGCCAGGGTAGGGGTTCCCACAGATAAGGGGGATAGTGGGGGTAGCTGCAGCATTTGACAGCCTCAGGATTGAAGGTATCATTCAACTTAGAACAACACACCAGCTGATGGAAAATCCTACAGGGTTTTAAAGGATGGATTAGGGGGAGTGTTTCCCCAGGTACAGCAGTTGGGTCACAAGTCTGAGAATAAGGCGAGTTATTTACGATTTGGATGAAAACAGAAGAGTGGGAGAGCTGCTGCTACGCAGCATCAGAAACACGAGTTCAATCCCAAAGTCTGGTGGAGTTTCCATACTATCCCCGTGACTGTATGAGTTTCCACCAGGTGCTCCGGTTTCCACCCAGATCATACAAGTCGGTAGGTTCATTGGTTACTGTAAATTTCTTCTCACGTATAGATGACGCGGAAAATCTAGAGGGAGTTGACAGGAATGTGGGGAGAATAAAATGAATTAGTGTAAATGGGCGTTTGACGATTGGCATGGACTGGATAGGCCTGTTTCCATGTTGAATAAATGATTCAAAATTTCTCCACCCAGAATGTGGTGAACTGTACAAAGTCTCTGCTCAAGAGGCTGCGTTCCTAACTTCATTCATGGCTGCCAAGGCATTTAAGGATGCGGAGTTGAGGAAGAAGAAGCCATGGCTTGGACAAATAGTGGTGCAACTGGACGGGCCGAGTGGTCTGCTGCCATGGTGCTGGTTTGAACAGCGACAGCACCTCACGGCGCCACCGAGTTACAGCTTCGCCCTGCTGCCCCCACCCCTCGGGAACGGGGAGCAGATGGAAGCGGAACCAGCCCGAGCTTTCCCCCCCCCCCATGACCCGCTACCCAAACCGATTAATCGCCCCCCACCCCCTCCCCAAAAATCACCCCCATCGATGCTGCCCGACCCGCCGAGCATTCTCAAGGGTCTCCCTTTCTTTTGTCATCCTCTCCCACCCCGCGTTCTACTATTTCCCCAAACTGGCCTTGCACCGTCTCCCCTGCCCCCCCTCACCCCCCCCAGCAGGGAGTGGGTCGCACCTTCGGCCGCTTGGCCCGAGACGCCATCTTGCCGCTTGTGCTTGGCCGGGTCACGCCGATCACTTCCGGTGGCAGGGCGAACGCGCGGCGGGGCCCCGCCTCTTAAAGGGCCAGGCCTCCCCCTTCCCCATTTCCATCCCTCCTCCCTATCTCTCGCTCTCTCCTCCTCGCCCTATCTCCCTCCTCCCTACCTCCTCTCTCCCTCCTTCCTCCCTCCTTCCTCCCTCCTATCCTCCTTTCTCCCTATCTCCATTCCTCTCTCGTTCCCTCCCCCCCTTTCAGGGAAGCTGGTGGATGGGGAAGCTTTTAAAAACCATCTGAACACAACTAGAAAGGTAGTGAGAAAAGATTAAATATGACGGTTGGATGGCCAAGAATATGAAAGACAGGATACCAAAAGTTTTTACAGATACATATAAAGATTAAAAGAAAGGCAAGAGTGGACATTGGACTGCTGAAAAATGACGTTAGAGTAGTAGTAAGCGGTCTTCTTCTTGCCTATAGCGTGCACAGCGTAAAGTTGTCGGACAACTTGTTCTATTTGATCTTATTTGACTGTGCACACCAGGTTGATTGCATTTGTTGAAACAGGGCGGACCACGTGAAGGTTGCAATCTCCCACAGCAAGTGGTCTGAAGAAGGGTCTCGACCCGAAACGTCTCCCATTTCTTCTCTCCCGAGATGCTGCCTGTCCTGCTGAGTTACTCCAGCAGTTTGTGTCTATCTTAGAGAAGTAGTAATGGGGAACAAAGAATTTGTGGATAAAGTTAATGTTTATTGCGTGAGCCATCACTGTAAAAAACACCAGTAATGTGCCAGAAATTCAAGAGAGTCCGGGAGCAGTCACTATTATTGAGAAGGTGCCGGGGAAGCTGACCGATCTGAAGATGAATGTCACCTGGACTTAATGGATTTCACCCAAGGGTTGTGAAAGAAGTAGCCGTAGAGATTGTGGAGGCATTAGTAGTGATCTTTCAAATATCACAGTAATCAGGAATGGTTCCAGAGGACTGGAAAATTGCAAATGTACCCACTGTTTAAGAAGGGTTTGAGGCAAAATACATTATAGGCCAGTTAGTCTGACTTCTGTGGGTAGTAAAATTTTAGAGTCCATTATTAAGGATGAGGTTTCGGAGTACTTTGAAGCACACAATAAAATAGGGCAAAGTCCGCATGGTTTTGTTATGCGGAGATTTTGCCCGACAAATCTGTAGGAGTTTTTTGAAGAAGTAACAAGCAGGATGGACAAAGGAGTCAGTGGATGTCGTTTACCTGGACTTTCAGAAGGCCTTTGATAAGATGCTGCACGAGAGGCTGCTAAACCTGGGCCTGATCTCAGTCAACGATGAGAAGGCCTACCGGGAGGAGGTGGCTGATCTGGCGCTCTGGTGTCAGGACAACAGCCTCCTCTTGAACATCAAAAAAAGTAAGGAGTTGATCGAGGGCACATCATCCGAGGACGTACACACCATTGCGGATAAATGGGGATACTGTGGATAGGGTGAGCTGTTTTAAATAACTGGGAGTCCACATCTCTGATGATATGACATGGACATCACACGCTGCAGCACTCGTAAGTAAGGCAAGGCAGCGCCTTTACCACCTCAGGCAATTGAGGAAATTCAGAGTGTCTCCGAGGATCCTCCAGTGCTTCTACTCAGCGGCTGTGGAAAGCATCTTGTCCGGAAATATTACAATCTGGTTTGGGAATTGCTCTGCCCAGGACAAGAAGACTCTGCAGAGAGTAGTGCGTTCGGCTGAACGCACAATGGGAACTTCACTCGCCCCTCTGCAGGAACTATACATCAGGAGGTGCAACTCCAGAGCCAATAAGATAATGGGAGACCCCTTCCACCCCTGCAATGGACTGTTCCAGCTGCCACGGTCAGGCAAACGCCTCCGTTGCCATGCTGTGAGAATGGAGAGGTTGAGAAGGAGGTTCCTCCCAGAGGCCATTAGGACTGTAAACTCCTATCTCACCAGGGACTAACTTTACTGTACCACAATACCGCCCACAATATTTAATATGAAAAAGAACATGCGATTCAGTTCCATTCTGTTTGTAGTTTGTTGGATGTTTGTTTGTTTTTCTGCACAAAGTCCGCGAGCACTGCCACTTTTCATTTCACTGCACATCCTGTATGTGTATGTGACAAATAAACTTGACTTGACTAAACAAGATAGGAGCCTATGGTTTTGGAGGCTTGGTAGTAGCATGGATAGAAGATTTGCAGACTGGCAGAAGGCATACAGGGGGGCTTTTTCTGGTTTGATGCCGGTGACTAATGGTGACATGCTATATGTTAATGATCTGGATGGTGGAATTGATGGGTTTGCGGCCAGGGTTGCGGATGATACGATGGGAGGCTGCTGAAGGAATTGGGACAGGTTGAAGAGAGGGCAAAGGGGCAAATAGAATACAGCGTAGCAAAGTATCCCAAAATTTTAATATGCAGGTTGAGTTGGCTGCAAGAAAGGCAAATGTAATGCTAGCATTCATTTCGAGAGGATTAGAATGTAAAAGCACGTAACGCTGAGGCTTTATCAGGCACTGATGAGGCCGCATTTGGAATATTATGAGCAGTTTTGGGCCCCATATCTGAGAAAGGACATGCTGACATTGGAGAGGGTCTAGAGGTTTACGAGGATGATTGAATTAATGTATGAAGATTGAAGCCTCTGGGCCCGTCTCCCTGGAGCTTAGATGGATAGGGAGGATCTCAATGAAACCTACCAGATAATGATCGAGTGGATATGGAAAGGATGTTTCCAGTAATGTGATAGTCTGGAACCATAGGACACAGCTTCAGAATAAAAGGACATACATTCAAATTGGAGATGAGGAATTCCTTTAGCCAGAGATGGTCAATCTGCAGAATTAATTGACATGGATGGCTGTGAAGGCCAAGACATTTTATGTATTTGCAAGGCAGAGATTGATAGGTTCTTGATTAGGAAATGTGTCAAAGGCTCCGGGGAGAAGGCAGGAGAAAAAAATAGATCAGCCATGATTGAATGGCTGATTCAAATTAATGGGCGGAATGACCTAATTCTGCTCCTATGTCTTATGGAGATAAGAAACCTGTTTGTTAACCGTATCATAATTGTAAATAGAATTAATATTGATCAATACTTAACGGTAGACATGGACATGACAGACCACATGGGACTGCATATGCACTGTATGATTCTGACTGTCAGAAGGATTAAAAAATAATTATCCCATGACAGCTGGAAAGGGTCAGCACATTCAGTCCCACCTCAAAGTGCTGGCGGATGGGGACTCTAGGTGACAGGTTTGGCAGAATGTTGTGTCCATGACTATCTCTCATGTTCCACAATCCATGGGTTCAAACCCCAGCACATGGACACATGATATAGAATTGTCCATGTAAAAGCACCGTATGTAGTTAAGAGGTGGAACAGAAGGGGGGAAGATGATGAGCCGGATAGGAAAGGCAAAGGGGGACGAAACTTGGGTGGATAGATATGCAGTGACAGACTCCCACATCTACTTCGACTATACCTCCTCCCACCTATCTCCTGTAAGGACCCCATCCTTTTATCTCAGTTTCTTCAGCTCATTCAATCTGCTTTTAGGATGAGGCTTTCTGCTCCAAGACTCCTGAAATGCCCTTTCTTCCATGCTTGATGGTTTTCACTTTCCTCCTGCTCATCATGAATGTAGAATAAAAAAAAACAGAATGATGCATTTAATCCATTTTGCGCACATCTGCTCTTACCATCCCCTCGCCCCAGACAGAGGAGAGGTAGAGCTCCTCTCATCCTCACCTTTCACCCTACTAGTCTCCACATCGAACATAACATATTTTGCCTCTTCCACATACTCCAATGGGATCCCACCACCAGCCACATCTTCTCCTCTCCCCCGCTTTCTATAGGGACCATTCTCTCTGAGATTCCCTGCTGCTCTCATCTCCTCTCACCCATCCCTAGTACTTTCCTCCTTGCAACCATAAGGGGTTTAACACCTGTCCCTCCACACCTCTCTACAGGTGACCCAAAACCAAATCATCGATATAAACCACAACGCTATTCACAAGCTTCCAGTCTGTAAAACAAACTTCCACCATCACCCTCTGCTTCCTTCCATGGACAATTCTCTAACCAGTCGGTTAGCTCTTGCTGGATCCCATTTGATCTAACTGCCCAGAACTATGCATGCGGAACCTTATCAAATGTTCCTCATGTTTACCTTGGATCTTACAACAGTGCAGGACACAGACCAAAGGCTTAATGGGAATTGGATGAGGAATTACAGTAACAGGAATTTCAGGGTCATTCCTGCAGATAGTCTGAAAAGCAATCACCCGATCTGTGATAATTTTCTCCAATGTAAAGGACACCAAATTAAGTGCACTAGATAGGATGAAGTACAATTCAATCACCGCTTCACCTAGAAAGACTGGTGGGAAGGGAGTAAGTGATAGGACAAGTGCTGAATCACCTGAGGTTGCAAGGGAAAACGCCGTAAGGGCTTTTTTATCGGTGGGCACTGAAGGAGGGTGATTGGTCGGCAAAGTGGAGGGGAACGTGATCAGTGGGTACAGAAGAGTGGACCAGGGAATATTGAAAAGAGAGGGAGAATATGTGTCTTGTGGTGAAATTTATTTGAAGGTGGTGGAAATTTGACGATAATTATTTTTATCCTTGTTCAGTCATGAGTGAGGAGTGCGAGCAGAGGCACAGAAACTGGTGAGATGTGATCAAAGCTTTGTTAATAGCGGTGGAGGAGGTAGCCACAGTTCAGGAAGACATTTAAGAGATACATGTACAGAGAGTCTCATCATCAGACTAAATACGATGAGGGACGAAGAAACAGGGAGGGTGGAATAGAACTGGTACAGGATGCAGGGTGGGATGAATAGTGGATAGTTTTACGGATGCAGGAGGGAGCACTGGTACAGTCATCAATGAAGTGTAAAGCAATGGAGCTTGCCTTGGTTCGGACTGGAAAAAGCACTGTCCCTCAAAAGGACAGGATAGCATTATGCACGCACGTGTCCAGAGCTGCAACATTGATCTGAAGGAAGTGAAGTTGTTGATGGAGGGGAACTGGTTGGGCCCATGAGGTGGGATGGAGGTGTAAAGAGATTGTACATCCATGATGAAGACAAATCAGTTCGAATTAGGGAACTGGAAGCAGTGGAACTGGCAGAGGGTATTTAAGGTGTCATGGAGATAAGTGGGAAGGGAATGAACCAGAGGAGAAAAGATTTTGTCAAGGTATGAAGAATTAAGTTTGGTGGGGCAAGAAGGCTGAAACCATGGGTCTACCAGGGCAGTCCTGCGTGTGGATTTTGGACAGGATATAGGAGGCAGCTGCGGGCTGGGACTCTTGTCTAAGTTCCTTTTACTATGTTCTCATCTTCCAAATTCAATCACTGACCAGGTAACCATGTTCACAGGTAATCTCAGTCATCTTTGTTTGATCCTATCAGAGACACCTTCTCCCCCCTCTTCCTGCAGCTTAATCAGCTTCTTCGGTCTCTTTTTCAATTAGATGAGTTCCTTGTATTAAATTGTCACCTCATTGCACCTCTACCTCAAATGGGAAATTCACATCTGATCTAATACAGTATGACTCTCTTTTCAAACTCAGTGAAGGTGTTACCAACCATGGCTGTTGAAAGTCCCAAATGTTTCCTGCAAGTTACAACTCAGTGCATGTAGAATATTACTGTCATCACGATTTGTTGATTTTATTTGTTTAAAAAAATAAACAGTCCAGCTGCCAAATTTGATAAGAATGGATGGGTTTTTTTCTGTTTCAGTATGCCCTGACATCATTTAACACCTATTAATATAGCAGGGATCAGAGGTACACTCATGACTGCTACCACTGACAATAGACAATAGGTGCAGGAGTAGGCCATTTGGCCCTTCGAGCCAGCACCACCATTCAATGGGATCATGGCTGATCATTCCCAATCAGTCTCAGCACTGAGCTTTGCGGTACCTCACTTTTCACTGCCCGCCTTTCTGAAAGGGACCCGTCAATCCCCACTCTTTGTTTCCTGCTGCCAACCAATTTTTTATCCATGTCAGCACTCAACCCAAAAATACTATGAGCCCTAATTTTGTCCACTAATCTCCTATGTGGGACCTTATCAAATGCTTTCTGAAAGTCCAGGTACACCACATCCACTGGCTCTCCCTTGTCCATTTTCCTAGTTACATCCTCAAAAAATTCCAGAAGATTAGTCAAGCATGATTTCCCCTTCGTAAATCCATGCTGACTCGGACCGATTGTGACTGCTATCCAAATGTGCCGCTATTTCATGTTTCATGATTGACTCCAGCATCTTCCCCACCATCGATGTCAGGCTAACTGGACAATAATTCCCTGTTTTCTCTCTCCCGCCTTTCTTAAAAAGTGGGATAACATTAGCTCCCCTCCAATCCACTGGAACTGATCCTGAATCTATAGAACATTGGAAAATGATCACCAATGCGTCCACGATTTCTAGAGCCACTTCCTTAAGTACCCTGTGATGCAGACCTGGCCCTGGGGATTTATCAGCCTTCAGTCCCATCAGCCTACCCAACACCATTTCCTGCCTAATGTGGATTTCCTTCAGTTCCTCCGTCACCCCAGATCCTCTGGCCACTAGTACATCAGGAAGATTGTTTGTGTCCTCCTTAGTGAAGACGGATCCAAAGTACCTGTTCAACTCATCTGCCATTTCCTTGTTCCCCATAATAAAGTCACCCTTTTAAGTCTTCAAGGGTCCAACTTTGGTCTTAACTAATTTTTTCCACTTCACTTACCTAAAGAAGCTTTTACTATCCTCCTTTATATTCTTGGCTAGCTTACCTTCGTACCTCATCTTTTCTCCCCAGTGTCTCCCCAATGTGCCTTAGAATTGAAGTTGACTTCTGACCAGTTTTCTCTTGCATGCTTATGCACTTTGACTAGCTTGTGGATGATCTTTTTCAATTAGTGTGTAATCAGCAGAAATTCTCCTTGATACAGGACAGCATTCTCATTCAATTGAAAATCTTCGAATGGAACAGGGTCACTTTGTTTAGACTCAAATGACATGCAGGAAGTAAACCTGGGACACACTGAAGATATTCATCCATCCAACATTCACTCAGTCAGCAGTTCAAGGCAATCAGCATTGTCTAATTTCCACAGGTTCTAGGGTGGGAAATCTGGCAGTGAAATAAACATCTGGTGAAGAGCGGCTTGCAGATTATTTTACCATTTCTTTTTAAATTATTCACCCCATTTCAAATGAAGATCGTTTTTTATAGGAATGTGAGCCACGACTGCAGAGAAACAACTGCAACTGCAGTTTGGCTAAATGGCCGTGCAGATGAACTAACCCAGCATGGTGCAGATTGAGACATCAGAGACGACCAATGCTGGAATCTGGAGTAAAGAACAAAAGCCAGAGTAACTCAGCAAATAAAGCAGCAACTGTGGAGGCAAAGAAATGGTCGAAATTTCAGGTCAAGACCATGCAACAGTCCCAACTTAAAGCATCAATCATTTCTTTGCCTCCACAGATGGTGCTTGGCCAATTGAGTTCTTCCAGCAGTTTGTTTTATAGTGGAAATTGATCCTGGATTTCTTGTATTCAATCCAACAGTTGCTCACCAGCTTAATGATATTAACGAGGTATATTTTATAACTTGAATCATTTCAATTTAGCAAAGACAGGTACAAAAACTTATAAATGTCACGTTAACAAAAGTATTAACTGGAATGTCCTTGATTAAATGTTCATCTAAGCTTTACTGACAAACTCAGGGATCTTCCTCTTCACTGATCTGGTTAGACACTGCTGGACCACGGAGTAGAGTTTCTGGCAACCTTCGACACAAGCTTTGATCGCTTCCACTGACGTCTGTTTCTCCCACTCTCCTTTTGACACCAGCCCTGAGATCTGGTTAAGAGTGGGTAGCAGTGCTACAGTCATGCTGCCGTTATCCACACCCTTGGAGCTGGCTGCGTTGAACTCCTCAAGCGCAGTCGGGTCTAAGAGGGAGATAGCACCACACTGCCTTAAGGAGCAGCCCACAACAACGTCAAACATCTCAATGCCTGCTTCTGCCAGTGCCATGGAGGCACAGGTCAATGCAGCTGCCAGGGTGGAGCCGTCATTCTCCAGAACTATAACATACACGTCAATCTGGGACCTGGGATACTTATGGAGGCAGACAGCAGGCTGCAAACTCTGTTCCATGATCGACGAGTACTCCTTCTCCAGGTTGCCCTGAATCCAAGCAGCTCTTTTCTTGCAGGAGAAAGGGGCAAATCTAGAACAAAAACAAATTAGCAAAGAATTGTCAATATTGCAAAATCTTACCACTGTTATGATTATAATTACAGATACTGTACAGATTTATACAGTACAGAAGTAGGCCCTTCAGCCCAACTTGTCCATGTTGACAAAATGTCCCATCTAAGCTAGTCCTATATATCTGTGTTTGGCCCAAATCCCTCTAAATCATTTTTATCCATGTACCTGTCCACGTGTTATTTAAATGGTGCTATTGTACCTGCCTCAATTACGTCCTCTGGCAACTATATACCTACTAGAGAATAGCTGGATAGATTAATGGAAGAGTCTCGAGAGCCCAATGCAAATAGGAGGAACAGCGGCTCATATTTCACTTGGGCAGCTTACAGCCCAGCGGTATGAATATTGACTTCTCTAACTTAAAGTAGCCCTTGCTTTCCCTCTCTCTGCATCCCTACCCATTCTAGATCTCTGACCAATCTGACTGTGCTCCCGAATAATGTTACTTTGTATGCCTCGTTGTCATCTTCCACTGGCTAACAATGATCTATTCTACATTTACCTTTATTCTCATTCCCTTTGATCTCTGATTTCCCTCTCCCCTGACACTCAATCTGAAGAAGGGGCGGCCACAGTGGCGCAGCATTAGAATTGCCGCCTTACTGCAAATGCAGCACAGGACACCCAGGTTGGATCCTGACTACGGATGCTGTCTGTACGGAGTTTGCACGTTCTCCCCGTGACCTGGGTGGGTTTTTCCCCGAAATCTTCAGTTTTCTCCCACACTCCAAAGACGTACAGGTTTGTAGGTTAATTGGCTTCATAAATGTATAAATTGTCCCTGGTCCTGTGTAGGATAGCATTAGCGGGGATGCTGGTCGGCGCTGGGCCGAAGGGCCTGTTTCTGCGCTGTATCTCTAAACTAAACTAAAAATAAACTAAAGGGTCTTGACCCGAAACGTCACCCATTCCTTCTATCCAGAGATGCTGCCTGTCCCACTGCTTTACTCCAGCATCTTGTGATCCCATTACATGCTGGACACATGATCCAATTCCTGACCCTCCCTCTCCCCCCCCCCCCCCCCCCCCCCCACTAACCTCAGTCGTTACCCACGTGATATCACTTTACCCCGCCAACATGTGACCACAACGTGACCCAGTCCATTATCACACGAGCCCTCATTCATTTACCCACACACGTGACCCAGTCCATTATCACACGAGCCCCCATCCCCCCATTCATTGACCCCCACACACGTGACTCCGGGCGCGCGTCCGCCCGTTACCGCGCATTCCCAGTCACGTGCCTCACCTGAACTCGCAGCCCAGGGCGGCGCCGCTCAGACGTCGCTCCTCTTTGCGCTCGATCTCGCGGGGCCCGTACACAGCGCACAGCACCTTGCTCAGGCCGCACTCGGCGTACACCGAGCCGTCCGCCTGGCTCACCAGCCCAGCCCGGGCGAACACGGGCCTCGGCTCGGCGGCAGACCGCCCGTCCGCCCGCGGCAGCAAAGGCCCGGGTTTTGGTTCCGCATCCAACCGTGCGAACAGCAGCGGAGACTGCGATTCATCTGGGCCGCGCACACGCTTGGTGTCCACCGGCATGGGACTGGGACTGCAGCTCTGTCGGCAAGGCAAGGCCGCGGGCAAAGAGGCGGCAACGCCGGCAGGAGCGGGCAACGCCGGATGGAGCGACCAACGCCGCGACCTTCGGCTGGTGCGCCTCCTGGAGGCGCGGAGGATCAAATGCAAACTGCATCTCTTGTCGATCACTCGCCCTGCCGGGAGAGGAGGGAGGAAGGGTGTATGCAAATCTGCAAAGCCTGTGGTCAGAACAAAAAGGAGGACAAGCGAGGGCATTGAGAACCTACAATCCTGCTTTGACTGCCTTTTCAGACCTCCTCTGGACCCTCTCCAGAGCCAGCACATCTCACAAGTTTGTGGTAAAGATTCAGTGGTCACCAAACTGCCTGGAGATGTAGAGAGAAGAATGATACAAACCAGAGAATAGTTGAAATGAGTGCGATATATTCTAAATGTATACTTAGTCGATTTATTCATGAATCAGAAACTTGCTTAACAATTGCATATGGTTCACGACAGTTTAAACAATTCATTTGGGAGCTTGCAGAATTCCCTTGCAGTGATTCTGGTATAGCACTTTAAAACATTTCAAAATGAATTCTTTATCACAAGGATTAATTACAATCAACAGCTATTCTGAAGCTAAGAATAATTAGCTCAGACATGACATTTATAATAGGCAGTTAGTTTATGATTGCATTTTTGTTTACTTTGTGGATAATACTAAGTAGAAGGCTATGGTTTCAAGCCACCCACTCAAGCCCACATTTGTGCTGAATATGATGCCTAGCTGAACTGATCTCATCTGCTTGCACATAATTCATAACTCTCAATTCCTTGCACTTCCACGTGCCTATCTAAAAACCTCAAACACCA